>CM067167.1:275224642-275275329 GCA_034093135.1 Erigeron breviscapus
CCCTGGACCAATGAGGTTCTTAAGATATACACGAAGGAGAATGTGGAAATCACACAGCTGGAAGATCTTTATATTCAAAGATCTTGAGAACAGGTTATTATTGGCCAACTATGAAACAAGATGCTGAAGAATATGCGAAGAAATGTGATGCTTGTCAGCGACATAGCAACATTTATCATCAACCAGCAGAACCATGTATCCAGTTTTGTCTCCATGGCCATTTATGAAATGGGGAATGGATATTGTTGGACCAATGACAGAATCTTCAGCTGGAAGAAATATTTTTTGGCTATGATGGATTATTTCTCAAAATGGATTGAAGCTGAAGCATACGCCAAGATCCATGAATCACATGTCATATCCTTCATTAAAAGAAATATATTGACAAGATTTGGAGTCCAGCAGAGATAATTTGTGATAATGGATCACAATTCATAGGGAAGAAAACTACAGATTTTTGTGAAAGATGGGGTATCAAGATGATTACCTCTACTCCTGTCCATCCACAAGCTAATGGTCAAGCATAATCGAGTAACAAAATCATAATGAATAATTTGAAGAAAAGACTGTGACAAGCTAAAAGAAAATGGGCTGAAGAATTGCCATTTGTCTTATGGGCTGATCGAACAACTTAAGAGTGCTACTGGACAAACTCCATTCTCACTTGTCTTTGGAGCTGAGGCAGTTCTACCTACTGAAATGGATTTACCTACTGCTAGAATTAGTTTGTTAACTTATGAGAAAATAAAGAGTTGTTACTTGAAGATTTGGAAGCTGTAACTGAGTTATGAGAAAGGACCAAGATAAGAATAGCAGCTTATCAACAACGAATTGCCAAGTCTTATAATAAGAATTTAAGATTAAGATGATTTCAAGTTGGTGATTTGGTTCTCAAGAAGGCTTTGACCAAGCCAGATGGCAAATTGAATCCAAAATGGGAAGGTCCTTATTTGATTGAGGCAGAAGCTGGAAAAGGATCTTATTGGCTTCAAGATTTACAAGGTAATCTAGTTCCAAGAGCTTGGAATGCAATTCATCTCAAAACCTACCATGTATGATTAATTTTGTCCTTTGACAAAATCAGGTATGATTTCTTACTCTTGAATTTTACTTTTATCTTGTTTACCTTTTATTTTATTTCCAAAATGATGATACTGACTTGAGCGTCGGAGTGGCGTTAGCCAAATGGCTAACGTCAGTTTCTAAGATTTGTGCTTTGTAGATCTCAAAGGATAATCAATATTATCAAACACATGCATTACAACGTGGAACAAGGTCTTCACCTTTTGGCTTTCACGCCAACTTTTGGTTGAAGGTTTTCACCTTCTCTTAAATTTGCCCGTGTCGCACGATAATTAATTTCACGGTTGAAGGGTTAAATTCCAAGGTCGTCGAAATTAATTCTGTTGGTTGTCGATGTTACCATCGATCTCCCGAATTGGCTAACCACGCCACCCATTACACAAACACACGAAAATGGCTAACCACGCCTCCCAAGCAAGTTCAAGATATGGAGACACCCTCAATATCTTGAACACCAATGTCCCTAAGTGAATCTTAAAATTAAGAATCCCCTTCTTAATTTTAATCCCCTCCAAAAAATCAATCCAGTCCCACACATATTATTTTAATGCAGGAATAAGTGGAGACTGACAACAATTAAAGATACTACAAACTAGAGATCATAGCCTACAAGAGGGATCTTAATTGCGTATAAAAGGTGCATGTATCTTACTCCTTAATTACTGCGTTGATTTGATTACTTAACTGTTGATGTAGTCAAATAAGTCAAGTATAATAATTAACTGACATGTGACGTCACATAATTGATTAATTATTTTCCGTTTTTACCCTTAATAACAGTTTTGATTTTCGAGTCCAAAATAAAGTGGATCAAAAGATGATTTTCATAACTTCAAAATATATTTACAAAAGAAACTACTCGAAAGCAGTTTTACATCCATGATTGATCGCTCCAGACCAATCACTCCCCTCCTAAACATTGTTATTCTACAATACACGACCCCTATCGATTCAACTTTCCTAGCAACAAAAGAGTCTAAAAATGTGGGCTCTGGCCTTTGCATTATATCCTTCATCGCCCACATTATCTAAGATCATCTACAGAAGAACATCCCAGTAAAGTGAAGGATTTATTTCCCTCAATTTACTTAAGATGGACTTCACTCTTTCCAACTCCTCCCTGGCATCCCTGAGTTCTTCCTGCGTTGCACCTAGCTCACAGCAGATTTCCTTCAAGGCATTGTTCAAAATCTTATTTTTGGCTTCTAAACTGGTTTTTATCTCCAAACCCATTTCTTTTTCTGTCTCGATAGATTCTTTATAAGACTTGACCAGGCCTTGTAATGTCTCTATGATTTCATTGTTCAGTTTGTCTTTAGCGATTTGTTGTTTTTCCAGTTCAGTAAGGGACTGAAATAAGATATAAAGAAAAGTTAGAAATAACAAAAGAATTAATCTTGACAAATATATATATATATATATTCCTCTTGAAGGAACTCTCCTAAAGATTTCAGAGACATGGCATAAATGAATATTTTTTAAGAATTAAAAGTATTTGTGATTCTCAAAGAGAGAAACTGTGGCCTTATATAGAGGGGTGAAAAGATGAGAAGTAGTTACCTATCAAATCAAGACTCTTGGTTATCTTACTTACACGCGTCTTATCTTTAAGATGGTTTCAAAATTTACTAATTGACTCCGGTCAAAGCTTTCTCTAGAAGATTCAAAGTTATTTCAACAAAATAGATTTTATTAAAATAACTTTGGGGACAATTGTTATGGGTGAAATTTCAGGTGTCAATATCCTGAAGGTCCAAGATCTTGACATCCCAGGATCCTGACATAGTTGAATATTCTGATTACTTATTAATATTTTGCTAACGTTATGTTTCAAATATTATTATTGTTTCCACATGAGATAAGTGTGCAGATTCCAGAATATTCGATATAAAGCATTGAAGGATATCTCTAACGGTGCAAAAAGGAATGTCGCACATGGTTAAACTCATCAACACGCAAAGAAGACTTAGTCTGCCAAAGTAATCGGACTTCGAGATGATTTCAACATGAGGAAAAAGCTTCAATGGTCAGTTGATTGGGCAAGATCTTCCGCAACGTTCACTGACTGAAGACCTGGAAGATCCCTACAAACTCGCATAGTTAGTTAGATCTTAGGTCTATATAAAGAATGAGGCTGATCGATCATAGGCATCCTATCTATCACTTACATTCTGCTCATTACACACTTGTATTCACACACACACTGCTCTCAATTCTCTTATCTTTATTCTCACACTTAGATACATCGATCAACCGAATTCCACCATTTGTAAACATTTAACAATCATTAATAAGAGAACAAAGGCAGGGACGATTGCTTCCTCCCGGGGTTTTTATGCCGGCAATCCTTAAAGGATTAAGGGCTTTTCCTTCTTGCTCTTTACTCTTTACTTTTAACACATTATTTACTTTGATTAGCATTATTTATCGTAATTTCATTTATTTCGATACTTGTTATTCCGATTATCATTGCTTTACACCTTTGTTTCTTGTTTAGTCGACATAATCGTTCTTTAAATCCTTTTACTAAACGCATCTTTGAATCTCAAACGTATTTTACAAGCCCTTAACCTCACGAACGAAAGTTTGGTTACATTATTGATCTAAGTTTTCAACGTAAATTATCTTAGGTAATTTTTGACCAAAACATAGACCTAAGATCTAACTAACTATGCGAGTTTGTAGGGATCTTCCAGGTCTTCAGTCAGTGAACGTTATGGAAGTTCTTGCCCAGTCAAGTGACCGTTGAAGCTTTCTCCTCATGTTGAAATCAACTTGAAGTCCGATTATCTTGGCAGACTAAGTCTTCTTTGCGTGTTGATGAGTTTAACCATGTGCGACATTCCTTTTTGCACCGTTAGAGATATCCTTCAATGCTTTATATCGAATATTCTGGAATCTGCACACTTATCTCATGTGGAAACAATAATAATATATGAAACATAACGTTAGCAAAATATTAATAAGTAATCAGAATATTCAACTATGTCAAGATCCTGGAATGTCAATATCTTGGACCTTCAGGATATTGCTACTTGAAATTTCACCCATAACACCTGCTCAGAAAGATGGCAGATCGTAGTCTCATTGGTGGAACTGCGAAACTCTTCAATTGACAACAAAGCTACCTCTTGACGACGAGCCGGAACCATTATACCAGAAACGAAATCCTCTTTTTCCTCATCTCTTTCTAGATAACTATCAGAAGGAATCCTAGAAAACACAACCTTGTACGGACTCTTCGATGAAGGAACCTTTGGAATACAGGGATATGGAGGGTCATCACTCTGCGATGGCTCCGACTCGTGGTGACCTGTGACGGAGGCTTCATCATCGGAATCTTCAATCTCGTGGATGTCTTTAGGAAGGTCCTTCTTCATTCTCCTTACAGCCATGGGGCTTTTTCCTGCCCCATGCCTCGGAGCCTCTGTAACACCCGTCGTTTAAAAATATGGGTTTTCAAAAACTTTTCACCTAACGGTGTTAAATTGCGGAAGTAAAGACTGTAAAGTCAAAACCGATAGAAACATTTCGGTTTCTGCATTTATTTGGTGTTACTTGTCATATCAAACAATAGTTCAAATGAAAACCCAACGGTTGCCCAACATAAAACAACCGTTCACACATCACTACATAAATTCGACATTAAATACGAAATGTAACGAATGTCTAAAGAAAGCATCGTCTAAGGGTAGCTAAGGCTCCTGCATTGCATCTACCCAAGCTCACACGTCCTGCATCTAGTTTCCATCAAGCTAAACCTGAGGGAACAACCACATTAAGAAGCAAGTGTTAGCTATAAGAATAGCTAAGTAAGATAACACTTAATTTTAGAAGCATTTGTCCAATTAAAACAATCTTCATTATTAGACAAGTTTTATTAGGCACAACACACATCACACGTTCACACATATACTGCATTTCAACTTCGTTTCAATTAGGATAATCATCCTAAATGTGCCTATCCTGCATTAGTTCCCACATTGTCACACGTATCTTCGTTAACTGCATATAAGTGTGCCCTGCATCACACCCGACTGGATGATTAGTCAAAAGACTACTCATCTTACGTCGTTAAGGAATGGCAAGCCAATCCTTGAGTAATCCGTATGTGGAGGTTGGTCAAACCTCTCGTATTACTCGCCCTGCGTTATAGAGACCATGTTGCGAGGAGCCACCCAAGCAACAACTGCATCTACGCACTTGCCCGGCTAAGGCTAGTACGGGTTAAGCTTAACACTTTTCACTGCATCCGTTTTATGAGCTCAATTTCACACATATAGATTGGGTCCCTGCATTCCCAAACATTCACACACATATAGTCTAGGTAACACACATTCCTAGACATTCACACACTTTTACTTCATTACGTTTGGATCCTTAAACGTGCAAGTGACATAGCAACCTAGCAAGTCTAGTGAACTAGGCGTACAAGTCAAGCATGCATATCACACATCAACTTCATTTCTATATATCATGCATATCAAGATACTTCATTAAACTACATCAACTGCATAGCTACATACTGCATTAAGCAATACTACATTACACTACAATAGGGACTGCATCTCAGGTCTCATGGTCAACTGCATAACCCATAATACCTCCCAAGTAACCCATATGCCCACATGCAATAATAAGGTACCGAATGGAAGTGTTTACGATTTGAAACCAGCTTTTAGTTGATCCCTCAGCGTGTCAAAGTAGTGTATCTTACCTGGTAGTAGCGTACGCGTGCAAACAAACAGCTAATAGTGCTTATCAGTAACCTCCGACACCTATCGTTCATTAACATATAAAGTATAAGTCATTTAGGACCTTAAATGGACCCTCGTACGAACTTAAGACTGACTACGTAAAATTCCAGAATTACACCTTACGAAGATAGCCTTCGTACGAACTTAGCTAACGAAGTTAATCTTCGTACGAACTTAAACTTCGTTCATTCTACTTTACGAAAATAGCTTCTTTACGAATTTAACCAACGAATTTGGCTTCAAACGAATTTAAACAACGAATTTGGCTTCAAACGAATTTAAACAACGAATTTGGCTTCAAACGAATTTAAACAACGAATTTGGCTTCAAACGAATTTAAACAACGAATTTGGCTTCAAACGAATTTAAACAACGAATTTGGCTTCAAACGAATTTAACCAACGAATTTAACAAAACTCCTTCTTACGAACTTAATCTTCGTACGAACTTTATCTTCGTTCCAACGAACTTAGGCACAGTTACGAATTAAATCATATTTTCGTCCAGAATTCCAAAAACGACTACTTCATCAATTTTCCAGATTTTGATCGATCAAGGCTTCTTTCCAAACATGTTTTTGACACAAATAAACATCTTTTGATTAACTTGATCGATTATAGACTCGTTTAACATCACTTTCAATGTTAATTACCCCAAAACACCACATAAACCCTAACTACTTGCATAATCCCATCTTAATCAGATTTGTCCCATAATTAAACCACCTCTAACTCTGAAATACAAACAATACATCAATGATTACCTGCTTGACTCGATGATCGATCAATCTACAACACCAAATCGTTTGATCAAATACTTGATTAATTGCTTTAGGATTCAAGAAAGGATTAATTGCTTTATTATTTGCTAATGGCTGCTTAATCAACCCTAATTACACCCATCAAAGCCTTAATCCCGTTTTTAGATTTCAACCTATGTCAAAATCAGTCCCTGGACTTCTAAACCCTTCATTATTGGCCACAAATTGCATTATTGACCATATGCAACATTTGTCCTTCATTAAAAGGCACTACATAGCCTTTAAGCGACATTAATCACACTTTTATTCGTCATTAAAATTTAGGCTTTTAAACCTAACTACTTTATCTACGTTAACCACACATAACTACATTCAAATATTAAGTAAAGACTTAATCGACACCCCAAATTGACTTAACGGCATTAGTCAAACATTAAATAAAAGTTCGGGATGTTACAGCCTCCGCAACGAGTTCTTCCTCTTCCACGACCCTGTCATTTTCGCCAATAGGCTCCTCCAATTCAACACGCCTTGATGGCTTCGGCTTCTTGCGAGACTTGGGCATATTCTTCTTCTCAACTTTCCTCTTTACATATCTTTCCTACGTTGGATGGTCTCCGGAGTGTCTTTCAGAACTGTAACTTCCTTCTCGTGAGAAATGCGCGGAACCTCAGGAACAGTTTGTCCCTCCGGAACATCCGGGACATCATCAATATCTTCCAGATCGCTACCCATATACGACAAAAAGTCCATAACTGAAAGAAAGTAAACAAGGTAAGGTAACAATACATAAAAAATAATAATAATACAAAATAAAAAAGCAATAAAATTATGACTACGGCAGACAAGTCTGACAAATAATAAAGGACAAAGAAAAAATTTCTCGTAGGTCAGATTTGAAGGCTCGGAAACTCCGTACCCTCCCCATCTTTATTTACAAGTCTGGGAGCAGCCGGATGATACGACCAAACAGAACTCAACTTCGCCAGGTATAAAACAGCCTCCGGCAATGTACGGCTCAATGTCGGAGGTCTACACAATTGTGTTACCAAATTTTTATCAAACTCGATCTCTGTTGAAGTATCCGCCAAGGTGCCACGAGCATTACCCTTCATGTTTCAGCAAAGAAGGATACTCCGGAGGAACAATGGAAGCGTCCACGTATAAAAACCTTCTTTTCCATCCTTTTATGGATGCAGTGACACCAAAAATACACTCTGGCAATTTTGACCCAGGCCTTTTCTGAATAGTAAACCAATCCCCATCGGCTCCCAAACAATAGAATTTACGAAAATTACCCACCGTAGGCTCCGCGTTGCGAGCACGACAAGCGGCTTCGAACATGGTTATTCTAAGGGCTCCGAAGGGGGTCAGTTGAGAAATATGACATTTAAAATGTTTGAGAACCTCAAGAAAAAAGATGGTAAAGGGCAAGCGGACGTTCGCTATTTCAAACATGGCCATATACAAAACTACTTTTCCTGCTGGAACCATCCTCACATTATCGGAGGGGCGCGAAACCGTATAATGATACCATGGAGGAAATCTATGGTCGGACAAAAACTGGACTAGTTTGTCTTTGGAAACGTTACAAAAACTAATACATAAATCCTTCCTATTACCCATAATAAAAGCGGAAACTTAAAAGCACACACCTGCGGAATGATCCCGACAAAAAGAGAGAAGGCTTAACAGTCTACGGAGGCTACGGATTCAAGAGAGGAGAGAGCGAGTTTGTGAGGGAGAAACGAAAAAAGTGAGAAAAGTGGGAAATGAGAAAGTATTTATAGGCATGGAAGGTGGTAACTGTTCACACGATGGGACGCATCGAAGCGACGCAGCGTCAGAACACAACACGTGTATCCCACTAACTCTGCAACTGGAAGCATTTATTACGAGTGTTCCGGACGCAACACGTGGCACCCACTAACAATACCATAGCAAGAATAAAACAAAAACGAAATGACGTTTTATTCTTTATTTTAATTTTTAATTTTTAATTTTTATTTTTAATTTTTCACTTTTTATTATTCTTTATTTACGTTTTTTGGAGGGAGGAGTGTATAATAATACACAAGAGGCTACGGAGTGTAACCTCCGAAAAACTCAAACGTAGATAAAAACTGTTATAATTTCTAAAATACACCTAACTTTACCCTACCATCATGCAAGAGCATAATGCAAGGCTTGGGGGCTTGATGATGTACCATCCTTGACCCTCCGGTTTAGCCCTTGACCCTCCAGATTACGTATATTAATATTAAGTCGGAGCCTTTATTAAGGCGAAGGCCGGAACCTAAAATACAATAAGCTAAGCCAAAAGCCTCCGCCACCTAGCTGCGAAGGCTGCGGCTAGATTACAGACAAGCTAGTACAATATAGAACGTGCATTGGTACGTACAACCCGTACTTGTACCCCTAAATCAGAAGTCGTTGCACGTCTGTCCAACCTACAACAACAGCTGTGCCGTTAACGTTACTGTTACCGTTAACCTCCAGCTTCTGGATCCTTCCCAAGAGGCCTATAAATACCTCTCAAAGGATTCACCTAAAACCCTAATGAAAAACACACACAAACACCCCCATACTAAACACTTGGTGGCGTGAAGCTAATAAGTTCTTCACACCATTAGGGAACCGCCAACAAGTATAAAACATCCATTATCATTTTCCTAAACAAGATTAAACCCCTATTAATTTAAGAGTAACTTTACCCTTAAACACTTAAGTTGTCCGCTCATCATTGTTCTATTTTTCTTGGACTATTTGCTTGAGGACAAGCAAAGACTTAAGTGTGGGGGTATATGATGAGCGTCCATTTTGTGATTATTTCCCCTATCATTAGGCCGCATTTTAATGTCTAATTGAGTTTATATATGTGAACTTATGGTACTTAATGAGAATTACTATTAACACAGGTTCACAGATAATGCCGCATATTGGACTCGACTAGATGGTGCATGTGACCTGCGGTCAAGAAAGTCAAAGAGAAATTGTGGAATTGGAAATGAATAAAATGGTGGTGGTCTCGTGTGATGTCTAGCCGAGAGAAAAGAAACAAGAAATGGGCTTATGCCCTTGTTCACGTGAAGCAGCAGCAGTCCGGCCCAAAGGAAAAGAAGCAGCAGCCCAGTTGGGCCTTGTCATGCGTGAGCCCAGCACAAAAGAAAGAGAAGGAGAAGTGGGCTTGGCCCCTTTGCTGATCGGCTGCGTCCAAAAGAAAAGAAGAGGGCTTCGGCCCTTTGTGGCTTGTTAGGTCGGCGAGTGGTGCACAGCAACAAACTATATATATTTTTTTTTTTGAACGTTCGTGTCACGGGACGGCTAACCGTTACATCCAATTGGGCAGGCAGTCACTAGCGACCGATCCACGAAGTCAGGGAACCACAGGGGAGGGAAAACCACACCAATTTAACCGCTACAGAAGACACGACGCTAAATTGGGAGAAAACCTTGCTTGCTCGGATTCGAACCTTGGTCTCCCAAGGCCCAAACTTCATTGCAAGACGGGGATGTCCACTGCGCTATATTACATATAGTTTTCAACGCAGCCATCAACATATAATTATTAGCAGCCAACAATTAATTCAAGAGGAAGCCGATATCATCATTAATTAGCAGCTTGAATTAATTATCAAGTAGGTCAAACAAATAAAGGGTTTCGGTGGTGGTTTTCGAAGGAGCGGCCGAGAAGGATTAAGGACTGCGTGACTTCGACATCCCATTATTAGTTTGATCTTTCCTTTCCTTTTATTATTATTGTTAGCATACTCTATTTGCAAGACTATTTATTTGACAATTATTGTTATGGATTTATTTATATTAATAATTGTTAGGTTTAATTATTTTGTCATGAGTAGCTAAGTAGTTTTGCGTCTATTTGGATAATGTGATCATGCCGTGATACTTTTTTATATTAGATTGTTGAACCGTTTCTATGCTTGTCGCAGATCCATGTTTATTGAGTCAGACAAATGTTATTAGTTTTCATATACAAACTGATTTTGTTGATTTGTTTGGGATGAATTGATCAGTGTCCTTAGAGTCATTAATCTGTTTTGTGAAACATTAATCGGTCTATAATTAATGTGGTCTCTTGACTTATAACTGAGCGGAGGATGGTTAATTAATAATTTGACTCAACTGAACATGTGTTTTATTAAATTGTTTTAGTTGATCCGGCGAACGGAAACCGGATCCGGGTGACTAGAATAGTTAGCGTCTAGAGAATCTAACGAGGACCTAGACTTACATAAAAGACAAAGTCATAGTTACAAAACTCATGTTTTAATGCATAACAGTGAATCTAACGAGAATCTGTTTATATGGTAGTGTGAGTCTAACGACAGCTCTACTACATAGTTTGGTGAATCTAACGAGAATCCAAACGTGAGAAGAGTTGTTCAACAAATCTAAACTGTCTTCTAAATGATCATGGCATGTGAACTGTTCCAAGTAGATGCAATGTTTTAATTATTATTGTTTTGCTAGATTAATCAATTAATTGCTTTTCTTATTTTAGTTTTATTTAAATCGTGACAACCCCCAAATCCTAGAATTACACCTAGCTACTTTCTTAGACATAGTCCCTGCGAACGATCCTGGTCTTACCTATTTACTATACTATGAACGAACGGGTCCACTGCCCGTGAGTGAGTGTAGTAGAGAAGTTAACCTTGTACTTTTATAAATTTAAAACTTGTTAGGAATTTAAGTTAACTAATCTTTGCTCATCAACAGTCATGCGAGGTCGGTGAACGATGTTTGATGACGACGTCATTTGAAATTGAAGAGTGAATGTGTAGTGAAATGGAATTGTGAATTGGTTCATGTCCCTGGAATCATGTTTATATAGTGAGGTCAATGTTTAGCAGTTTTAGGGGCCAAAGTTGTAATTTGAAATTTGAACGTTACAGGGACTGAATGTGTAAATATTTTGAAATTTGAACGTTAGAGGGACTGATTGTGTAAATATTTTAAAATTTGAACGTTAGAGGGAGGAGTGTCGTTTATTTCATCTATATATATTATGTTGGTCATCAAACATTCCAGACCTAAAATAACAAACATTTCTACACTCGAAATGGCTTCTTCATAAAATTTCAACACTATCCCAAAGCTACCAATGAATGTCAATCAGGTGGAGGACAGTATGATGGCCGATATCCTAGACCATGTAATGTTTCAAGAGGAACTCATAGTAGTTATGCAAAAGCTAAATGCAAAAAAGAAATTGTGCAGAGAACAAATTTATACTTTACAAGCAAGAGAATGTTCTAATCTTGAGTGACAATATATTGATTATTTGCAAGGGAAGATCGACAGCATCCAAAATGCAATTGAACAACTTGACAGTGCGGTTTTCGCATTGAACAACTTGAACAAATCGGCGCAACGACAATATCAGATGGTTTAATTAGTTTGTAATGTCTTTTAATTCCTAAGTAGTTTTAATTTCTATGTAGTTTATGATGTGTTTCTTTTTTGATTAAGTAATGTCTTTTTAATTTCTAGCCGTTGTATTTTTTTTATAAATAAAAATGGTATTATTTTGTGTTTATTTGATAAAATATATTTTATATATATTATTATGTATATATTTATATATAAAGTTTAAAACAAAAAGTAAAAGAAAATTAAAGTCTAAAGCAAAAAAGAAAAAGAAAATTAAAGTCTAAAACAAAAAAAGAAAAAGAAAATTAAATCAATCATTATCCTACCCCACCATTCAGGCAACTCCACTCTCACCTTTTTTCTCAGGCAACCTCTAGCAACCCAGGATGCCACATGGCGCGTTCTAGTGCAAGTAGCTCAACCCCTGCAACTCCACTCCTCTTAGCCTTATTATTATATATTAGAGATAATTAATGACACGTCAAAATTTTTATAATATCGTAATTTAACAAACATAGATAAAAAGATGTTGAAAAATAGTGATGTTGACATTTTTACAATCTTTTTATTTTTTTTTATTATTCTAAACACTATATACATATCAGAATATTTTATTTAAATATATAAGATACTAATGATGTAAAATAAAATACTTATAACCAATATTTATTACGTTATGATAAAATTATATAAAGTCATAATTGATAAACATATGACATAAAACAAAATAAAATTTATAAAAAAAAAATAAAAAAATGATTTTAAAAAGATAATATAAATTTAAAAATTATTTTCCATAATTTATAATTTTTCTATAATTATAAAATGTAAAAATACTTTTCATAATTAATAATCATATTTGAATTTATTAAGTTAAAATTAAATATAAAAAATTAAAAAAATTATATGATATTATCATTTTATCTAATGATTTTCAATTAAAACTTAAACTTAAAGATTTAAACTTTTTCGATTATGAATTTCATTTGCTTAAATATAGATATTACATTTCTGTTTTAAGCAAAATATACGAGCATGGTACCCGCGCAATGCGGCGGAGATGACAGTGACAGTAATGTGGTGGCATCGACGGATGGTGACGGCGGCCCGACTGTTGGTGGCGGCAGATACGTCAAGTGGTGTAGGTATTAGATATTTGATTTAAAAGAGTAGTGAATATCTTTTAAAAGATAATGGAATCATTGTTTAATTAATTCATTAAGGGTAAAATGGTAATTTCGCATGTCCCAAAAATATTAACTTTGATATAGAAATGAAAATTGTGTAGAAAAAGGTAGGTACAAAGTTGAGGGGAGGGGTCATTGACTGCCACAGTCTAATTCAACTCCACCTACTACTCTCCGTTCCTGCTTTCTCTTCATTCATTTTTGTCCAAAACCCTAACCATCAACTCAGTTCATTTTTCGTCTTCTTTGATATTCTCTATATACAAATAATAATAATTTAATTAATAATGAGTTCAATTTACAGCAACTTATTATTATTTCCAACAATCATCAATAATAGTAATCATAATCATCATCTTAATACTTGTAATAAAGTCATCCATATAAACAGAAAATTCACTACTAGTAATTTTCGTACAAGCAGTAAATTACATTCGCAACTAATCGACACCACTAATAATGTAGTTACTGATAATAATGAAGGCAATACTAATCAAAAGGAATTGGAATTGGAAAACGAAGTGATGGAAAGGGAAAAGAGAGTGATAGTTGGGACTTATGGGAGAGCCCCTGTCGTGTTTACCAGCGGCATTGGCTGTACCTTGTCCGATATCCACGGCCGACAGTATCTCGATATGACGTCAGGTATCGCCGTGAATGCGTTGGGCCACGGGGACCCTGATTGGGTTCGGGCCATCACGCTTCAAGCCAACACCTTGACTCATGTCAGCACACCCTCCCTCAGGTATTCTTGCTCCCTTATTTATACTGTATTATTTAGGGATAGGGGTAGTGCTCTTACACACACACACATATCAAGCTGCTAATTGTGTTGGTGTTGCATACTTTTAAATTAAATGGGGGTGTTATATTATAATTAGTATTATGATGATGATTTGGTGGGACGCATCAGGTGAATCTTGCAGAGCGACTAGTAGCCAATTCATTTGCAGATCGTGTTTTTTTCTCCAACTCTGGAACTGAAGCTAACGAAGCTGCTATTAAGTTTTCAAGGAAGTTTCAAAGATATTCACATCCCACTGATAAGACGGACCCTCCTACTGAATTTATCTCGTTTACCAACAGCTTTCATGGGAGGACGATTGGTGCGTTGGCCTTGACCAGCAAAGAGCATTACAGAACACCTTTTGAGCCCGTGATGCCTGGCGTTACTTTCTTACCATATGGGGATATCGATGCTGCCGAGGAGCTGATATCTATTGGCAAGATTGCAGCCGTGTTTGTGGAACCTATTCAAGGGGAAGGTGGAATTTACAGTGCTACGAAACAGTTTTTGAAATCTTTGCGTGCTGCTTGTGATAAAGCTGGATCTTTACTGGTTTTTGATGAGGTAAGGTACTAATGCGGTAGTGACTGATTGGTAATGACACGAAATATTATGATTCTGTATCAATGAAATGCAAATTCTTTGTGTCTAATTGTAGGTTCAATGTGGGTTGGGTCGGACCGGTTATCTTTGGGCACATGAAGCGTATGATGTAACCCCTGATATAATGACTCTTGCTAAGCCTCTAGCTGGAGGTTTGCCAATAGGAGCTACATTAGTGACTGAAAGAGTGAATGCTGCCATCAATTATGGGGATCATGGAAGCACTTTTGCAGGCGGACCCCTTGTTTGTGCTGCTGCAATTGCTGTCTTTGATAAGATATCAAACCCGAGCTTTTTGGCTAGTGTCACCAAGAAAGGTGATTACTTGAAAGAAATCTTGAAGAAAAAAGTAGGAGGAAGCTCGCACGTGAAAGAAATACGAGGATTTGGTCTTATTGTTGGAATCGAGTTGGATGTGTCTGCAACACCACTTGTGGATGCTTGTCGGGAGGCTGGTCTTTTGATATTAACTGCAGGAAAAGGAGACATAGTTAGACTTGTGCCACCGTTGATAATTTCCGAGCAGGAACTGGATCGTGCTGTTGAGATCATGTATGAATGTTTACATGTTCTTGATGGAAAGAATCCTTAGTAGGAGCACAGTGGAAGGGGGTTGTTTTTGTTGTATTACATTATGACGGGGTCTGTTTTTTCATTTCTAGTTCGGTGTACCTAAGGTATAATCTCATGCTTTGTGCATTGTTTTAAGATTGCTTTATGAGCTCCAAGCTCTATTAATCATGTAGTCGGATCATTGGTGCATCATTTTTTTTACTGATGATTGGCAGGATTTCAATTCATGTTTTAAACTGATTTTTGTCAATTTATGAAGTAGAACCCAGTTAGTCAGGTGATAAAGCTTAGATATAGTCATGTATCTGAAGAATCAATTTTCTTGTAACTTTTTACTTATTTCTCTTTTATCTCAACCATCAAGATTAGAAACTAATTGTTGCAATTTCTAGTCTTAATAGTCACTTTAGACCTGCAATTAAACGCCCCTTTGTACTGCAAGAAATGGACATTGGCGAGTCTGAAAGTTTGCCATCACATTACTTCACCAACTCTGAAATTTCTTTCAAAGATCAATCCCCAAAAGGTTATCTCAAGGCCAAATAGATAAAGGTATGTTCTTACATTTAATTTATAATTCATTTTATGATCCAATGGCTGTTTGTTGCCTGATTTTCTATGCAGCAAATCCCGCCCTATTAATGTCGCCATAATCGCTCTGAAACTTTGCAAGTATTTTTATTTATTATAGTCGTTAATTGTGCTTGATCTTTTATTAGATTGCAGTGTCAATTTGCTCTTGAGCAGACATTAGTGTGAAAACTGGTTTTATATATGCTTTTTTTTAATTGTTAACTGGTCAAATATTTCTAGGTAGTAAGATATGAAGTCTCTTGCATGTATGTCTGCTTCTAAATGGTTTGCACGTAAATACAACCTTATGATACAAATGATCTAAGTCAGGTTCTTAGTAGCCACTCAACTCTTGTGTAGTTTGTAGATTACATCAGGCTAATGTAGCAATGTGAATTGCCGATTTGGATTTGGACCAATTAGGTCATGTTTTTTTATGGCTAAAAGGCTTTTAGCCCGGTAAGTATGATTAGGTTATGCTTATACGTCTGGCGGCTTTTAATATACTTGAGAAATCTGAAAATATCCTAAGCAGAAAAACCCGATGAATTCACATAAGATCCAAGTTGTTTGGTACTTTATTTGTTTTCACTTTTCAGGTATCAGTGAGTGAGACTCTTTTAGGGATCGGTTTTAGCTTATTTTAAAAAGTTTACACAATCCGGATAAGTTAAATTTGCTAAATATTGTAAACCCTGTAGGTTATTACTTATCATTGACAAACAATATATACAGCACCATACCTTAATCCTAAAAATTGTAATGCAAGTATTTTTCTGCTTTTGTTTACTTGTATTGTAATATAGTACAATTCATCCAGAGCCCAAACGTACAACTTATGCTCTATCAGTCACCCTTCTTATTATCTGACGTATGGCCTTTTTCTATTTGTGAATTCAAAACCTATTGCTCTCTACTTTGTTCTTGTCTTTTTGATTCTCCTTAGAACATGTTCCATTACCTGACCTCTGGAACATGTGCCATCACTTGACCGATGTAACATGTTCTATATTCCAATTGAGATAGGATATTTGGTTTCTTCTTTACTGTTCTTTCTTGAAATCTGTCGCGATTGCTTTTAATACATAAAGAAATATGTTTTGAGATTTGACATGAATGCACATAATTACCATGACACCATGTTACTTATGACTTCATACCTTCTTACTTAAGTAACAATCAATAAGAAACAAGATGTGATAAACATCTTTTAAACCAACAGCATATAATAGTAGGCTTTCAGACTTGTAACACATCTCAACCAAAGTCTTTGTAATGAAAGATAACACCATAGAACCCATACAACATCTGCCTAAAGCAAATAGTTCCACTTAAAGATGAATCCGGCACTGGGCTTTATAAAATTTACTTAAAATTAATAACCTATTCATTCAAAATATAATACCAAACCCTTTAATAGCATACGGGGACGAGTTGGTATTCAGGTTCCCCCCGCAAACCAAGTAACAAGACCCACATCACCAGTATCCACTTTAGGGTCGGGTCTCTCTTATGCAGTCCTAGGTATTTTGTCAGGCATACATCAGATAGGAAGAGACATGCATAATATGTAGTAAGACCAGAATAGATAGGACATCATGACTAGCATTATAAACTATTCCCAAAAGTTTGCAAGACAAGACTAATTAGTTCATGATAGACCCAGTTCTTACTGTAAATAAAGTGGCCTCATGGGCAAACAGTAAATTGACACTAAAGGTAGCTACTGATAATTAATTAGAACCAAGAGAGCTCCCGTCCAGTTGATTGGTTTGAGCAGTCACCCCTCTTGCTGATCCCCTTGGTTTTATGTTGAACCGCGGACTCCTGTTATTCGTTGTATGTAATAATCAGGCCACAAGGTAAAGAAAATGAATCAACAAAACACGTTTTCAAGCATTCCATGAGTGCTTCTTTTAATTAATGATCGAGGATGAGTAACCTAATCAAAAGGCTTTATTTAATATGGTGTGAACCTACATGATTTCCTTCTTGGGAAACAATACCACAAAATATGAGAGGGGACCCTGGCTCTACTATACTACACAATGCAATGCACAATGTAAACTTAAATATTGCCATGGGAGCTTTATGTAAAAATCTAACCCTATGAAATGTCTTACATGACTGCCATTGATTTCAAATAGAACAGGTTGGTCTCACACAGGGAATCTTTTTTGTGTTTGTGTGCATTAGTGATAGTATTACAACAATCTCAGACAAAGCGAATTGCCACCCATTCATACCTAAGGGAGAAGGTCCTCGCGGCCGCCTTGTTCAAGACCGCTTCAATTCTTCTGACAGCCTCTCCTATACAACTATGGACGAAGTCTAGCATCTTTGGCTCTATTTCCTTGATGTCATGAAACTCCTGCTGTAAACCCAAAGTGACAATTGAACCACCACCTGTATTACCATTACTGGTAGTGTTCTGGTGGCTGTTGGAGCTGATGGCCAGCCCTGATAACCTAATTAGAGGAAAACGAAGACGACCACCACGTTTGACAATATCATGCTCATCACTTTTAAGCACGGACCATACCAATAGTGAGCCAGACTGGTTGACACTCGCCTCTTGGAGTACAACCTCATTGTAGATCCACCGATGAGTCTGTTGCAACAAATGTCAAATATTAAAAGCCAGAGTCGCCCCAAAGAAACGTGGGCTGCATTTATTGTGTTGACGTACCTGATAAACATATATCTTGTTCCTGGGGTCTTTGCCAGTAGTGTAACAAGTTGGCTTTGTGAATGGACTAATCTTCCCAGACGCATCCCACTGTGAATTGTGTGAAAGCCAGATTAGAATAGAGTATATATGATGATGGATTGTGTGTGTGTGTGTGTGTACGCGCATGCGAATGTGTAGTACAGTACCTCATGACGTGTACGTTCGTCTTCAAGTATTGCAAAGATGAAGTCAGGAGGATACGGTAGAGTAAAGGTGGTGGCTGAAATTGTGACCATCTCTTTCGGATCATCATGATAAGGAGACTGATGGAGGTCTGAGTAAATCATTGAGTTCCGAAAGCCAGGAACACATGACAACAGTTTCTGTTTGATAGCGGGAAAACTAATATTGGAGCAGAAGTGGCTAACCATCCTTTGTGAAAGCTTCATCACGGATATCTTCTCATCCAGCCACGCATCCTCTGTCCATGAATGAAAGACTTAATGATGATATGCAGATCATCAGTTAAAATTGAGTAAGATGTTCATGTATAGATCAGAATGTACCTTTGCCTGGTAAGCACGGAACCAAGATATCAGTCTTCCGAAAGCATCGCCTTTCACATGAGCGCTCAAGGCACGAAACCCATCGTTCAGCTCCATATGCAAAGCCTCTACAGGTCAGATCAGCGTAGAGGTTGCGGTCTAGGTAATTTTCTTCAACTTCCAAATGCTCCACCCAGATGACCTGTTCGACAAATCAGGATGCCAAGGTGTGAAGGGAGTATATATATGTGTGTGTGTCACATGTAATATACTAATAATATGTCGGTTGTTATTGAAGGTAAATAAATTAAAGCAGGACCTGGGAAAATCCAGGGGCCATTCCTCGTATCAGACATCCGGAAGGAAAACCAACGTGTCGCGAACGATCAATTGGAACGTCAGCAACTACCCAAGTCGAGGGATCGATTTGTTTACAGGTCCTAAGGAAAACAACGGTCCTTTTGGGAAGAAGCGGATGGGTTGCCTGCAACTTTGCGTAAATCTGAGAGACAAATAATAATAAATATTCATGATAAGCAATTAGGCGTATATATGTGAGTGGGAAAATAACAAAAAAGAAATGAAGGTGGGGCGACATACAAGCTGCAAGGAGCCATCTGGGTTACGAGACGATGATCGCTTTACCAAGAATCGGAGATATCTTGCCTCTGACACAATGGATGGGAACAGTTTGACCCATTGGTACTGGGAATTAAAATCAAACAAGTACCAGCAGGTAATTAGTGAAATAACAATGTATTAATTAAGAAAGAAAAGAAAGAAAATTGAGTAACTTACGTCAGTGGTGAGCCACTTGACTAGGTCGGTGTGTTCCATGCTAACAGCAGCAGAAGCCCTGGATGCGTGGATCCATGAATTAATTGGTGCCGCCGTGCCGGTGTGGGGTTGGGCCTGCAGGGGTAAGTTTGTTGATAATGTTGTTGGTTAAGAAGGCCGTCGTTGGTCCAGAAAAGGCCATCTTTGTCGAGAGCAAGAGCGGACAACTCACGGACAGCACTTGCGGTCAATATATCCTCCTCCATCCTGGTGGTGGTTGTGGGTGGGGTGAAACTAGTAAGGAGCTGTATGTATAGCTAATGTTGTATATATTAATAATAACAAATCATTAATTAATAAGAAAAGTGTAAATTATTATTAGTATTAACGAGCTGAGGAGGAGGTTACAGTAGCAAGTGTAAGACCTGTTGTTGTTGATGAGGATGAATATTATGAAAGGGCGGAGGAACAAGAGCACCACCAAGCAGTTTCAATTCCTGATGGTAGGCAATTAAACGATCCTGCTTCCAAATACACAAAATTAATTGAAAATTACTTACTAACACCCACCCGTACCGGAATATATAATAGCTAATTAAATTAATTTAAAATATATATGATGATGAAATGAATATCAAACAAAGAGAATAAATTTCATGAATTGCAACCTCTTCTTCGTCTTTTTCATCATCGCATTCTTCTACGTCTTCATCGTATTCTTCTTCTTCTTGTTGTTGTTCATCATTCAATGAAACAATTGAAGTCAACATCTTCTCCAAGGTGGACTGTGGAATCATCCAATCCAATTCGTTTAATGGTTTAGCATAATAATTCAACCCCGTCATTCTTTCTCTTTATATTTATATACCCTTCTATTTTTTCTCTCTCTCCATCCATCCATCCTTTCCTCCCCCTCTCTCCGAAACTCAATCTCTCACGGGGTTATAATTTGAAAAAACATAAATAAAATAATAAAAAATCGTGATACCTTTAAATGTTACTCCGCAGTGTGATGTTTTAAATTTGAGAAATACTAAGTTTACAAATTAATTAACAAACATTTACAAATTGATCTGACAAATTAAGTAGACCAATCACATGTAAAATATTTTTTTTTTTTTCTCTTCCCTTCATTTCATTGGTCATATATGAGTTTGTATAAATTTGTTTGTAATTTTAAATTTTCAATAGTTTAATTTTTTCAATTTTGATTTTAAATAATATTCTTTATATCAGACTAGCACGGTACCTGCGCGATGCGGCGGTGGTAGAAGTGACGATGTAATGCGTTTGGAGCTATTAGGCTACTACACGATTGGTACTCTTGTCATATCGTGTCTTTTATGTAACCCCAGCTATACATTAATCACGATATGCGTTTGGAGCATATCGAACATCTCAAAATCATTTTCCATCCAACAATTTAATCGCTGTGCTAAACTGATACTCGTATTTAATAATCAGCAACATAACAAAGACAATATATGTGATAATAATTTACATATCATTTCTCATTCAATTCATAGTTTACAAGAACAATCAACAAGCCACATGTAATTTATGAACCAGGCACAAACTTGGTAGCATAGACCCATGCATTGTTAGCCACAGGGTTGTCCAAATGGTCCAAAAGGTTCTCCAATGGTCCCTTCCCTGTTACAATTGCTTGCACAAAGAACCCAAACATTGAAAACATTGCAAGCCTCCCATTCTTGATTTCTTTCACCTTCAACTCTGCAAAGGTTGTTGGGTCATCTGCAAGTCCCAACGGGTCAAAGTATTGACCTCCCGGGTAGAGGTTGTTACCATCTCCAACACCCTCAAGCCCATTAATACGGAATCCTTCAACGAGTCCCATAAGGACAACTTGAAAACCAAGTACTGCTAGTATGCTTTGGGCATGGACTAGGTTAGGATTGCCCAAGTAGTCTAGACCGCCTTCAGAGAAGATTTGAGCTCCGGCTTTGAACCAAACGGGCTCCTTGAAATCTACTTTCACCCATTTTTCAAGGACTTCTGGGGTGATGCAGCCGAATGCTCCAAGCATTGCCCATCGCCCATGGATCACCTAAATATTGGTATTCAAGCGTTAGGCGGGTAATACACGAACTTATTAATATTGGGTAACAAACCACTCTAACTAGGCCAGTAAGTCCAACTATAACAGTGGTGACCCATGTTTATTTAGGTGGTGTTTGTTTGACGTCCTAATAAAAAAAATCGTGACTTAATCAAAAATACTTAATCCATTAAGTCATTAAAAATGTTTGTTTTTTTGACTTAATAAACAAAAAATAAATGTATTGACTTAATCCATATAGACATTATTTATTCATTCAGTCCCTTTATCAATTCAGTCATGGTTAAAACAACAAATATGTCTGAACTATCTGTCATGATTTATATATCGTAATGAAATGATGGCCTGGTTTTAAGTAACAACATAAGCTAACAGGCCAAGTTGTTATTGACAGGATAAAATACCTCAAGAGCCCGGTTCTTAGCGAAAGCCTCGGGATCAGCAGACAATCCAGCAGTGTCCCAGCCGTAGTCACCAGGGAACTCTCCAGTCAAGTAGGATGGTGTTTGAGCCGAAAAGGGTCCCAAGTACTTCACGCGGTCCGGTCCATACCACAACTCATTTCCCTGTTCAGTTTCACAACATTTCATTAGTTAGTTTAATATACATAATATAATGATAGATATAGGGAGAGATGGAATGAATGAATACCATGGTGTATTTGCCATTGACCATGGAGACAGAATCTCTAAGGGAGTTGACATTGGAGGTTCTGGTTTGACCACCCAAGAATGGGGTGGCTCTAACAACAGTTGTGGAGCTAGCTGAAGTTGCAGCCATGGATGCCATTAATTAGTTGATAGTCGGAAAGGTTGAATGAGATTGAGAAAGAATGTGTGCAAAGGAAAGTATGTGTAGGCAATGGAAATTTTTAGACTTGTGGTTCATATTGCATTGTGGTTTGGTGACAAATAAGCAATTTCATATGCACCAATCAGATCACTTGAAAATATTTCACATATCTCCACTTCATATTTTTCCTTATCTACATTTTATCTTTGTATTTGTTATTTTCTAAACAAAGTTTTTTATATTTAAAACCTTGATTCCGTGAGATCAAATTTGTTATTCTTACATTTTTATTTTATCTAGCAAATAACTATAACTATAAATCTTTGACAATTATCTATAATACATGTTAAAGGCTTAAAAGCATTTCTCAAATCGTAAGGTGATGTCCTTTTGCCCTTTAATCTTTTTAACTATTCTAAATATCTCCATTTGATGTATTTATAATACCTCTATGAAAATATTAAGTTTATTATTTTATTCGTTTAATCAAACTTCCCTTCTCTTTTTTTTCATTGCTACTATTATGTATAATATGATAACATACCGTAAAAGTACTTGGTCGTAAATAAATTTAAAAAAGTGGTACCAATATGAATTCTTTTATTTTTATACTAGCAGAGCACGCGTATAATGCGTCGAGACAATGGTGTCGGCGATGAGATGTGAGAGCCTAAGTGATGACTGGTAGTGATAGTAGTGGTTAATGGATAATGTAATATGTGAACTTGTGAAGGGTATTGTAAAAAATGTTTGAAAATAAGATAAATGTAATATGTAAAACGAGTGATTCAGATCTTTCAAATTTTCATTAGGGGGGGGGGGGACATTAAAGATTTAAAGGTAGAAGTTGTTTATTTTTGAGATTTGGCCCAAAGAAAAAGCCCGCAAAAGCAGTAGAATGAAAAATAGAAAATAGGAATTGCCCAAAGTAAAAGCCCACAACTGACCTTGGTAATATTTCGTATTTTTGTACCTAATAATTTAATGACTTTGGTAAGTTTGTTTATTTTCAACGATAATGTATTCCACGAAAGGTCATTAAACTATCATTCATTTATTCGTTCATAAAACAAATAATTATCTTCCAAAGTTATGGTTTTTTGAGTTGTTATTTCATTTTGTCAGCCCCATAAATGAATAAGATGGTGAACGAATTGCTGGATAATAGTGATTATGGATTTTCTATTCTCGAAAGTAATCCGTAAGATTGAATATTTTATATCGCAAAGTTTGGTGTAGTCTCATTTAATATTTTAGCTTAATTAGGAGCTATATATAATAAATTAGTGTAAAATCCGTCGTATAACTCCCTCCCTATGCACAAAACGAAAGTTTGGTATTATACTTATAGAAAACTAAGGAAAAGTTAGCGAGTACTACATCTTTTAATTAGTACTAAAATCTTATATAATTTGATTTCATATAACATATACAAACAACTAATTAGGACATTTCATAATCCAAAAACCAAACACAATCCATCCATCCATCCATCCTAGATCGATATTACTCGTACCAATTATAAGTATGATATTTAACTTCATTTGGGTCCCCATAATATCAAATGAAGCACTTTCTCAGCCTTCTCAAGCTCCCTTACTCTCTTATCATCATCTCTTTTTACCTCCTTCTTTGACACCCCTCTGCTGCCAGCAGCAGCATCCGCTGCTGATGTCGTCGCTAGCTGCTGCTGTTGCTGCTTTTGTATTCGGACCATCGCGGCCTGATACTTGCATCCACCATGGTTAATGCCACCACACATTTTTCAAATATATTTATTTCTTGATCACTTGATTTCTTATATATTAATTGTACAAAAAAAGAAAAAGAAACACGTTAACAATGTTTGATTGTGCTTGTTATATTAATTTGACTATAGAAAAAAACGTAAAAGCCAAATTTGTTTATTTATAGCAAACAAGTGGTACATACAGTAGTAAGTAAGTAGACGGAATTATTAAAATATAGGGGCGGGGGGGCGGCTAAACTGTGGGCTTTTGCCTTTGGTGATCATAAGTTGGTTCTTTCACTTCTTTGTTTGTTTGTTTCTTTTGTTTTTTAGCATAACACTGCCGTGTCTAAATTAAATTATACTATGTAAAATAGTAATTGTACATTGCCAAAAAAATGAATAGCACGTGATACTTAATACAAATAACATGTAATTTTTTAAAGAAGTGATATTCTACAACAAATTTAACCATCTATAACAATGTTTGCATTATAAAGTTGTATACTATACAACTAAACTAGTTTATAACTAACTTGTATTTTTGTTGTAGATGGATAAATTTTGTTAGATATCATTCCCCATTTTTTAAGTGCATTTAGTATCATTATTTTCTAATTTTATTTGGGCTTTTCGGTTGTAAAGGTACTGAACTTGTATTTTTTTATTTTAGGAGGAACCATTCTTTATTTTCGTATATTGTGGGTTATGTTTTGTAAAACATCACATATTCTGGGGGGCAAAACCACCATCTGGTATTTTTTAAATCACGTGGCCTGTTTTGTGTGTGTTGACTTTCACTTTATATGTTGACTCGTAAATGGGCGGGATGTTTGAGCCGTCATCCAGGTAGTGCGTATTACTGTAGCTTGTAAAAAAATAATTATATATATATACACAATCACAATCACATTTCCATATACTTA
The DNA here is from genome assembly GCA_034093135.1 of Erigeron breviscapus. Classification (NCBI taxonomy): domain Eukaryota; kingdom Viridiplantae; phylum Streptophyta; class Magnoliopsida; order Asterales; family Asteraceae; genus Erigeron; species Erigeron breviscapus. The sequence continues at coordinate 275,249,880 of CM067167.1, forward strand.
TACATATATTTCTATAGCTCTCTCTCTGGTCCCCCTCACTTTACACAAACACAATAAGCATCGGTTTATTCAAAAACCCTAAACTTAAGTTACATGGTGATCATCATCTGCTTAAGGTACTGCTGCTTCATCCGATTTTAGTTGTTGGTGATTAAATCAAGGTTTGATTCTATTCATCTCTTTTCAGAAGTTAATTAAGTAGTTTGGGTTTTGGGTTGGTAGTAACATATGTTAAATTTGATAAAAACGTTTGTATATACACAAGATTTATAAATATAAAGATAATCGTTAGTATATATTTGTGTTCTGACAACTGTTACGAAAAATTAGGGTTTCAAAATTTATTTTTTTTATTTTTTTTGGGGGTTATTCAGTAGGTAAGTTGCATGGGAAGCATGTCTTGAACAACGTGAGTAATATTATTTTAATTTTTTTTTTTTTTTGTAATTTGTTGTTACAGATGAATGTGGGTACGTTTGAGGTTGATGTTCACTTTGATGGTGTTTTCTACTATGAACCTACTAGGTATGTGGATGGTCAGGTATTAGAGTTACAAATGAAAAAATATGATTCGTATGATGAATTACTTGATATGCTTGAAAAAAACACCTTATCCATGGTTAGTGGTATATACTATGTGATTCCTGGTACTGATTTACAAACTGGGTTACTTAAGATACAAGATACATTTGATTTAGCACGTATGTATGATATTTCTTATTGCTATGGTAAGATTCATATGTATTTGAACCATTTGCAAACCCATGAGGAGGCATTAGAAGATTATTTGTGTATGAAATCCAAGAAAGTAAACCCTGGTGAAATAGAAGATGGCAATGCCATTGGTTCCTCTAGTAAGACTCCCCCTAGTCGTCCCCCAGCTGGTTTACAAGATGAAGCCATAGAGGATCCAGTAGATGTGGATAATGATAGTGATAATGTAGAAACTAGGGCAGGCGATGCAGAAGATTTAGATGAAGATGAGCCAGTTGTAGAAGAGGCTCCTGCTATGAAACTTGCTAGAAGGTTGTTTTATGAAAATGATAAGGGAAAGGGGAAGACCATAGAAGAAGAGGTGGTTGAGGATTCTGAGTCAGACAGTGACTATGTATTTGAGGCTGAATGCTCCAGTGACAGTGAAAGTGACACAGCTTCTGTAGATTATTTATCAGAGGGTGAAGATGAGTTAAGGGAGATGAGACTAAGGAAGATTGAGGCCAAGAAACTGCCTAAAACTGCTAAACAACCTACACTTGTTGGTCAGTTAGGCAACATAAACCCTGAAGCTGACATGGTTGTTGAGCATGATGAATTCATTACATCTTTATTGCAGAAACTAAAGGGGAATGAGGATGAGGACCAACAGGATCCATTTCAGATGGCTGAAAATCTAGAGAAGTGGCCAATTCATAATAGGGATACACCATGGAGACTCAAGAAACCTCAAGTGGGTGAGAGGTATGAGAATCATTATGCCTTTAAAGAGTGTTTGACTTACTATGGTTTAGCCAATGGATTCTCATTATGGTATGAAAAAGTACTCAAAAGAAGGTAATTGCAAGATGTGGTCAAAGACCACCTATTGTAAAAGATCCAGTTATAGGTAAGCAAAGAAAGCAGAACATGTATCCAGCCACAGTGAAGGGTGAGGAAACTAAATGTCCATGGAGGTGTTATGGGAAGAAAATGAAGGAAGAGAATTCTTTTCAAGTTGTGTCATTGTGGGATGACCATAACTGCACCAGGAACTTCAGATTTGGTTCACTGGTCAGTTACAAGTGGATAGGGAAACAATTTGGTAACAAAATTAGAGCATTTCCAGACATTAAGCTAGTACAGATTGCAGATATGGTGATGAAGAAGTACAAGTGCATGGTCACCCACAATCAGTGTAGAGCAGCTAAGACATATGCTTTAATTGAGTTCCAAAAGTCAATTGAAGACCATTATGGCATGCTCAGGCCATACCAGCAAGAGTTGATTGCATCCAACCCAGGTTCAACTGTTACTCTTAATTGTAATAGAGGTCCAGATGGCAAGTTATATTTTGAAAGGATGTACATATGTCTTAAGGGGTTGAAAGAAGGTTGGAAGGCAGGTTGCAGAAAGGTAATAGCCCTTGATGGTTGTTTCATGAAGAGCCCAGCTACTGGTGAGTTACTGACAGCAATAGGGAGGGATGGCAACAACCATATATACCCAATTGCATGGGCCTTGGTTAATGTTGAGAACAAAGACAATTGGACTTGGTTTTTGGAAGCACTTTCAGGAGATCTTGATATTGAGTGTGGAGTGGGAGTAACTATCATCTCTGATCAACACAAGGTATTCTTCCATAACCCTTAATACTTTACAATCATAACTCATTATGCTATTTCATAATTATTGTTACTTTATCCGCATTAGATTGTTATATATTGGTTGTTATTGTTATAATGTTACAGGGATTGATTGAAGCTGTCAAAGACATGCTGCCTTATGCTGAGCATAGGCAGTGTGCCAGACACATATATGAAGGGTTTAGAAAGAGGTTTAGTGGTGTCCATTTTAGGTCTATGTTTTGGGCTGCTTCAAAAGCTAGTTACCCTGCCCTTTTTTTGAAGGTCATGAAAGATATTAGGGATGTGGACCCCAGAGCACATCAATATCTAATGGATAAGAATCCAAGGACCTGGTCTAGGGCTTATTTCAAACTAAATAGAGGGTGTGAAAGTGTTGAAAATGGTTTCTCTGAGTGTTTCAATTCTGTCATACTGAGTGTGAGGAACAAACCTATCATTACCATGTTTGAAGCTATCAGAGCTATAATAATGGAGAGGCAATCTGTTATGAGAACATTATGCTTAAAGTGGAAGGGTGACATCTGTCCATCTATACAAAACAGATTGGAATGGGTGAAAGATCAGCAAAGGTTAGTTTTGCATTTATAAATTGATTATTCATTTACATACATAATTTGATTTTGTATTAATTTGAGATACAATGGCAGGTTTTGGAAACCTTTTCATGCTGGGGTGAACATTGGGAAGTTAGACAATTATATGAGTCATTTAAAGTGAACTTAACAGACAGGACATGTAGTTGTAGAATGTGGGAATTGTCAGGGATCCCATGTCCTCATGGTTGTGTTGTCATCTTAAAGATTGGTAGATGCCCAGAAGACTATGTGCCAGGTTGGTTTAGAAAACACAAGTACTTTGAAATTTATAACTATCATATCATGCCAGTGGGAGGGATGAGCACATGGGCACTTAACACCATGGAAAAACCCTTGCCACCACCAGCTAAGAAGATGCCTGGCAGACCCAAGAAAAAAAGAAGAAGAGCAGCCCATGAATTGGGTAGTCAGAGGTCAAAAGCAGGTGGGGGTAACATTAACAGGATTAGCAAAGAAGGAATGGTCATGACATGTGGAAAGTGTGGTCAGAAAGGACACAACAGGGTTAAATGTGTGAATGAGGAGTTGGAAAGGCCTGCTAAGATGCCAAACAAAGGAGGGAGACCAAAGAGGGTACCAAACCAGGGTGAGCCTGAAGGCCAACCTAGTGGGTCAAGGCATACTCAGGCATCCAGAGGACAAGCAAGTGTTTCACTAAATGGTCAGCATGTGGCACAAGCAAGTGTGGAAATTGGTGCTAATTCTAGAGGGAATGCAAGGGCAACAGTTGGAGGTGAGCATGTGTATGAAGCAACTGTCAATGTAACAGGTGGTAACATAGTTCAAGAAAACCCAAGCCCAGTAGTGAGATCTCTTCCAGTAGAAGAACATGATGATCAATACTCCACTCCAGTTCAAACCCAGGAAAGCCAAACTGGAAATGGCATTTCTCCACCAGTTGTGCCAAAACCAAGATGGACCAAAAGCAAAGTGTTACAAGATACAAGCCCAATGAAAGGCACAAGTGCTGGACCATCTAGGAAATATAAAGACAATGTGGTTATGAACTCACACAGTGTTCTAACAAGGGCCAGTGCTGCTCTAGGTGTCACTAGTGTTGGCTTTCAGAACTTGAAAACAAGAGGTATGCTTAATTATCCATGTTCATGTAATAGCAATGTGTACGTTGTCATTTAATTAGTAACTGAAAGTACTTGTGTATGTAATTTTAGGTCCATATAGGTTACCAACTTGGTGGGGTGCAGGGCTATGTATAGATCCTATCACTAATGAATCCTTTATAGGTGGAGCAGATGGTATCCCTGTGCCAATATGGCCTAAAGATGTGCCCATACCTAGTGCTAGTGAAGAACTTGCTAAGAAACAACAAGGTTTGGCATCATTGAGGAAAAAGGCAAGTGATGAGGGAAAGAAGAGGGTTGTTGCAGCAGTAAAGAAAATGATGCAGAGGATGTACTTGGAGGTGTTGAAGGCCCAACAAATTCTGGACATGAAACAAGATCCTTAGTCAGAATGAGTGCACCTCAACTAAAGCCTGCAAGTGAAGGAAGGTCAAATGCAAGTGCTAGTGGTACTGGTTGTATTATCAGGACAACAGGAGGTGCAACCAAGCAAACCAAAACACAACCATCACCAATCAAGAAGAGGGCACCAAGCCAAAGAATATTATCCAGGAAGCTGGCAAAGAAGATTGATGGTCCTGGAAGCACTTATGACTCTGCAGTGTCCATTGAGTGATCAAAGTTGGGTGGTTAATACATGTCCAAGTTATTTTGATGACAATGTGTTGTGTCATGTATGAACACTTTTAACAAACTTTTCATTATGTAGCAGGTGGATTGTATGAACTTATGTATATTAACTAGTAGGTATGTTGTAGGATTGTACTAAAACTTTGGTAATGTATGATCATAGGCAGGCTTAATGCCAAACAAATCCAATAGGATGAGGCTGCCTGCCTAAATTTTGTAATGTATGATCGTTATATATCATCCTTATGACCTTAAACTCTCTTCATCATGAATTTGGTTGCCTGCACTTTTCATTATTTTCCATATATATTAGATAAATTTTGTAGCTAACATATACACATATACTTAATTTTCCTTATTAATGTGAAACTTTATAAACCATGTAACCAAATAGCATTCTTATGACCTTAAACTCTCTTCATCGTGAATTTGGTTGCCTGCACTTTTCATTATTTTCCATATATATTTGATAAATTTTGTAGCTAACATATACACATATACTTAATTTTCCTTAATAATGTGAAACTTTATAAACCATGTAACCAAATAACATTCCAATTGATTTCATTTTCTTTTACAAAACATATAAACCGATGCAAACACATAAAAACATAATAACTAGTAGCAAAACAAACAACAATTTCTCATAAATTTTCATGTTTGAGTTTTTCATCTTCAATTCTTCCTTAAGCTTCAAGATCTCCAAACTTGGTTCTCCATCTTCCTCATTCCTTCGATCCATGTCACTGACTGGTTTTCTGCCCATGTTTTGATGCAACTAAAACATCAACTCTTTGTAGTAATCACTCGGCAGTTCAGGATCCAAGAACTTATATACCCCACACTTGTTTCTTGAATCCTTTTGTGGACAAGAGATGAACCTTCGACCTGGGTTCTTGGCTGTCCACGATGTACGTGGGGTTAATTTGTACCCACACTCGCAATAGCGGCCATAGCAGGAATGCTCTTTACTTCCGATTGAAGAAGACGAAGACATGGCCGACATGTTTTGGCTGGATCGTGATTACCGATTTGGGGATTTAGGGTTTTGAGATATTGTGATGGATATATAAGATTATATAAGGTTGTATTTATAGAGGATAAAAAACGGAGGATACTTTTGTATAAATTAATTCAACATAAAATAATTATAAAACCACTTTACTGACAAAAACCACTACCCGGTTTTAGGATGCCTTAACATAGACGGTGTTTTACAAAACATAACCCACAATATATGAAAATAAAGAATGGTTCCTCCTAAAGTAAAAAAGTACAAGTTCGGTACCTTTAGAACCGAAAAGCCCTATTTTATTTTCAGTTGAGACGAATTACAACAATGAGGTTGGCCGAGTCGTTTCAATGGGTAACTATAAAAAGCTCCTTTCTTTTTGATTAAAAGGAAGTTTATATGAGTTTAGTTTGGTGGTAATTATTGATTTTTTAAGACAGAAAAAAACATTAACTTAAATTAAGTAATTTGTATAGGTTGAGTCTTAACTTTTCAACACAACTAAATAAATTCACAAAACATTCATCATAGATGTTAAACCCACAACCTAAATATATGTGATGGTTTTGGGTGAATAAAGTGGAAGGTCAACCACCGTGAACGTAATGTCAACCATTAATTAGGCTGGTGTAGTGGTGTGGGTGGACAAGATGAGTATGTCCATCTTGGGTTTTCGTTGGATGTGGATAAGATGGTTCATTTTTTTCTTTATTTTTTCTATAAAATAATTTTTATTTAGTAATTGACTTGCGTCGGCTACGGAATATAGTTTTTGGGTGTTGTCCGCTCCAACTTTTAAGTTATTGTCACAAAAGTTGTGTGATTATGGTGTGATACTAATGTGACACTAAGACCGCTAGGAGCAAGGCGTTACTCGGCCAAAAAGCGCACGAGAACGCCGGGGAACGCCTGGGAGACGCCAGGCACACCGCCCCGGCAGACGTTCTTGGTCAAAAAAATGGTAACCCCGGCGGAAAAGAGACGGGATGAAATTTCCTATGGAAAAGAGCCAACGGCTCCTTTTGGACCCCACCCCAACGTAAATGTTTGACCAGATTTATTTGTTTTTGTTTACCTTTATTTCTCTATATATACTACCTTCTTTTCAATTTATAAAACACACACACAACATACAACATATATACTCATACTAAAACAAATATAACCATATTAACATCTCCACCACTATAATGTCGTCTTCGTCATCAACGTCGTCTTTTGATTCGTTCGGTTCGGACGATTACGATGATGCCGTTGAAAGTGCGGTTGTTGCCGCCGTTACTTTGGCCATGAGGGTCGCGCAAGAGGAGGAGGAAGAAGAAGACCAACCGCGGCCGCGTTTTACAAGAAGGGTGGTTCTTGTACGTCGTCGCGCAGAGGCACAAGAGAATTTGATGCGCGACTACTTCGCGGATCAACCGACTTACACCCCGAGACAATTTAGACGTCGGTTTAGAATGCATAAGGGTTTGTTTTTGAAGATTGTGGGCGACATGGAAAGGGAGTATAGATATTTTCAACAAAGAGTGAACGCCGCGGGAAAGCTAGGTTTTACCGCACTTCAAAAGTGTACAGCCGCAATTCGACAACTAGCATACGGCGTGACGAGCGATTTGCTAGACGAGTATTTGCAAATGGCGGAGAGGACCTCACGAGAGGCGCTTGGCCATTTTTGTAGTGGTACGTTGCTTTATATATTTTTAATATATATATATATATTAGTTTGTATATATTTATTTTATCTATATATATATTAGGTTAGTTTATGTATATGTTATTATATATATGTTACATTATTAGTTTGTATATATTTAGGCCCTTTTTATATATATATATGCCTTGATGGGACAAGACAATAAAAATTATATATATTTTTAGGTGTAATTCAATTGTATGGACCTACATACCTACGTAGACCAACATGGACCGATCTTCAGCGTATATATGATGTGCATGAAAGAGTTCATGGTTTTCCCGGTATGATTGGTAGTATTGATTGTATGCATTGGCCGTGGGAGATGTGTCCCACGGCGTGGCGAGGCACCCACACACGGGGTGACATAGGTAGACCTTCGTTGATTCTTCAGGCGGTTGCATCGTATGATCTATGGATTTGGAATGCTTTCTTTGGGCCACAGGGGTCTTATAATGACATCAACGTATTCGAGTCGTCTCCTGTTCTTGAAGATCTTATATCCGGTTTGGCGCCCTCAGCTATATGTTTAATTTTATATGTTTATTTACTAATATGTTTAATTTTATATGGTTATTTACTAATATGTAGGTTCCTTTTATGCAAACGGTAACTTTTATGAGAGAGGGTACTACTTGGGCGATGGGATATACCCGGAGTATGCTACATTCATCAAGACTTTTACCGTTCCGGTTGACGAAAAGAGAAAACTTTTTAAGAAAAAGAAAGAGTCGGCACGAAAGGGTATAGAAAGGGCTTTTGGTGTGTTAAAAAAGAGGTGGAAGGTTCTTAATCATCCGACACAGTATTGGGACAAAAGGCTCATGCAAGACGTGTGATGTGCTAAATCGAGTTTAAAACTTAAAACTAGAAGTACCTCGAAACTCACTACTACACACTATCGGGCAGTGGACCCGATCGTATGCAATATAGTTACAAAGTAAGTCCAGGTTCGTTCACGGGGATTGGTTTGAATCAATTGTCTAATAAAGTAGTTTGGAAAACAGGGTGGAACACTTTGAATCTCACTTTGACAATTAAATTAAAGTAAATTTAAAAGACAAAACACTTAAAAGTAAAGAAAAGCTTCAAACAATAATAGTAAAGATCATCCACCTTGAATTCGCTAGACTTCAAACATGATTGCATTCAATTAAGACTAAATTCATTGAGAGTTGACACGATAATCGTGAAAGGATAAAATGCTCGCGTGGTACCACCAACCGCTCACAATCACCCAAACACCTAAGTTGCTAGTTTAATTACCCACGCCGGTACCACCAATGCCTAGACAACCTTACCAACAATTAGTTTGCTTGATTATCCAATTAACAATTGTGCCTATGTGAATTAAAACGTGGTACCACCAACCGTTTCTAAACACGTTGACAAAATGATTCATTTTATTAAAATGACATTCACTATCATACCACGAACTAGTGATAATTGCTCATAGACAAGCAACCGTTTGAAAATCACATATGTATCCAACTAGTACCACTAACGAAGAACACACATGCCACCAATATCATAATAATAATATAAAGGAATTAAATCATCAAGATCTCGACACACCGATAATTGAATCAACTCTTGAATTAAAATATTGCAATCATATCATTCGTCAAGTTTCCTCAAAGTGGATGATTATAAATCTAGCCAATCATACTAAATTAACAATCAAAATAAAGGAAGAACATGATGTACCAATCGTTTGAGAAATAGAAATTGCAAGACAATAAAATAGATACGATCTAAGTGGGTGCACGTGAATCTTCAATGAATCGGAAGATAATGAAATCTTGATTTGATCCTTGAAGGTTCCTTGAAGTGCAGCTCTTAGAAAGAAAACTTGATCCTTTGGGAATTAGGTTTTGTTTTCTATTTATACCCCCCCAAATCTGATGCAAAAGCTGCCCAAAACCTATCAGGTCCGTCATCCCACTGCGGCGCAGTGGACGAGTGATGCCCCCACTGCGGCGCAGTGGAATGACACTGGTCTAATGCTCGTCTGTCTTCAGCTTGACTGTGGCGCAGTGGCCACATAAACTCCCCACTGCGGCGCAGTCCCAATATTCTGACCAACGTGCCTTTTCCTTCACACGACTGCGGCGCAGTGGACACACGTACTTCCCACTGCGGCGCAGTCTACAACTTCTGACCAGTATCTTTGACTTGAAATCTTCTATCCTTTCAATTAAAACAACTCTCGAACATATGAATCAACTTCTTGGCCTAAATTCATCCGAAATTGCACCGAATGGACACGTAACCTGCTTAGAACCTGAAACCACTAACAAACACCATAAACGCGCCAAATGCATACAAAATCGACTCAAAACACATACGAAAAAGGCCAATAATGATGTGGGCGATCTATATAAATTGGTCACATCAAATCCCCCCACACTTGAGCATTGCTTGTCCTCAAGCAAATCTGGAAATTAAGCAAAAAATGTTCCTTGGCAATGAAACTATAGAAACAATTACGAGTATCAAAAAGAAGCAACACCAAGTATGTCAATGACAAAAAGTTGGGTGAAGCAGTTTTAATCTTAAATGAAAACTCGAAATGTTTGACAATATCTGAACAATCCACAAGCCTCAATAACACGACTAAGCACAAGTGAAACAAATGAACCTATCAATATCATTCTACTCCAACAAACTTACTTTTGGGATTGAATATATCAAGAATCACTCATAGCACGGTCGTGATGCATATCTTACCATAGGCTTGAACAAGGATCATAGCTCCACCGACATGGCGTAAGCACCAAGTACATCATCAAAATAGGCATATAGGACGGTTGTATAGTTAGGCTAAGGTATATATAATGGATATTTACAATAGAGTATGGGAGTGAAGGTTAGTGATAGGAGAAACAATCAAGATATAAGGTATGTATGAAATATGTACAAAATAGTCTAATCAAACCCGTACCATTGATTGCCAACAAACCCAACCCATAAGATGTTATCCCGCTAAGACACCTCCAAAAGTAACCAAGCAGACCCGACACCATTGTGGTGTATCAACTTCAAACAACTTATAACCAACTCTTCCATTATAAATGATACAACAAAACTTCTTAGACATATAAGAATGAGAAATACCCACTAGTAGCCCAAGTTCTTTTTTTCTTTTTTTACTTTTTTTTTTTTTAAATTGAAATACTTTACTCTACTAGTAGGCACCCTCCTACAATGATGAACAATGTCTATAAACACAATATGATCAATTTTGAACATTCCAAAACAAGCCCCAATACTTAAACCAATCTACGTCTTCCCCAAGTCAAAGCATAATCCAATCAATCAACCACCAAAACTCTCACAAACCGTGCAAACCAACCAACAGCAATCAAAGGCCCCCCAGATTAGACTATCGGTATAGTAAGGTATAATTAGGTAAAGTTTACATAAATGAGTGGATATATACAATGGAGAAGGCTAAGTTAAAAGGATGTATAAGAAAGGTTTACAAAGAAAGGAAGGATGTATATGTAAGTGAGTATAAGTATAGTAAGGGTATGAATATACAAAAGGAAAAATGAAAAGAAAGAAAGAAAGAAAAGTATGGGTCAAACCTATATGCCAATTCGTCATCCGATGTACTTTTATCACAAAAGTGATCTCACTGCGGTCTCGTAACGATCACCAGGCCAAGTTCTAGCTCAACACATCACCGGCACACTCATATCAAAGAAAAGAACCCGGAGATGGAATAAATTAACCTCAAATTCGCACATCTTAGTGCAGAGTTCGAAATGGAACCCTTACTCCCGAATAAATCCAAGAGCCTAAGAGAGGGGCAAATTACAAGGCAATCAAACCAAAACCGTAAACACCTAGCACATCTATAATGAACAATGAATCTCACAACTTTAGGTGTTTGGGAAATTTGAGTATGCAAGTAATGTTATTAATCCACAAGGATAAGCCCAATAACCGTTCAGAACACATTTCGCCGATTTAAAATTTTACCAAGGAAAAATTTGTAGTAAAATTGCTCATTAAATTATTATGAATTAAGTGACAAAAGCAATTTACCACAAGGATAAGCTCAACACAAGTTTCAAAACCATATCAACTTCTATCATCCCGCCAAATTGAAACAACCAATTCTCAAACATGCACATCATAGTTCAAAGTTCAAAATAGAACCCTTACTCTTGGATAAAAACCCAAAAGCCTACGAGAGGGACACATCCACAAGAACGGCTAAAATCTCAATGGCAAAACAACAAAAGAGATAAACCCGGTAGTTTAAACCTATTTGCCACCCCCCCACACTTAAGATGGACAATGCCCTCAATGTCCAAATCGGTCAAACAACGGTAAATAGGGGTAAGCAACATAGAATAATCAGAACACATACCGGAGTAAGGACACATCCCGTTTTGAAACAAGTTAGTCGACCCCGTGTCACAAATGGCGCTTCCGAAAAAGGAAGAACACTTTGCTTGGCGGGGGAAACAAGTTGTACCAAAACGGAAAGTGCGAGAGTAAAGATGAGACAGAGTAAAGATGAGAAGAGAATCCAATGGGTTACCCCCCACACTTGTGTTGTACAATAGCCATCAAATTGAGAAATCCTGCTTCACTTGCACCACAAATAAACTACATATCCAAACATATCAAAGTACTACTGTTTTTATGCAGAAAAATAAGAAACGAAAACAAAACAAAAGAAAAGAAAGTACAATGTCTCATCACCCCGTAGGGTGGATACCAGAAAATAAAGACAGAAAATAAGAAATAATGTATAAAGTACAGTCATCCAAATACCAATCATATCAATCACCAAATGATTCCATCCCACGGAAACGGATGGGAATCATAATCATCATCACTGCGACTGTCCATGATAACCATAGGAAAGACCAGATGTATCAAAAAGATCGGTGATCCAATTTCGCTCCCCTTCTTGACCTGAACCAGAGGCGCCAACATCTCCTCCAGACGGTCCACCACCAAAGCCTGAACCAGAACCTGCAACAAAACCAGGAACAAAAGAAGATGAACCACCTGCATCATAACCACCCTGAAAAGTACCAAACTGCACTGGCCCACGAGGAGATCCTCCCAAGTCATGGGGCCGTGGTGACATGTCCCCCGGGGAAGTCATAGGAAAGAATGACTGACCACCCTGGCGGTAAGCTGGAACATGAATAGGCGGTGGGCTAAACTCAGGAACCGGATTAGGTCTTACAAACTCCCGATCATGATACTGTGCATCCCACATCGGCTGGTAATAATCAAGTGTGTAATTAGTGTGGGCCTGCTGCGATCCAATCCAAGTCATATCCTGATCCATCCTCCTCTGGTACTCATCGAATGCTCGGCGGCTAGCTTGCTGATCATCATAAATATTTTGCACCGTCTGTCCCAGGAGTGTGAGATCAAATGAACTCGGGACAGGAATGGTGCGAGCACACGGCCTGGGTTGCTCCAGAGGAGCATCCCCCATCTCAACATCCTCAGCGGCCTCCACAATTGGAGGCGGTTCAGCAATAACACCTGTATCCTCTAACAACCTTGCCTGCTCATTCTTTTTCGGCTTCTTCACAATTTTAGCTATTATCAACTCCTTCTCAGTTAAATGCTCTTGTGGTACCTGTAAAGACAAGTCCTCCTGGCATGCATCAAGATCAAAAACTCCCATCCTCTTGTAAAGACGGGTGATAAACTGCCCAAGCACCAACTGTGAATCCGAGTGATTCACCATCCTATCCAAAACAACCATCGGGGCCAAAGCAAACCTCCTAGGTGCCCCCTCAGAAAATAACTTTATTAACCACAGATCCAACTGATAAGCTTTGTCCCAATGGGTGGACCTTTGAACCAGAAACGTGACAATCATCCGGTGCAACAACCTCAGCTTCACACTTCTAATCTTCGATACACTAACAGAGCCACCAGTAGGCCAATCGTGTCCCCCCGAAATACGAGTCCAATACTGAGGTATCGACTCTCCATCACCCAAATCCTGTTTCACATATAAACCTTTCCTCAACAAAGCCCTAAAATCTTGATTATCTAACTGCTCCCTCGTATACATACCACAGTAAAAACCAAATTCAGGAATAGATAACTTCCTAGGCTGTCCCCGCAGAAAAATGTAACAATCCTCTCCTCAAAAATATTCTTCACTTTATGCAACTCCCTAGTCAATTTTAATGAAGAATAAAACTCAAGACAAAGTTCACGAAAAACTGGTTCCCGATTATTGAAAATATTGTGCCACATATCACTACTAACAACCTGGTCACCAATTTGAACCTCAATACGAAACCACCTACGGATATCCTCCTGTACCCCATAATTTCTAGCAAAAATAGGATCAAGATACTTGGGAGGGCATACTACCTGACGATGAAGCGTAAAGAGTTTATTCAAGAAGTTGTTCTTATGGGGTTGCCTAGCCCCATTGAACTCTAACCATACGTGAACCTCACCCATATCGTCCTCTCCAAACTTTAAATCCGGAATTTCGACTTCCTTTCTAGCTCTCTCACTGCGGCGCAGTGAGACTTGGCATCCCTCACTGCGGCGCAGTGAGGTTAAAAGCACTTGCAGGTCAGGGAGTAGTCACTGCGGCGCAGTGGCACACACACACCACCACTGCGGCGCAGTGGTCTTTTTTCTGGGCAAATTCTTCCTATGAACGACATGAAGCCACAAGTTTTAGGGGTAATTAATCATTACATTATCATCAACAAGCAATAATCAACTCAAAATCAAACCTTAATCCTCCCCCACACTTATTCATCAAAAAGCCCTAATTTTTTCAAAACCCTAGCTTAAATTTCAACCCAAATCTGGATGAACAAGTGTTAAAATCGGGAAATAACCACCCCAATAGCCTCAATATCACAAAACTAACAAAACCCACTAATTAATTTAACAATGACAAGCCTACGAACTAACAATCAAAATTAAAGAAAATAAAAGAAAACATAGTCAAGAAATCGTACCTCTTTTCCCATGATGGTTAATTAAAGATGAGAATCTAAGAGAAAGAAGGAAGATAATGCAGGATTGTAATGACTTAAGGGGTTAAAATCGGGTGCCTTGGGGGTTTTTGGAAGTGTTTACGGTTCAAGAGAGAAAAGAGAAAGAAGGTAAGAAATTTGTGTGGTGAAAAAGAATTATCCCTCTTGACTAACTTATTAACCAGATCAGTCTGACCAGTCAACTTTCTCACTGCGGCGCAGTGGGACTTTGCATTCATCACTGCGGCGCAGTGAGGCATTTTTACCCCCAGGTCAGATTATATTGACTGCGGCGCAGTCACATAGCCACACCCCCACTGCGGCGCAGTGGGGGAAATTTCACCCGAGGGACAGTCTTTTATGGCTGCGACGCAGTGAGCCTGTCACTCCCCCATTGCGGCGCAGCATGATCTTTCTGATCTCGCCCCACAGTTTTTCCTTAGAAAAATTTTGACAATGAAAATTTTAAACACTTACCTCAATCCGCTTCACATCCAATTGTACCTGCATTTTTCTTGACCAAACATCATCAAATCTAACTACCAAAAACAAAAAAAATGCAAGAAAATAACACGGGTTGCCTCCCGAGAAGCGCTTAATTTATTTACGAGTCGTTAGCTAGACTCGACCAATTTTCAAGCTTCATATTCAAAAATGGGGATCTCTTCAATCATCCCCTCCACTTGTTCTTCTTCCAAGTACAACTTGAGTCTATGACCATTTACAATGAAAGAACCGTCTCCATTTCTCTTAAACAATTCAACATAACCCGACGGATAAACATGCTTGATAACAAAAGGTCCAATCCACCTAGAAGTTAGCTTAGGTTGCTTGATCTTAAACTTAGACAAAAACAACAAAACCTTAGCTCCAACCTTAAATTCCTTTCTACGGATCCTTTTGTCATGCCATACCTTGGTTCGCTCCTTGTAAAGCCTAGAATTCTCATATGCACCTAACCTAAGCTCAACGAGCTCATGAAGTTGCAACATTCTAAGTTCACTAGCTTCCATCATATCCAAGTTCAAGTTCCTCAATGCCCAATATGCCTTATGCTCTATCTCAATAGGTAAATGACAAGTCTTACCATAGAGCAACCGGTATGGCGTGGTGCCAATCGGCGTCTTATAAGCCGTCCTAAACGCCCACAAGGCGTCATCCAACTTCTTTGACCAAACCTTAGGGTTATCTCCCACAGTTTTCTCTAAGATTCTTTTCAGGGCCCTATTGGTGTTTTCTACTTGTCCACTAGTTTGTGGATGATAGGAAGTAGAAAAGTAATGCACAACACCATATCTTTTCATGACCTTGGCTAATTGATGATTTGCAAAATGGGTTCCTCGGTCACTAATTAAAGCTCTAGGGCAACCAAATCGACAAAACAACTGTTTAAGGAAATCAATGACTACCCTCGCGTCATTCGTGGGCAAAGCCTTGGCTTCAGCCCATTTAGACACGTAGTCAACGGCGACAAGAATATATTGAAACTTGTTAGATGGTGGGAATGGTCCCATGAAGTCTATGCCCCAAATATCAAATACCTCACATACCTGAATGCTTTGTTGAGGCATCTCATCCCGCTTGGTAATGCTCCCTTGTCTTTGACAAATGTCACAAGTCTCTACCAAAGTTTGAGCCTCTTTGAAAATGGTAGGCCAATAGAAACCTGCATCAAACACTTTTTTACCTGTAACCGAAGGACCGTAATGACCTCCAGTTGGACCATAATGACAAGCATCAAGAATCTCCCTCGTCTCAGCCCCAGCTACACATCTCCTTACCATACCATCTGCACAAACACGAAACAAGTATGGGCTATCCCAAAAATAGTGCTTAGCATCCGATACGAGCTTCTTCTTTTGCTGGGACGTGAAATCATTCGGAATCTCACCTGCAACCAAATAATTATAGATATAAACATTAAAGATTCATCGGGGAAGTGATCATTGATCTCCCCTTCACGAAGTTCCTCCCGGTGAGGATCTTCCAAAAGACTCAAATGGTCGGCAGCCAAATTTTCAGCCCCTTTCTTATCCTTGATTTCTATATCAAATTCTTGCAACAAAAGAATCCAACGGATAAGCCTGGGTTTAGCATCCTGTTTCGAGAACAGGTATTTCAGGGCTGAATGGTCAGTAAAAACTATGGTCTTACTCAAAACTAGATATGATCTAAACTTATCAAATGCAAAGACCACTGCAAGCAACTCCTTCTCTGTAGTTGTATAATTTTGCTGGGCGGGGTTCAAAGTTTTACTAGCAAAGTAAATGGGCTTGAAATGCTTCTCCACCCTTTGCCCAAGCACGGCTCCCACAACATAGTCACTTGCATCGCACATCAACTCGAATGGCAATTCCCAATCCGGTCCAACCATGATAGGAGAGTTAGTCAACTTCTCCTTCAAGACCTGAAAAGCACTCAAACAAGCATCATCAAATACAAAAGGGACGCCTTCTCCAACAAGTGGGTCATAGGACGAGTAATTTTAGAAAAATCTTTAATAAAACGGCGGTAAAAACCGGTATGTCCAAGAAAACTCCTTACCCCTTTCACATTGGAAGGTGGGGGTAATTTGGCTATAACATCTATCTTAGCCCTATCAACTTCAATCCCGGCCTTAGACACTTTATGCCCTAACACAATACCCTCGGTCACCATGAAATGACACTTTTCCCAATTCAAAACAAGGTGTGCCCTCTCACACCGTTCCAACATCCTTTCTAAGTTATGCAAGCAAGTCTAGAAAGAGTCCCCAAAAACCGAGAAATCATCCATGAAGACCTCCATGGAGGTTTCAAGCATGTCCTTGAAAATAGCTATCATGCACCTTTGAAAGGTGCCTGGGGCATTACACAAACCAAACGGCATTCGCTGATAAGCAAAAGTACCAAATGGGCATGTGAAGGTGGTCTTTTCTTGGTCCTTGGGATCAATGGGTATTTGGAAGTACCCGGAAAACCCATCTAAGAAACAAAAATACTCATTACCTACAAGTCTTTCTAACATCTGATCAATGAAAGGCAGGGGAAAGTGATCCTTACGGGTGGCATCATTAAGCTTACGGTAATCAATACAAACCCGCCAACCCGTTATAGTCCTAGTGGCTAAGAGTTCCTTATTCTCATTTTCGACAACTGTCATGCCCCCCTTTTTGGGCACACAATGAACAGGACTAACCCAAGAACTATCAGCAATAGGGAAAATGATCCCTGCATCTAACAACTTAATGACTTCTTTCTTAACAACCTCTTTCATGTTAGGATTTAGCCTCCTTTGTCTCTGGACAACGGGCTTAACATCATCAACAAAATCAATCTTATGCTGGAAAAAGTTAGGACTAATACCTGGAATATCGGTGGTCTTCCAAGCAAAAGCCCGATTATGGGCTTTAAGAACAGACATGAGACAGTTTTCTCGTCACTCGAGAGTGAGGACGAGATAACCACGGGTAAAGAAGATTCACCTGACAAATAAGCATACTCCAAATGGGAAGGTAATGGCTTAAGCTCCAAATCAGTGGGTGGTACATCAACAGAATTCGGTACCCTCGAACTTCCATCAGCAACAACCTCCTCAAAACTCTCATCCTCGGGAGGTGTCTCATCCAAGCTAAGTGCCATAACCTCTGCAAACAAATCATCATCAGAAATATCTCCCGATCCTAAATTTGCAATCTCCTCATCTCCAATATCGGTCTCCATCAATTCTTGAAATTCTCGGTCTAAAGCATCATCAATCACATCAATCCTGAAACAAGACTCATCATTAGAATAAGAATGCTTAATAGACCTCTCAACATTAAAAACAATTCTATCCGTACCCACACCCAAAGAAATTTCCTTATCCTTCACACGGATGATAGCATCCGCGGTATTAAGGAATGGGCGTCCAAGAATAAGGGGTACCTGTGTATCCTCCTCCATCTCGAGGATAACGAAGTCAACAAGAAAAACAATATGGCCCACTTTGACTCTAATGTTTTCAGCAATCCCCATGGGATACTGAAATGAATGGTCAGCTAGTCTTATACTCATACGAGTCGGGCGAAGGATTCCTAAAGCCAACTTACTCCAAACCGAATAAGGCATCAAATTAATGCTAGCACCTAAATCAGCCAAAGCCTTACAGATAATGGTTCTAATAGAGCAAGTAATAAGGAAACTCCCTGGATCTTCAAGCTTAGGTGGAATGCGGTTCTGCAAGATAGCAGAACACTCGGCATTGAGAAAAGTAGCTTTTGCCTCCTCCATCTTTCCTTTGTCCGTCACAAGCTCCTTAATGAACTTGGCATAATGAGGCATCCCCTGTATCAAATCAACTAAAGGCACATTAATATGAACATTTGAAATCATTTGAACAAACTTGTTATATTGTTCCTTTAACTTTGCCTTCCTGAACCGATGTGGAAATGGAACCTTTGGCTTATATGGCTTAACCTCTGGAACCACATCCGGTTTTGGTGGAGTGACCGGAGTCTTCACGGTCGGATTCTCCTCCATCTCAATCTCTTCATCAACTTCATCATCATCACTCCCTTTTTTCTGCACATCTGAAACAACAACATCAGGTATAGTAGGAGGGTCATAGGATTTACCTGTACGAGTGGTGATGGCCTTGGCTTCCTCATTACGGGCTTGAGGTGGAGTGTACTTCTGCCCCTGAATTGGCCCCATGCTAAACTGAGGCTTAGGATTCTGTTGAGTATTGCTAGGTAAAGTACCTGGAGGCCTAGAAAGGGTAGCCATCCTACTCTCAAGATCCTTAAAGTTAACACATTGATTCTTCATATTTATCTCAACCTTGCCATCTATCCTATCCAACCTCTCATTCAATGCCTTAGTATCATCCCGAATCATCTGAATGCTAGTGTTTGTCTCAGCCTGATTAGTCACCAACTGTTTCATCATCTCCCTCAACTCGGCATTTGGATCGGCATTAGAAGAAGAACCTGATCCTTTTCCTTGTTGAGTTTGTTGTTGTGGCTGACTCTGAAAGTTATCCCTTTGCCACCTATTTCCTGAAAAACGAGAATTATTAGTAGGAAAAGAAGGGTTATAAGAAGGATTACCTGAAGAACGGTTTTGGAAACCGGTATTGCGCGGGTAGCTCCCTTGTTGTTGATTCTGGATGTAACTCACATCTTCGGGTCCCCGATTGGGACACTCATCAGAATAATGCATATCACCACAATGATCACATCCATCGGCTACTACCTTAACATCCCTCTCAATTGCTCCAAACCGATTCTCTTGCATAGCGAATCCCTTTTCCATGCGCTCAGATAGCGCTCTAATCTCTCCAATCATCCCAGAATCATGACTAGCTTCAACCTTTGCAACCCTACCTTGGCTAGTACCTTTCTTTAACCTTCTCTCATTCTTCAAGAATCTATCATCATCCATATTCGCATTGTCCTTTGCCATGGACTCCAAAATTTCAAAACCCTCATTTGGTGTGATCTTGTTGAAACCACCCCCAAAAGCATATCCTAACTCCCGCTTAGACTTCTTATCTAGGCCATCAAAGAAAAGCTCAACATATTGCTCCTTAGTCATGTTATGGCCCGGACAATTTCTCAACATCTCCTTAAACCGAATCCATGCATCTACCACATCTTCATCTTCATCTTGGTCAAAGGACCTAATCAAATTCTCCAACTTCCTTTGAGTTCTAAGTGAATAAAACTCACCAATGAAAGCTTGCTTGAGTTGGTTCCAAGTTGTGATCGAATTTTCCGGAAGATCATTAAACCAATCTAGAGCATCCACGGTAATGGACATGGGAAATGTTTCAAGCTTAACGGCATCCATTTGGTTTTGCCCATATTGGTATAACCGTGCCAACTTTTCAAACCTTTCCAAGTGTTGGTATGGATCCCATTTCCTTTTGCCATCAAACTGTTGCTCCTCAATACTTTTAAGATGATTACCTTTCAGATTGAAATCATGAGCAATGGCCGGAGGTCTTATAGGACTACCACGGTTGGCAGGAATAGTACGGACCCTCTCACCATAACGTATATCATTCGGATCCCTTTCTTCGTCTACCATTTCCTCTTCTAACTTAACTTCTAAATTGAAAAACTCGTCCAAATAGAACCCTTCTTCGTCCGAATCAGGAGTGGGTCTAGCAATAGGTGAGAATGGTGTAGGTGTTGTGAAGTTAAACCTACGTCTGTTGGTGTTCTCAAAGGACTATTTAGAGGTAAACCCGAAGACCGAAAGTTCATCAACTAAGAAGTAGACCTGCAAAACACAACAACCAAACACGTCAACTGCACCTGTGATAAGACAAGAAAAGAAAAGCTAAACTATTAAAGCAAATAACTTCCTCACGCGTGAGGAAGGATCAAACCACTAAATTAACAACTAAAACAGCACACAATCCCCGGCAGCGGCGCCAAAAACTTGATGTGCTAAATCGAGTTTAAAATTTAAAACTAGAAGTACCTCGAAACTCACTACTACACACTATCGGGCAGTGGACCCGATCGTATGCAATATAGTTAAAAAGTAAGTCCAGGTTCGTTCACAGGGATTGGTTGAATCAATTGTCTAATAAAGTAGTTTGGAAAACAGGGTGGAACACTTTGAATCTCACTTTGACAATTAAATTAAAGTAAATTTAAAAGACAAAACACTTAAAAGTAAAGAAAAGCTTCAAACAATAATAATAAAGATCATCCACCTTGAATTCGCTAGCCTTCAAACATGATTGCATTCAATTAAGACCAAATTCATTTAGAGTTGACAAGATAATCGTGAAAGGATAAAATGCTCGCGTGGTACCACCAACCGCTCACACATCACCCAAACACCTAAGTTGCTAGTTTAATTACCCAAGCCGGTACCACCAATGCCTAGACAACCTTACCAACAATTAGTTTGCTTGACTATCGAATTAACAATTGTGCCTATGTGAATTAAACGTGGTACCACCAACCGTTTCTAAACACGTTGACAAAATGATTCCTTTTATTAAAATGACATTCACTATCATACCATGAACTAGTGATAATTGCTCATAGACAAGCAACCGTTTGAAAATCACATACGTATTCAACTAGTACCACTAACGAAGAACACACATGCCACCAATATCATAATAATAAATATAAAGGAATTAAATCATCAAGATCTCGACACAACGATAATTGAAATCAACTCTTTGAATTAAAATATATAGCAATCACATCATTCGTCTAGTTTCATCAAGGTGGATGATTAAAAGATTAGCCACTCATGATTAAATTGAAAACAATCAAAATAAAGGAAGAACATAATGTACCAATCGTTTGAGAAATAGAAATTGCAAGACAATAAAATAGATACGATCTAAGTGGGTGCACGTGAATCTTCAATGAATCGGAAGATGTTGAAATCTTGAATTGATCCTTGAAGGTGTTCCTTGAAATGCAGCTCTTAGAAAGAAGATTTGATAATTTGGGAATTAGGTTTTTGTTTTCTATTTATACCCCTTGGAAATCTGATGCAAACATGGCCAAAAGCCCTTCAGCCCCATCGTCCCACTGCGGCGCAGTGGAATGACACTGGTCTAATGCTCGTCTGTCTTCAGCTTGACTGCGGCGCAGTGGCCACATAAACTCTCCACTGCGGCGCAGTCCCAATATTCTGACCAACGTGCCTTTTCCTTCACACGACTGCGGCGCAGTGGACACACGTACTTCCCACTGCGGCGCAGTCTACAACTTCTGACCAGTATCTTTGACTTGAAATCTTCTATCCTTTCAATTAAAACAACTCTCGAACATATGAATCAACTTTGGCCTAAACTTCATCCCGAAATTGCCAGCGAGCATGGACAACGCTTAAACCTGCTCCCTAGAACCTGAAGACACTAACAAACCACCATAACGCACCGCGCCCCAAATGCCGATATCCAATCGACTCAAAAATTATGAAAAAGGTCTGGCAAGTAATGATTGGTGGGTGATCTATATAATTGGTCACCTATCACGCCGTGTTTACTCGCTCGTGTCTATCATCTGCATAACATGATATTGGAGGACGAGGACAAGGCCATCTGTCAAGACTACAATCCAGATGAACCTTCTCTGGTACCGGGTTATTGGGAACAAATGACTCTCATCGAACAACGAATTCAAAACCTCGTCTATGTATTTAGGTATGATTGTGTAATCATCTTCTTTAAGTTTGTTATCGAGTCTGTATTGAATCTCTGTTTAAGGTTGCACACATTTGTGGACAACCTAGTCCTTTAGATCTACACACGATTGTGGATAGATCATTGTTTTAGAGTTGTAATCTTCGTTTTTATCAATAATAATTTAGATTCAGTATTTTTACATGGTATCAGAGATCGAGGTTAAGATCGATCTGTGTTAATCGAAGATTTGGTGATTATTGAAGATTTTAGGGTTTCGACAATTTTTGGGTTTTTTCTGCTCGCAGATCTAGGGTTTCTTCTGGGTTTCAGTCTTGAAAACCCTAATTTCTTCTAAAAATCGTTTCCGCTGAGTAAGTTGGTTGATTATTTCAATCAACGCACTGTAAGTCTTCTTTCATTCTTATTGATTGGTTGATTGCCTAGATTTTTACATAGGGTCATACAGCTGCCTTGACCTACTTCTTGAGAAGTTTGGAATCCTGGTAGTAGTTTGATCTGTTGATTGTTTTAAATCTTGTGTGATCTGTTAAAACTCCAATCAAAATATTTGTTGTTTTCATTCTTTAATATTTTTTAATCTGTCATATATTTGTTCTTATTTGAAAATTATTTGTGTTTTGTGTTCTTTGTTTGACTTCAATGGCTGATAATGTGAATAGTCTTGATTTGAGTAATCCTTTACATCTTCATGCTAATGATACTCTTGGAACACCTTTAATATCTTTCAAACTTGTTGGAACTGAAAATTATAGAGTATGGGCTAGTGCTATGAAATTGGCTTTACAAACAAAAAATAAAATTGGATTTATTGATGGAACTGTTGTTAAGTCTGCATATGCTACTAGTGCTGTTTTATCTCAACAATGGGAAAGATGTAATGCAGTTGTGTTGTCTTGGATTTTAGGAACTGTATCTGTCTTCTGTATATTCTGATAATGCATCTGAAGTTTGGCAAGAATTAAGTGAAACATATGATAAAGTAGATGGATCTATTGTTTTTAATCTAATGCAGAAAATTAATACTATTAAGCAAGGTGGTTCTACTTTATCTGATTACTTTCATAAACTGAATGCTTTGTGGAGAGAATTTGATATTTTAACCAAACTTCCTGCATGCACATGTGAGGCTAGAACTGAAGTTCAAACTCATGATAAACTTGTTAGACTTATGCAGTTTTTGATGGGTCTTGATGATGTTTATATTCCTATAAGAAGTACTTTGCTTACTAAAGATCCTTTGCCTGATGCTAAAAGTGCTTTTGCTATTTTGTCTAGGGAAGAGTCTCATAGGGGAATACATGTTAATGCTTCTGTTAGTTCTGTTACATCTTTGTCTGAACATGATTCTAAACCTCAAATATCTGCTTTTGTGTCAAAGTCTTTTGATAATAAAAAAAGATTTAATAAAGGACCTAATCCAAATCTAAATTGTAAAAAATGTGGTATGATTGGTCACACCATTGAAAGATGTTTTGAAGTTATTGGTTATCCTCCTGGTTTTAAGAAGCATCCTAATCCTATCAGACATAACAGTTTTAAAAATGGTTTCTCTGCTAATAGTGAACTTGATAATGCTTCTATTTCTTCTTCTTCTAGTGGTTCTGGTTCTGTGCTTCCTTTTACTCATGAACAGGTTCAGAAGTTGATAAGTTTGATTAGTGATAAGCCTGCAGGAAATATTCAAGTTAATATGGCAGGTAGGTCTACATTTTTTAATAATAATTCTATGTTTAATGTGAACTTTGATAAATACTTCTGTGCTTCTTCTGGTAAAAAGTGGGAAAATGTTAGTCTAGGATGGATTATAGATTCAGGTGCTAATCATCATATGACTGTGAGTATTGTGAATATGTTTAATGTGGTTGAAATTTCTGATTTGAATCTTACTGTTGGACATCCTAATGGCACACTTGCTAAAGTTACTCATGTAGGTAATTTAAAGTTAACTGAAAATGTTATACTGTATGATGTACTTGTTGTGCCTGACTACTGTGTGAGTTTCTGTGCATAAATTGATAAAGGATAATAAGTTGTTTGTTGGTTTTGATGAGGCTAAATGTTATATTCAGGATTTGAAAAGGGAGAAGGTCTTGGGGACTGGTAGTGAGAAAGGTGGATTATATATTTTTGATCATGATAATTTGACTATTGGTAAGTGTAATAGTTCTGTAGTGACTCAGTCTTGTTTTGTATCTAAAACCTTGTGGCACAGCAGGCTTGGTCACCCTGCTGATCCAGTTCTTGCAGTCTTAAAAAATGATTTACAAATTGAAGGAAATTCTTATGTGTCACCTTGTGAGATCTGTCATAAAGCTAAACAAACAAGAGAACCTTTCCTTTAAGTGATCATAAGTCTTTAAGTGTTGGTGATAAAATTCATCTTGATTTGTGGGGTCCTTATAAAGTTACAAGTAGAGAAGGGTTTAGGTATTTTTTAACTATAGTTGATGATTTTAGTAGGGCTGTCTGGGTTTATTTGATTAAATCCAAAGATGAAGTTTCTGAAATGGTAATGTCTTTTGTCTCTTTGATTCAAAATCAGTTTGAAGTTAAGGTTAAAACTGTTAGAACAGATAATGGGACTGAATTTTTGAATAATAAGATGAATGTTTTTCTTACTACTTGTAACATCCGCGAATTTTGACCCGTTGACTTTTGTAATTTGACTAACAAACTTATTGAATGAAGTAATTTGGGCCCATTTATGATTTTATGACTAAGTGGTATGTTAGTCGAGTCGTTAATATGTCGTTTGGCGTTTAGTAGTGTAAATGATTGTTTATATGTCTTGTGGGAGAAACGGGTCGGCCCGTGGGTAGCCCATGACCCACCAGCCCCAATGACCCATTTTCCCCCCCCTTATCCTTTCTTTCCTTCTCATTCTATCTATCTATCTCCATCCTCTTTCTCTCTTTCTCTCTTTCTCTCTAGAACTAAGCAAAAGAACCA
>CM067167.1:275276329-275278829 GCA_034093135.1 Erigeron breviscapus
GATTGTAAATGTTTACAAATGGTGGAATTCGGCTGATCGATGTATCTAAGTGTGAGAATAAAGATAAGAGAATTGAGAGCAGTGTGTGTGTGAATACAAGTATGTAATGAGCAGAATGTAAGTGATAGATAGGATGCCTATGATCGATCAGCCTCATTCTTTATATAGACATATGATCTAACTAACTATGCGAGTTTGTAGGGATCTTCCAGGTCTTCAGTCAGTGAACGTTGCGGAAGATCTTGCCCAATCAAGTGACCGTTGAAGCTTTTTCCTCATGTTGAAATCATCTTGAAGTCCGATTACTTTGGCAGACTAAGTCTTCTTTGCGTGTTGATGAGTTTAACCATGTGCGACATTCCTTTTTGCACCGTTAGAGATATCCTTCAATGCTTTATATCGAATATTCTGGAATCTGCACACTTATCTCATGTGGAAACAATAATAATATTTGAAACATAACGTTAGCAAAATATTAATAAGTAATCAGAATATTCAACTATGTCAGGATCCTAGGATGTCAAGATCTTGGACCTTTAGGATATTGACACCTGAAATTTCACCCATAACAGTCTATATATAGAATAAGGCTGATCAATCATAGGCATCTTATCAATCACTTACATACTGCTCACTACACACTTGTACTCACACACACACTGCTCTCATTTACTTTACACTTAGATACATCAATCAACCGAATTCCACCATTTGTAAACATATAACAATCATTAATAAGAGAACAAAGGCAGGGACGATTGCTTCCTCCCGGGGTTTTTATGCCGGCAATCCTCAAAGGATTAAGGGCTTTTCCTCGTCAACAAATCTCGGTGTTCTTGTTCTTTACTCTTTACTTTTAATGCATTATTTACTTTGATTAGCATTATTTATCGTAATTCATTTATTTCGATATTTGTTATTCTGATTATCATTGCTTTACACCTTTATTTCTTGTTTAGTCGACATAATCGTTCTTTAAATCCTTTTACTAAACGCATCTTCGAATCTCAAACATATTTTACAAGCCCTTAACCTCACGAACGAAAGTTTGGTTACATTATTGATCTAAGTCTTCAACGTAGATTATCTTAGGTAATTTTTGACCAAAACAATTTGGCGCCCACCGTGGGGCAAAAGGTGCTTTTCTAAAAACCAAGATTTGTCTTCTCTTCTATCTAATCATGTCGAATAGGCAAGGGAAAAGGTTTTTCAAGAGTAAAAACACAGGGACATTCGATGCAAGGAGAAAATTCAAACATTCTTACCCTTTTATTTACGCTAATGAAAATCTATTCTCTATTATTAGTCGAATTGAAACAGATTTGGAACAAAGGAGCTCTGAAATCATGAGAGATCTGAAGATATTACAGCTCAGATTTTTAGACGT
The DNA here is from genome assembly GCA_034093135.1 of Erigeron breviscapus. Taxonomy (NCBI): domain Eukaryota; kingdom Viridiplantae; phylum Streptophyta; class Magnoliopsida; order Asterales; family Asteraceae; genus Erigeron; species Erigeron breviscapus. Next base: position 275,277,717 of record CM067167.1, read on the forward strand.
TCTTAAACTCCAAGCAATTATAAAGAAATCCAAAGATTTGGACCCTCATGCCATAGAAAGTCTGGGAATTGAAGACTTGAAACGGCAAAAGATAAACCATGAGCCTTCCAACTATGAGGAAGCACAGCCTCAAGGTATCAATTCTATCAATTCTAACAAAATAGCGATTGCAGGAACGCTACCCAAAGACAGCATTGATATGTCAAAGAATCCTAACCTAAAGGTTTGGAATATGGAAATGCAAATTTATAAATTATGATTTCCTTAAACTAACAACTCAAAGCAATTTTAGTGTAAAATTGTTTTAGACAGGTATAAGAGCATCGGCTATCATATGCATTACAACGTGGAATAAGGTCTTCACCTTTTGGCTTTCACGCCAACTTTTGGTTGAAGGTTTTCACCTTCTCTTAAATTCGCCCGTGTCGCACTGTAACAACTCGCAAAAATTCGAGTAAATTTAAAATTTAAATAATTTAATATTTTTGTAACATTCTAAAAAGAACAAATTAAATACTTGAGTTCTTTTATATAATATATGTTGATATATATATTTGTCAAATATTTAATGTGCGTAATGTTATTAACTTTTCACAAAAATACTTTAAAATAATTTAGTAAAATTTAACCCCTTTACTATTCATGTTACTATTCATGGGGACCCACGTTAAATTATATACCGAACTTATTTCAAAAAGGTGAATAGTAGTGGGGTCAAATAGCAAACATCGCTTTCATGCTTTATCTCCAGGATTCAAACTTACAAAACTTGATCGTAATGAGCATTTCATAAAAAGTAATCAAAATGAAAGTTGTAGATTTTAATTCTCTGGTTTCGTAGAAACTTGAATCGTCTCGATTGGAGCCCGAATGAATATTTTAAGGTCAAAACTATTTATTAACATTTTTATTACTATTTTTATAAATGTTCATGGTGTTTAACCCGTAGACTCATATCTAAGCAGTAGTGTAGTTTTGAGTCATAATATTCACACTAATTCAACAAACTTTCATTTACTTATAACATAATATCTAAATAAATTTATTATAGACTGTATATATATCCACTTAGATACTACATACCCTAATAATAATAAATAAATAATAATAATA
>CM067167.1:275286329-275288880 GCA_034093135.1 Erigeron breviscapus
TATACTTTATATGCTTTAGGTTAACTGATCATGAAGATTATTTGTTACACTTAATTGCCACTGCAACTAAGGTGAGTTTCCATATTCCCCTTTTTAATTCTTTTATATGATTTATTTCGGGGACTGAGATACATGCATAATAATTATTTTATGTTATATATATACGAAACTTTGAAGAACAATTGCAAAACTATATGATATATAATATACTATGTGAGTTTCATAATCCCCTTTTCAAACTCTTTTATATATTGGGGCTGAGATACATGAAATAAAACTATTTATTATACTTATATGTATATTTACAAAATTATATATATTATATATATTTTGTAACTCCACTTTATTTATTTTACCTTCGGGGTAAAATACAAACTCTTTACTGTTATGATGAACACAAGTACTCCAGAAATGTATATATGGTTGATTCTAAGTTGCTCTGTTCACTCAAAGTCCTCACTATCATGAACGATTAATTATGGAAACATAAACGTGGGTATATTGAATAGTACTATTGGGGTAGGCACCCCCATTCGTGTTGGTCATACCAACTGGATACGGATGCATTATATTTGGAAAGCTTAGGGTACCCTGAACAAGGTACCTACTATGGAGGCAAATAAACACACACTTGTCTAGTTTCGGTTCATGAGCTTAGAACTTGGTATATACAGTTTCAACTCTTGTATTACATTTGATCCATTGTGTGATTAAATGGTTACTTTAAATCTTGTGGTTCATACTCTGTATTTTGATTTAAAACATATGATACTCTTTGCTGATATTGTATCATAACTACTTGACATTGCGGTAAGGCAATGATCACACTGAACTCTGATATTTTTGGAAACTATATTTTCTATATGAAAAACTTATGGAACTCACCAACTTTATGTTGACATATTTTAGCATGTATTCTCAGGTAACTAGACGATACACTATACATGGGACACTTTCCGCTGCATACAACATACTGGACCTGGCCTACCCTCAGACTCTAGTAAAGACAAGTCAATTTGCTAAAGTCTCTGTCTACTGTTTAATATTGTTTAATATTAAATAAATGTTTTCAAGAATAATATCTTTCATAAATTGTAATATAAATTTGTGAACAATGCTTTTATATAAATGTATTTTAAAACGACAACGTTTTGTGTCGTTCAGTATATCTTGTGTTGTGAATCCATGTACGTCATACCCCGTCTAGGGCGGGGTGTGACACGCACGATAATTAATTTCACGGTTGAAGGGTTAAATTCCAAGGTCGTCGAAATTAATTCTGTTGGTTATCGGTGTTACCATCGATCTCCCGAAATTGGCTAACCACGCCATCTCCCGAAATTGGCTAACCACGCCACCCGAAAATCATTCCCTCGAATTGGCTAATCACGCCATCCAATATACTCGAGAGACTGGGGACACCCCCTAGATCTTAAGAGCCCAATATCCCCTTGACGATTTGAAGATCAATATCTTCAATCTCAAACAATGATGGGTTTTAGGATTCCTATTCCTAAAACTCATTCCCACACAAAATAATATGAATTTTTGTCTTCTTTTGATACGCAATAAGTTCAGAAGAACAAGTAGGAGTTATGGCTGTCAAATACCTCGATAAATGATCAAAGACTGGCGATCAATAAAGAGGCTGGAAGCTAGCAAGTCATAGTCTACAAGTGGGATCTTAAATACGCTTGCCAGGTGCATGTATTCAACCCTCTATTTGTCATGTCAAATTTTTACTGTTTTCATAATTTAGACCATTTATTAACTAACATATAAAAAGTATTTTTGATGTTTAGTTATAAAAAAAATAATAATAATAATAATAACAACAATATGTAGCATGCAATAATATAAGTAGTATGTATACAAGTAGCAAATAATTGTTATAGGATAAAATTTTTATCTCCCAAACATAGCATACAAAAATTATACTACTTATACCCAAAATATAATAAAAAATTATATGTACCTTCGAAAAAATGATCCGCTTCACCTGCAAATAAAAACGAGAAACACTAATTTATAATAAACTAAGATAACAAATATCCGAAATACTTGCTTTTTGAAATTTAAAATTGTGCTCAAAAGCACTGGGACAACTACCCTAGCAAGCATAATCCTAAAGAAAGTTCAAAGTACTACTAAGTTAACTACACCACCACGGTTGATCATTCCAGATCAACCACGCCCCGGATAAATTGTTTAAAATTACAGACCACAATCCAAATAACATAATAAAAAGAATTAATATAATTATAGCCCATCAAAGATTCATCTCCCACCTGCACTTCATCCTTCTCCTGCATTTCATCCTCTGCCTGCACCTCATGAGCCACTGCCTGACCTGTTTTAACTATAGCATCAAACGTATCGTCAATTGTTGCCTCATCAACTGGTTCCTCAGCCTGCTTCTCCAACTTTGACTTGCCTCCTAAACTGACATATTCATCGTCCAACTTTTCCAAGTCCCACTCTTCAGGAAGTACCATACCAGCTGATTGGGCTTCAAGAGCCATTTGAACTCTCACACCTGCAATTGATCTTT
>CM067167.1:275289880-275449309 GCA_034093135.1 Erigeron breviscapus
GTCGGTCGTGATGGAGTCGTCTAAGCGTCGGGTCGAGTCGGCATCTCACGTTTTATGTAACTTGTGTAGGAGCACTATGTCGCAAGGGGATGAAGCATCAAGGACCTCCAGTTACCTAAGGAACCTCTATGGATTCGCGGATAGGGTAATGGATCGACAAGAGAGGCAAGAAGAAGAAGAGTCCGATCCCTCAGAAGGATCCGAGTCTACTAGGAACACACAACAGCCTCCCCAGCCTCGCCAAGAAGAGGAAGGATCCGAGCCTATGGAGGACTCATCGGAGAGTGAGAGGGCCGCTAGTGTTAGGAGCGTCGCTTCTAACCGGTCTGGGCGCCGCTCACCTACACCGCCACCAGCCCCTCGAGTTCCTACTCCTCCAAGGCGAAATGTCGCCTTGAACCTTAGTGATGGGCGCTTCCCAAATCGAGACCCATACTTTCCACCGCGCCTTCCTCGTCATCACCCCCTATACCACTTTGGACAGGACATCATGGAGAGGACCCACATCGTCCTGTTTATGGAGTACCCCCTCCACCTCCAGTTGGCATGACTCGGGAGGAAAGAGAGCGAGTATGGGGCATAGCTAGTGGATTAAGGGACGCAAGAGCAAGAGTAAGGCATCAAGAGATTATGATGGAGAGGGCTATGGGGATAATGGACCGATCAGCAGGATATTCGGGGATGGCTATATCGGAGGTTCGCAGGATTAACGAGGTGATTCTAGTGATGGGATGTGTACTCTCAGCCGTATGCGTTCTTGCGATTGCTCTCATACTTAGGGCATGGACCTAGGAACGTTCTTTTAATTATGGACCTATCTTAATGTATGAACTATTATGTCTTGTTTCCGTTTCTTGAACATTTCTACTTGTGTGTGACGATGGTCGCGATGCATTTGGCATTTAGCAAATTTTGTAAACTTATCTTGAATGATATATATATATATATGCTTAATGCCTTTCTATGGTTACATGATGTGTTACTTCCTTCGTATTATTGCTATCCTCATTATGAAGGTTGTTGTTGCAATAGAAATCCAGATTTGACCACTTTTGGTAGAAAAACCATAACTTGAGTTCTACTTCGTCTTTTGACCTGATTCCAGTGGGAGGTGAAAGTTAACTCATAGGGATACGTTTTATATTTTATAAGTTTTTCCCAGTTTGTCCATCTTAAACCACTTTCACACACTCCAAGTTCAGATACAGATTCTGTGAACTTTCTTGGTCACATAAGAGCATGCTTGCTTTACTTTAAACTACCCAACCACTTATTTAATTATAATGGGAAGCTTGGAAGATGGATTTAGATGTATATATATATATGGTGGTCATGTAGTGACCTTATGTAAAGCACATTCGCGACAATTCAAAGCTCAACTATTGTAGCTATGAACAATAAGTTCGAACTTGGGATAGGTATTCATATAAGTATATATATATACGCATATGTACTCGTGTGTGATCATGGAGTCGTGAGTTGAAACTATATCATACGATTTAGCGCAAGAATAACTAAACTACCTTACTCTTTGTTATAGAACTATGGCGCCCCGAAGAAACACCGAAGAAACAAGCGAGGAGGCTCAACGCCGAGCGGAAGAGGCCCGACGACAGACTGAGCTGGCCAATTTGATCTCCCAGCAGATCAACTCCGTCATGCCAGCCATAGCCACTCAAATTGCAGAAAGCGTGACCGCCACACTTAACACGAACCGAAGGCAAGATGGGGGAGGAAATGCTATTGACAGGAATGCTTACAAGGCTTTCACGTCTTGCAACCCCAAGGAGTTTCATGGGACAGAGGGTCCCGTTGGGTTGCTTACTTGGTTCCAAAGCATGGAAGCCAACTTGAACATCATTGATTGTGCACCGGCTGACCGTGTTAAGTTTGCTGCTAGTAAGCTTCAAGGAAGAGCTCTTACTTGGTGGAATCTCCAAGCGACTACTAGAGGTCCTGCAGTGGTCAATGCTTTGACTTGGGAGCAGTTTAAAGAAGAGTTGAAGCGTGAGTATTGTCCATGGGAAGAGGTACAAAAGCTGGAGATGGAGTTCTGGAACCATGCCATGAGGGGACTGGAATTGGAGGCATATGTGATCCGCTTCCATGAGTTGTGCGTGTTAGTGCCGGAGATGGTAACCCCTGTGGCTAAGAAGGTTGAGAGGTTTATCTATGGGTTGGCACCTGAAGTTAGGTTGATGGTCACTGCTGCAAGCCCTACCACTCTTGAGCAGGCTATAAGCTTGGCAACTAGGCTGGTAAATGACTTGGTTAGGCGTGGGAAGTACACGAGAGGTGAATCAAGTTCGAGACAAGGTGGAGGAAATCGGTTTGGTGATCGCAAGGGGAGTGGGCCGGATAAGAGGCAAAAGATTATGAGGAACTATGGTGTTGTGGATGCTAACCCCAACCCGAATCGTGGCATGCCTCCAAGGTGCAACCGATGCGGTTATAACCACTTTGGTGAATGCAAACGTTGCACGACTTGCAACCGAATGGGACACCTTACCGCTTACTGTCGGAATGGACCAAGGATGGGAGGAAACCCCGGGGGATGCCGTGAGTGTGGAAGCACGAACCATTTGAGGAACGCTTGCCCTAGGTTGGGAAGAGCACAAGGCAACCGTGGAAATGGAAATGGTAACCGTGACAACTTTAGAAATGTTGGGAATCGCGGGAACCAAGCAAACCGAGGCAACAATGGAAATCAAATTAACCGAGGAAATGTTGGGAATCAAGCTAATGTGGGGAATCAAGACAACAACGTTAATCAAGGAAATCGTGGGAATCAAGGAGGTCAAGCTCGAGGAAGAGTGTATGCCATGGGCGTGAATGAGGCACGTGATGACCCTAATGTCATCGTAGGTACGTTTCCACTAAATAATGTTTATGCCTCTATGTTATTTGATTCTGGAGCTGAGAGAAGTTTTATTTCTTTTGAGTTTAAGGAATTGATTGATAAGAAACCTAGTGCACTTGATGAAACTTATTATGTTGAATATGCCAATGGAAATGAGTATGAAACTAAGGAGATTATCCCTGATTGCAAGCTAACTTTAGATGATAAGAACTACAGTATTGACTTGATTCCCATAGAAATAGGAAGTTTCGATATAATCGTAGGAATGGATTGGTTGTCAAAAATGCGTGCCGAAATCATTTGTCATGAGAAGATCGTACGAATTCCCTTGGAAAATGGAGAAGTGTTGATAGTGCAAGGTCATAAGGCTGGAGTCCAACCTAAGTTGGTGTCGTCCATGAAGGTGAGGAAGTACCTATGGAAGGAATACCACACGTACTTAGCACAAGTAGTGGATAAGCGAGTGAAGAGCAAGGATCCTCACAAAGTGACAGTGGTCAGGGACTTTCTTGACGTGTTTCCTGACGAACTACCTGGACTTCCACCTACGAGACAAGTGGAATTTATGATCGATTTAGTTCCCGGGGCAGCCCCCGTGGCTAAAGCACCATATAGACTAGCGCCCTCCGAAATGCGAGAACTCTCCGAGCAATTGCAAGAATTGCTCGATAAAGGTTTGATCCAACCTAGTTCGTCGCCATGGGGTGCGCCAATCCTCTTTGTCAAAAAGAAGGATGGGTCTTTGAGGATGTGCATCGATTATAGGGAGTTGAACAAGCTGACCATCAAGAACAAGTATCCGATGCCACGAATAGACGATTTGTTCGATCAACTTCAAGGAGCGTCGTATTTTTCAAAGATCGACCTTAGATCCGGCTATCACCAGTTGAGGGTACGAGAAGAGGATGTACCTAAAACGGCTTTTAGGACTCGCTATGGACATTATGAGTTCCTAGTGATGCCATTTGGTCTTACCAATGCACCGGCCGTATTCATGGACTTGATGAATAGAATTTGTAGGCCATACTTGGACAAATTCGTGATAGTGTTCATCGATGATATTTTGATATATTCAATAAGCAAGGAGGAGCATGAGAAGCATCTGAGGATGGTCTTGCAGTTACTTAGAGACGAAAAGCTATATGCTAAGTTTTCTAAGTGTGAGTTTTGGCTACGCCAAGTCCAGTTTCTTGGACATATCGTGAACGAAGAAGGAATTCATGTAGATCCATCCAAGATTGAAGCAATCAAGAAGTGGGAAGCTCCCAAGACACCAACGGAAGTGCGTAGCTTTCTAGGCCTAGCGGGATATTATAGAAGGTTTATTTAAGGATTCTCGAAGATTGTTGTACCCCTAACTCAATTGACCCAAAAGTCAAGAGAGTTCGTGTGGGGTGAAGAACAGGAGCAAGCATTTCAAACGCTAAAGAACATGTTATGTGAAGCGCCGATATTAGCATTGCCGGACGGGATGGAAGGATTCGTCGTATATTGCGATGCGTCAAATAAAGGGCTAGGATGCGTGCTGATGCAAAGGGACAAGGTCATTGCATACGCATCTAGGCAATTGAAGCCACATGAGAAGAATTATTCGACACACGATTTGGAGCTAGGAGCCGTGGTGTTTGCCTTGAAGATATGGCGACACTATCTTTATGGCACCAAGTGCACCATATTTACTGACCATAAGAGTTTGCAACACATCTTTGATCAAAAGATGCTGAATATGAGGCAAAGGAGATGGGTGGAGCTACTAAATGATTATGAGTACGAAATTAAGTACCACCCCGGGAAGGCAAATGTTGTCGCTGATGCACTTAGCAGGAAGGTGAGCACTAGGGTGCCAAGGGCAAGAATTAATCACCTGCGAGTGAGAATGTCTCTTAGAGACCGATTCTTAGAAGATCAAGCAAAGGCCTTTGAAGGTAAGAATATTGAGGAAGAGACCTTAAGCGGGATAGAAACAAGGTTTGATAGGGATGATGAAGGCATCTTGTATTTTAAAGGAAGAGCTTGGGTACCAAAGGTGAATGGATTAAGAGATGTACTCATGAACGAAGCCCATAATTCAAAGTATTCGATCCATCCGGGAGCGGATAAGATGTACCAAGGTCTAAAAAGGGACTTTTGGTGCCTGGGATGAAAGGTGATGTAGCCCGATATGTGAGCCGATGCATGACTTGTGCAATGGTCAAAGCGGAGCATCAAAAGCCGGCTGGATTGTTGAAACAACCGGAAATCCCCGAATGGAAATGGGAGCAAATAGCAATGGACCTAGTGACGAAGTTGCCTAGAACCAAGAAAGGCCATAATGCTATATGGGTAGTTGTCGATCGTCTTACGAAATCGGCCCACTTTATTCCAATAAAGGAAGATTGGAACACCGAGCGTTTAGCTCGCCTATATGTTGAGAAGATTGTAATATTACATGGCGTGCCATTGTCCATAATATCCGATAGGGATGGTAGATTTACCTCACGTTTTTGGGGTCTTGTGCAAGAGGCGATGGGAACAACGTTAGCATTAAGCACGGCTTACCACCCTCAAACGGATGGGCAAAGTGAGCGTACGATACAAACATTGGAGGACATGTTGAGAGCATGTGCATTAGAATTTGGTGGAAATTGGGATGAGCACTTACCATATGCGGAGTTTACTTACAATAATAGTTACCATTCTAGCATACAATGTGCACCATTTGAAGCCTTGTATAGACGTAAGTGTAGATCACCCATGTGTTGGATCGAAGCGGGTGAAAGAAGTCTAGCTACCGTCGATTATGTCCAGAGACAACGGACAAGGTGGCCATTATAAAGGAAAAGCTCAAAGCCGCGAGAGATCGGCAAAAGAGCTATGCGGATCAAAGAAGGAAGCCTCTAGAATTTGAAGTTGGAGATAAAGTACTATTAAAAGTATCGCCATGGAAAGGAACCGTAAGGTTTGGCAAGAAAGGAAAGTTGAGCCCCCGATACATTGGGCCGTTCAAGATTATTGCTAGAATAGGCCTCGTGGCCTACAAGTTGGAGTTACCCCAAGAATTGGGAGACGTCCATGACACATTCCACGTGTCGAATCTGAAGAAGTGTGTGGCGGATGACTCGAAAGTGGTTCCACTCGAGGAACTACGAGTGGAAGATAAGCTCCAATATCGAGAGGAGCCGGTGGAGGTTCTAGATCGCGACGAAAAGCGCCTTAAGAGAAGCAAGATCCCTATCGTTAAAGTTAGATGGGATTTGAAACACGGACCCGAATTCACATGGGAGCACGAGGACTTTATATGGGAGAAATATCTGCACCTTCTCCCTAAGCAAATTCAAATTCCGAGACGGAATTCTTCTAAGGGGGTAAGGATGTAACAACCCTCCTTTTTAATATTATATATGTGCTAGTTATGTTGCCTATGATCCCGCAAGCCATAGTTATATTAGAAACTAGTAGATGATGCCCCTAAATTAGCAATCTAAAGCTATCATTTAGTCCAAATTAAATCAAATGAAATACCATTGAACAAAAATTTAATTGCTAATTAATCAAATTATATAAATAATAATGTAAGTCTCACAAGTTGGGATAACCATCAAAAATCCTTATAAATGTCCAACAATTTAACCACAAAGTTAATTAAAATAAATATGGACATGAAAATAGAATTTTTATCTCAAAATATATTTATAAATTCATATGTACATAAAAATGCTTGAAATATTAATAAGTGTATATATAACCAAAATAAATACAAGATTTTAACTAATGTGTTAAGTAGTAAATTAAAATACAAAAAAAATATGCACATACATACACATATATATATAGATATAAACACTTGTACAAACAACTAACTATACTTACAATAAACTTATATTACACTTAAATATACATATATACTTACACACTTTTATAAAAAAAAAGTACAAAAACCCCTTCAATACCCCCTCTTTTGGCCGGCCCCCCAACACACACACATACACTTTCATTTCAAATTTTGCATGCACATTTAGTCTTGGAACTCACCACTTAAACACATACTACACACTCTCTTTACACACACTAATCATTTTCTCTCTCAAAAACTCCTTCTCTTCTCTTTTTCTTCTTCTTGGGTCGGCTCAAACAAAAGGGAAAAACACAAGGAAAAATCATACTTAAACTACATTAATAATAAGGGTTGTTATGGATTAAGCAAGGATTATATCAAGCTAAGGTTTAAGGGTTAGTATAGGCTTAGAATAAGGGTTATTTGGGTCTCTCAAGGTCACGATTTTCTGCCCATTTTTCATCATCAAAACCGAGCTCAAGAGGGTATAAATCTTCATCCTTTTTACTAGATTTAATCTTGTTCTTGTTTATATTCAAAGGTTTTATCAAAAGTTCATAATTTCTTCTTGTTTCTTTGTAATATACACTTGATGAGGGAAAAGTTGATAGGATCTTTCTCCTCATGCACATGCATGTCGAAATCTTGGAGAAAGATTCAAGGATTCAACAAGTTTAAGACCCAAAAGTGTTGTTATAGATTAAGTAGCTTTTAAATTGATTTTTCCTTTGAAAGATGGATATGTTCTTGCATATTATGATGAAAATATTTCTGGAATTTTTCATTAAAAATGTGTTTTTATTGTTGGATGAAAGTTTGATAAAGATTTGTATTGAAAATGATGAGATGAATGCATGCATTTTTAGCACACACATGCACCATATTCAAAGAATCATCAAAATATCACAAAGTTACTGTGAAAAAGTGATATCAATATTATAAGAACTCAACTTGTATGGTTCATGGCAATGATAAGCTCAAAAATCACCTTTTCGGGTCAAATAATCACTAACCGAAAGCACTAAATTGCACATATCACACCACCACCACTATCACGACTTGGAACACCAAAATATGATGAACTTTCTGGAAATAATGGAACAAGAATGAAAATCCTTTTTGAAGCACTTTAATTGCTTAAGAATTGAGGCTAAAATCACTATTTCGGTAAACGATTTTTAAGCTTAAAGTCCTCAAAATAAGCAAGACACAAGAGAGGTTGAATTGATATGATTTTTTATTGATAAAAGTTGCCTAAAAGGCCTGGGATTTTTAGCCAAAAATTTGTATGATGATTTCTAAAAATTTCCATTGATTATTGAATTTAAAAGTAATTAAAAAGGTAAATAAATGAATAAACAAAATATATAAATCATGTTTTTGGTTAAATCTTCATAAGTAATGGTGAAAGTAACTAAAACCTACTGGAATATATTTATCATAAGCAAAGAAACAAGTGTTAGATAATTAAGAAGTGAATAAGTAAGTAAAAATCACTAATTAATCACTATATTCGAATTAATGGAGAAATTACATAAATAAACTATATAAATCATAATATTGTAATCTAAATGCATAAAAATCAGAATATGAACCAAACATAAAATATAAAAGTTATAAAGGCAAATATGGAACTTAAAAGTATTTTTAAGGAATTATTTAATTAATAAATCAATAAAATGAATAAATAATTAATTAAATAATATTAAATTAAATAAAAACTTATAAATCAGAAAATATTCACAAAAATGAATATTATTAGGTAACTAATGACAAGTATCAAGAATGAGTAAAACACACAATGGAAACCATGACAATCAAAGCCAAGATACCGAAATTCCAACAATGCGAAATTACGTATAGTGAGAAAATGACTCTCCACCAAATATCTTCCAACCAAACATTATGAACAATATAACACACTTTAACTCCATAAACTAATAACAACCAAAGAATGGCAAGTCTACTAGTATACATCTCATGATCTAGCTCACTAGTTCATGTCACGCGAACTTACGTCGTGAATATATACATTATGGTTTAGGCTTGCTTGAGGCGCAACAAATTTAGGCGAAGGAATCGCGTTTGATCAGCCCATTTCACTCTCAAATCAAGTGAGTCATAGCCCCCTTTCAAACTCTTTTATGTGTTTTACTTACGGGGTGAAAAGCATGATTAATTAAAATGACTTTCTTTTATGAAAATGCTATATTGAACGAATGATGATTATATGGGAATGTTATTGTATGTTCAACGTGTTATATGTTATATGATGAGCTTGAGTACTGTCAAACAGTGGTCCCCTGTACACTACTATTAACTCATTGAGGCCTGTAGTTAGAGGGTTGCGCAACTAGGATTCGTCCCCTCACTCAGAAAGATGGCAGCGGGTTGACTGGCCGCCTATGTGGCCGCCCTCATCTCCGGTTTGCCTAGGGGTGCTCTAATATACTTTTATATATGATTGGTCATTCTGGGTATCTTCTGGGTATCTTGGCGAGAGGGGATGTTGGCTTGGAGGTCATGGGATCGAATCTTGTATTCCCCATTGACCTCGGGTATTTACCTCTTTAGCGTAAAATGGACTCCCTTTGGGGGTACCAGCGGTGTAAGGCGCCTCGAACTTTGAGCATACTGCCTGTTTGGATGTCACTGCTCCGCTCGATGGAACGACCTTCCCACCCGCCGTTCAAAAAAAAAAATATATATATAATATATATATTATATATTATATAATTAACTTCATATATCTAATCTACTTTATATATTATTGGTCGTCTCCATGGCACGACCCATTTATTATTATTATTACACGTGATTGACAGCATGTGCTTCTATTATCATATCTTCGGGACATATTATCATTATTATTATTTGGACGTGAAAGGGTCTTAGTAGTGGCTCAAGACAAACTCATCGAATTATGCCTTTGGCCAAGTGTTATTGATATTATTTATGGTTGGTTATTATTGTTTGGACATACGGTTTGGGTATGGATATTATAATGGAACTCTTGGAAACTTTATGACATTTTACTTCCGGTATTGGATCAAATATATATATATGTTGTTAGCATAAACCTATGAACTCACTCAACTCTCGTAGTTGACACTTTATCTTCATGCTTTTCAGGTGTAGAGCAGTAAGCTAGTACTTGACCGCCTCTTGGATGTTGTATTTTGTCTTTATGCTTGACGGATTGTAATGCAAACATTTGATCTTTTGATTATGGATTTGGTTATGTAATGATTGTTAAACGTCAACTTGAACTTGTAATCTTTTGGGATTTGAATGTCATTTGAAACTTTATGTTGATGTTTTCTACTTAATATTTTTGTACCATGTCGTTTTGTGGCATCTCGTGTTTTCGCCCTAGTCGGGGTGTTACAAAAGGCAGGGACGATTGTTTCCTCCCGGGGTTTTTATGCCGGCAATCCTCAAAGGATTAAGGGCTTTTCCTCGTCAACAAATCTCGGTGTTCTTGTTCTTTACTCTTTACTTTTAATGCATTATTTACTTTGATTAGCATTATTTATCGTAATTCATTTATTTCGATATTTGTTATTCTGATTATCATTGCTTTACACCTTTATTTCTTGTTTAGTCGACATAATCGTTCTTTAAATCCTTTTACTAAATGCATCTTTGAATCTCAAACATATTTTATAAGCCCTTAACCTCACGAACGAAAGTTTGGTTACATTATTGATCTAAGTCTTCAACGTAAATTATCTTAAGTAATTTTTGACCAAAACAGCAGGTATACTTCTTATTTACTTTGAATGTTATTTTGTCATTTAAAATTCTCTCCTGCTTACCCCTTTTTCTTTTACATCGTTAGAATGACTTCTGGAGGCGTTGGGATGTTTTGCAAGCGGAGAGGGGTGATTATAAGGAGAAGAATAGGGAGTTGCGTCGTAAGCTCCGGAAGCCGAAGCTTGTGGATCCGGAGTTTCATACGCAAAAGGTTGCAGATATGGAGGCGGAGAACGCCGTTCTCAAAAGACAAGCGGAAATGGCGGAGCAGGAGGTGTCCGCCCACCGAAAAAGGATTGAAGAGATGATGCAGGAGAAAAGCAAGTTGGACGATGAATTGTTCGAGGAGAAGGCGAAAGTGGAGCAGTTAATGTTGGAGATTGATGAGCGTAAAGATGTTGAGAAAAATTTGCGCGACAAATTGTAGGAAATGGATGAAGATATTAAGAAGCTGACGGCGGACAGGGCGGAGATGGGGGCAGTTCAAAGTTGTGCATTGGCCGTAGGTTTTAACAAGGGGCTAGTTAAGGCGAAGGCGCAGGTTCCGGAGCTAGATATTACTCAAATTCCTAGTTACCAAAGGGGTGTATATATATATATATATATATATATATATATATATATATATATATATATATATATATATATATATATATATATATATATATATATATATATATATATATATATATATATATATATATATATATATATATATATATATATATATATATATATATATATATATATATATATATATATATATATATATATATATATATATATATATATATATATATATATATATATATATATATATATATATATATATATATATATATATATATATATATATATATATATATATATATATATATATATATATATATATATATATATATATATATATATATATATATATATATATATATATATATATATATATATATATATATATATATATATATATATATATATATATATATATATATATATATATATATATATATATATATATATATATATATATATATATATATATATATATATATATATATATATATATATATATATATATATATATATATATATATATATATATATATATATATATATATATATATATATATATATATATATATATATATATATATATATATATATATATATATATATATATATATATATATATATATATATATATATATATATATATATATATATATATATATATATATATATATATATATATATATATATATATATATATATATATATATATATATATATATATATATATATATATATATATATATATATATATATATATATATATATATATATATATATATATATATATATATATATATATATATATATATATATATATATATATATATATATATATATATATATATATATATATATATATATATATATATATATATATATATATATATATATATATATATATATATATATATATATATATATATATATATATATATATATATATATATATATATATATATATATATATATATATATATATATATATATATATATATATATATATATATATATATATATATATATATATATATATATATATATATATATATATATATATATATATATATATATATATATATATATATATATATATATATAGTACGATGGAATTCTTGGAAATTTTATGACATATTACTTCTTTATTCTATATATATATATATATATATATGTTGTTAGCATAAACCTATGAACTCACTCAACTCTCGTAGTTGACACTTTATCTTCATGCTTTTCAGGTGTAGAGCAGTAAGCTAGTACTTGACCGCCTCTTGGATGTTGTATTTTGTCTTTATGCTTGACGGATTGTAATGCAAACATTTGATCTTTTGATTATGGATTTGGTTATGTAATGATTGTTAAACGTCAACTTGAACTTGTAATCTTTTGGGATTTGAATGTCATTTGAAACTTTATGTTGATGTTTTCTACTTAATATTTTTGTACCATGTCGTTTTGTGGCATCTCGTGTTTTCGCCCTAGTCGGGGTGTTACAAAAGGCAGGGACGATTGTTTCCTCCCGGGGTTTTTATGCCGGCAATCCTCAAAGGATTAAGGGCTTTTCCTCGTCAACAAATCTCGGTGTTCTTGTTCTTTACTCTTTACTTTTAATGCATTATTTACTTTGATTAGCATTATTTATCGTAATTCATTTATTTCGATATTTGTTATTCTGATTATCATTGCTTTACACCTTTATTTCTTGTTTAGTCGACATAATCGTTCTTTAAATCCTTTTACTAAACGCATCTTTGAATCTCAAACATATTTTATAAGCCCTTAACCTCACGAACGAAAGTTTGGTTACATTATTGATCTAAGTCTTCAACGTAAATTATCTTAGGTAATTTTTGACCAAAACAGCATGTATACTTATTATTTACTTTGAATAGTATTAATTATCTTGCATTGCATGATTTTGTTATTGCATGTTCTAAGTATTTTGTGGTATGTTTCTTATTCGGGGGCTATTTATGATTATGATCGTAGCCCTATAATTGTAGGCGTAGCCTATTTAGCACTGTGGGCGCAGCCTATTTTCATTGTGTATGCATGTTTTATGTTTTGCTTTTTTATGAAGGAAAATTTTGTTTGCCAAGCCTTGGGCTTACGTAATTGCCAAGGGGTCTTGGGCTTTATATTTAGGAAGTATGCTTTCCTTCATTACTTGCAAGACTATTGGGGTCTTGCGACGCAAGGTTGCGAGCCTATACGTCTGCTTGCGGAGGCGAAGGCCAGTCGTAGCGTATTTATATTTGTGTGATGTTTCCAATACTTAGAAAAAAATTTCTAAGATTTATTTGCTCAAGTCTCACAAGTTTTGCGTTGCTTAGGCTCCGATTAGCCGTAAGCTGCAGTCAGTTTGTGATACTTTGTTGCTTATACTAAAGAATATTTGTTTAAAAATGTCGCGTTGCTTAGGCTCCGATTAGCCGTAAGCTGCAGTCAGTTTGTGATACTTTGTTGCTTATACTAAAGAATATTTGTTTAAAAATGTCGCGTTGCTTAGGCTCCGTCTGGCTGTAAGCTGCGGTTTAATTAATGTCACTTGGTCGTAGCCTATTTACATGATGGGAGGTCGTAGCCTCGCTAACAAGATAGAGAAAATTACAAGTAACACTTTTTCAATTGTGAGCCATTCCATGTTCGTGGAAGATCTTCTCCTTGAAGTGTGGCCAGTTTGTAGGATCCATTGCCAAGCTTCTGTCACTTGGTATGGACCTTCCCATTGGGGTCCCAGCTTCCCAGCCTTTTCGGCTTTGCTTGCATCATTGTTTCTGAAGACGTAGTCTCCAGGCATGAAAGTTTCCTTCTTGACCCTTTGGTCATAATATTTCTTCATTTGTGTTTTGTAAGCTGCCTCTCTGATGGAGGCTACTTCCCTTCTTTCTTCAAGTAGCTCTAAATTCTGTCGGAGCTGTTCTTCGTTCTCGCTTTCACTGTTGAACCTGCGGATGGTTGGCACACATGCTTCGGCTGGGATCATGGCCTCGGAGCCGTACACGAGGCTAAATGGTGTTTCTCCATTGCTTGTTTTTGGAGTCGTTCGCAAAGCCCATAGCACTTGGTGAAGCTCGTCTAACCATCCACTTTGGTATCTTCCCAGCCTTGTCTTAATTCCTTGTACAATTTGCTTATTCATTGCTTCCACTTGTCCATTAGCCTGCGGGTGGGCTACGGACGTGAATCGTTGTTGTATCTCCAAGTTGTTGCAAAATTGAGGGAAAATTCCTTGGCTGAATTGTTTTCCATTGTCGCTGACTATGATCTGTGGGATTCCGAATCTTGTTACTACTTGCTCCCATACGAATTTTTCCATTTGCTTGCCTGAAATGGTGGCTAAAGGCTTGGCTTCCACCCACTTTGTGAAGTAATCGACAGCTACGACTAGGAATTTAACACGTCCTGGAGCCTGTGGGAAAGGTCCGACGATGTCAATGCCCCATTTAGAAAAAGGCCACGCTGCTGTTACTGGGATAAGTTCACTTTTGGGAGCCTTCGGAACCGTAGCATGAATTTGGCATGAATCACAGGCTTGGATTTCTTTCAAAGTATCATTGTGCATGGATGGCCAATAGTATCCCATCTTAGTGATTTTGGCTACCACCATTCTTGGTCCGGCGTGGGCTCCACAGCACCCTTGATGTATTTCTTGAATAACTGCCTTTGCTTGATTCGGGCCAACACATCTTAGCAATAGTCCCAAGTAAGATTTTCTGTAGAAGCCTTCATCTCGGAGGGTGTATTGTGGAGCCTTAGTTCTGATCTTTCTTGCTTCTTCTTTGTTCGCGGGCTGCAGTCCACTTGTCAAATATTCTATGATTGGTGTCATCCAAGTTTGCCCTTCTTCTTCCACAGGTGCCACAACGATGTCTTCTTCAATAGAGCTTTTTTGCAATGTTTCGACAAGAACCTCTTTAGTTATATGGGCGAAGGAGGTGGAGGCTAACTTGCTCAGAGCATCTGCTATTTTGTTGCGGCTCCGACTTATATTTTGTATCCGGAAGCTCTTAAATTTTTGCCTTATTTGCCTCACTTTTTCCAAATACTTCTTCATTGCTGGCTCCTTTGCTTCGTACGTTCCATCTACTTGAAAAGCTACTATTTGAGAGTCTACACAAACATGGATGTGGTCTACTTTCATTTGATTTGCGATTCGCAGGCCTGCTAGTAGTGCTTCATACTCTGCGGCATTGTTCGATGCCTTGAATTCAAACCGCAAAGCATAGGTAAATTCTTGGCCTTCTGGGCTTGTTAAAATGAGGCCTGCGCCGGAACCGTCTGCACTAGAGGCTCCATCAGTAAAAAGCTTCCACGTTTCTGGACTTTCCTTTTCTTCCGACTCTTCCAGCTTCACAATACTTTCCGCTTTTCTCTTGCTTTTTGACTCCATGGGCGGGACCTCCGCAAGGAAATCTGCTAGTATCTGCCCCTTGATTGAATTTCTAGGCTTGAACTCAATTTCGTGTTCCCCAAGCTCGATGGCCCATTTTGCCAATCTTCCAGAGACCTCTGGCCTAGTTAAGACTTGTTTGATCGGCTTATCTGTCAGGACCTGGATAGGATGTGCCTGGAAGTATCGTCGGAGCCTTCTAGCCGCATGAACTAAAGCAAGAGTTAGCTTTTCAATTTCTGGATATCTTGTTTCCGGAGCCTGTAGGACTCTGCTAACATAGTATATCGGCTGTTGGACTCCTTTTCTACTTGATATCAAAACTGCACTTATAGTTTCACCGGAGGCTGCCAGGTACATCTGAAGGGTTTCGCCTGGTGCTGGAGCCGTCATTGTCGGCAATTGGCATAGGTATTCTTTTAGCTCGGTGAAAGCTTTTTAAGCCTCTTCTGTCCATCTGAAATGTTGTTTTTCCAAGCACCCTTTCAATGTTTGAAAAAAAGGCAAAGATCTATCTGCTGATTTGGATAAAAAAATGAAAGGGCTGCCAGCTTTCCATTGAGGCTCTGGACTTCTTTAAGAGCCTTCGGCGGTTTCATGTTTTGAATGTCCTTGACTTTTTCTGGATCTGCCTTGAACCCTTCCTTTGTAATGACGTGCCCCAAAAATTGGCCTTCCTCCACCCCAAAAGAACATTTCTTCGGGTTCAGCTTCATATTTATGGTCCGGAGGGTCTTGAAAGTTTCTTCAATGTCTAGGAGCATATCTTCTTCACTTCTGCTTTTAATGACCATGTCATCTACATAAGCCTCCAAATTTCTTCCAATTTGTCTCCCAAAGACCTTATCCACCAATCTTTGATATGTTGCTCCACATTCTTTAGACCAAATGGCATCTTTTTGTAACAATAGATTCCTTCGGACGTGTAGAAAGCTGTTTTGTCCTCATCGTCCGGATGCATCTGTATCTGGTGGTAGCCTTTGTAAGCATCTAGAAAACATTTTAGCCGGAAGCAACAAGTGATTCCACCTTCCAATCAATTTCCGGAAGGGGGTAACAGTCTTTAGGGCATGCTTTGTTGATGTCGGTGAAATCGACACACATCCTCCATCCTCCGTCATGTTTTTTCACCATTACTGGGTTGGCTACCCAGCTTTGGAACTTAACTTATCTGAGGATGCCAGCTTTTACCAAATCTTCCACTTGTTCTTTCGCAGCTTTGCTTCGGTCTGGAGCTAGGCTCCGACGTTTTTGCTTGATGGGCTCCAGATGCGGTCTTGTATTCAGGCGATGTTGGGTGTCAAAGGTTTCGCCATTTATTTTTAATTCTCTGGGAACACCCGTCATGTCCGCAGGCGTCCAAGCGAAAACATGTTTGTTTTTCTCCAACACTTCTTTCAATTTTCTCTTGTATTCAGTCGGTAATTGCTTGCCAATCATTATGTGTTGATCTGGATAAACAACTTTTCCGTCTCCACTTCAAGATTTTCGTTCTTCTTTGAACACTCTCCGGACTCCGGAGCCCTTATCTGGGAACACTGCACCTCCGGCCGGGGCTCGGTTTTGACAAAGCCTATCCTCCTGGGAGTTGGGAATTTTACTATCGCATGGATTGGAGACGGAACCATACCCAACTTACTCATTGCTGGTCGGCCAAGTATGATATTATATGGTGATTCTGCCCGCACTATCACGAAGGTTAACGCTTCGGATCTTGTCCACGGAGCCTCCCCAACAGTAACATTCAGTGTGACTTCTCCCAGCGACCATGTTCTTTCGTTTGAAAAGCCTACTAAAGGACTTATGTTATCTTTCCTTTTCTTTCTTAATGCAGCCTTCAGCTTTAAAAAACAATGCTCATACATTATCTCGCATCCACTTCCTGTGTCTAGATGAATTCTCTTCACTGGATGATTTCCTACGATGGCTCCGATTATGATTGGTGCTTCGGATGCTTCTTCGTCTTCGACCGGAGGGAAACTTATGGCTACCCTCTTCCATGCTTCATTTCTCGCCGGAGGCCTTTCTGATGTTGTACGCTCTGGGATAACAGCTGCAATTATTTCTTCAAGTGGCTCCGCTTTAGCTTCCGGAGCCTCAATCATTGGATTCTTACCATTGTTTTGCCTTGGTCCTGGCTCTTTGATGCCCTTCAGCAGCATTGAATATTGGGATAATGGCATACGAATGTAACCACCTATGACAAAATGGTTATGTAATGTAGTAACCTACTCAGGTGGCTATGTAATGTATGCACCTATGTTTTTTTGGCTATACTATGTAAGGACCTTTTTATTTGGGTCAATCAATGTAAGGACCTATGTATTTTTTTTGGCTATACTATGTAAGGTCCGTACATATTTTACATAGTATAGCCAAAAAACATAGGTGCATACATTACATAGCCACCTGAGTAGGTTACTACATTACATAACCATTTTGTCATAGGTGGTTACATTCGTATGCCATTATCCCTTGAATATTTTCCAGATTTCATTGCTTCTTCAACTTTGTTCTTGAAAACTTTGCATTCATTTGTCTCGTGGCCATAACGGTTGTGAAATTCACAAAACTTGGACATGTCTTTGTTCCGGAGGTTACCTTTCATCGGAGCCTTCTCCGTTGCCAAAATATCACGAGTGTTCTTCGGGGCATGCTGGAAAGTAGAGTGGCCTCCGGAGGCTCCTCCTTGTGATCTATTGAATGGTGCTGTTCTAAACCTTTGTAACATCCCAAACGTTTTATGTTTGACTATTTGACTTTCCGATAGTTAACGTTAGGTTTATTATGTTTATGTGCCTTATAAGGGATTATGTGATTAAATGCTTATGTGTTTAATATGAAATGAAGTAAAGTGAATTGAATGAAAGTAATTTAAAGTGAAGTATGAAAGTTAAGTGCTTGTTAGATCGTTAAGTCTCCCGGTAAGTTAATTAAGCTACGAAAGTAAAGTTTAGGAAGTCGAGGGGCCTATGGGCACTAAAGGAAACTTATGGTCAGGGGTTTAAGGTCTAGTGAGACCCCAATAGCTGCAACATTTCGTGATTAAGCCCTAGGTTCAGATCCCCTTCCTCTCAAGACAAGTTTTCTCCAAGAATCAATCATTTCGTGTCATTTCGATCAAGTTTGATTAAGATTTCGAATCCTCGAAGTCATCTACAGGTATTATGGTTGATCTTACTCTTAAATCTGATCATGTATGTCTTAGTAGTGATTTCGATCCAGGCCATAGGGTTTGGGTTGGGTTATTTGATCAAACATTTATTGAATTCATGTTGTTCGGGTGTTTTAAAGATTGAATTATGATGTAAAGGATTAAGGGATTAATAGGATGGTTTAAGTTGATGAAAGTGCAATTGAAGGGATTAATTTTAAGTCCTCAGGTTGGATTTGGGGTATGGATTCGTATGGAATTCGTTTGATCATAGAACAAAGATTAGGTTTCTGGTCGACACTCCAGGTGCGACGCACCAGTAGGGTGGTGCGGCGCACCACAAGCCATTTTGGAAAAATGGTGTTCAGCCAAAAGCCCGATATGCGACGCACCAAGGGTAGGTGCGGCGCACATTCGCATGTTCAGAATTTCTGATCATTTTATGCGGCGCACCAAAGGGGTAGGTGCGGCGCACCTGCTTATGTTTAGAACTCCCTGTTGACTTTGTGCGACGCACCACATGGGAGGTGCGACGCACCTCTTGTCCAGTTTTTATAAAACATTTCGTTTAGCTTATATTTCGATCTTATATTCATTCTAGGTTGTCGGGAGCACTTAGCAAGCACTATAAGATACTCTTAACTTGTTGGTAAGCTGTATCGAGGTAAGATAACATCTTTTGTCACCTGTTGGTACAACAAAACACGTTTTCGTAAGTTAAACCTTCCAATTGAATATGTATGTACATTTTATGTTCACGGGTAACTATGGGAGGCTGCAAAGGGATATATTACTTACCGTTTACGATGATTAACATTCATATGCAGGTTGCAATGGTATGTGGTAAGTATGTATGCATGAAATGATGAAATGATTATGAATGCATGAAATGATGAAATGATTATGTATGTATGAAATGATGAAATGATACGATATATGTTGCATGTGTGGCTTGATCACCTAGTCACTAGTCCTTGATTAGGATTGCCATGTTCACGTGCACGTTAAGGGCCCTAAAGTAAAAGATGGTATGTGATTAGCTTAGGTGAAAGAGTAGCCTAAACTAATTAAGCGATTAAAGTCTCGAGCATTATGTAAAGTCTTGTGTTAAGCTTAACCCGTGCTAGCTCTTCGGGGCTGGTGCGTACGTGGTCACTTGAGTTGCTCCTTGTGGCATAGTTATGTTTGAGTATTCCGGGTGAAGTAACTAACCACCAATGCGTAAAGGCATAAACGGTTTATTCAGTTGGTTTGACTTTGTCATTCCTTAACGACGCCGATGGACCACCTATTGGTTTACCCATCATGTCGGGTGTGAGGACTCCATGTATGGTCTATGACCGCCTACACACAACCCCACATCCCTAAGTAAGTGGCATAAGTCACTTAGCCTACTTCTAGGCAAAGAAATAAAGTAAAGAAAGAAAGATAAAGAAAGAAAAGTTAGGCACATTAGGTATATGATGATCCTATTGTGTTATGAGAAGATGGGTGTGCAATGCTTTATATGTATGTGATATTAACACTAAAAGATGAATTTGTTAATATATTTAAATGGCAAATGTTTTCAAGTTATGTTATCTTACTTAGCTAATTTTATTAGCTAACACTTGTTCTTTGAAAATGTTGTGCCTTCAGGATAATCAAGTGAGCTAGGCGAGGATTAGCTTGGTGAGACTTGGGTAGACGAATAAAGAAGCTTAGCAAAGACATTAAACGCTTAGACTTCCTTTTAGCCTCATGTTTGGCTATTTCATTTATGGTTAAAGACTTGTATTAATGTGGCATTTATGTTGGTGCCAAAGCTTGGATTTACTTTTATTGTTTTGATGATGCTTGAAGTAACACCAAATTTTAAAGGTACCATCCGTTACGGATGGGGCAGATTTTGAAAGTGATCCTTTCCGCTTATTTTAAACGCCGTTTGGCAAAATTTGAAAAATCCAAGTTTTTAAACGACGGGTGTTACAAGTTGGTATCAGAGAAATGGTTTAAGTGAACCAAAATTCGACCAAGACCTTAGGATTTTGGACTTAAACCGTACGAGAAATGATTGGCTTAAGTAGTAATGCTTTAGCTCTATGAGGAAAATGCTTTTAGGATGGGTTGGGATGAGTGTGAGGGTAGGTTTATGGCTTATATGTGTTTATGTTATGCTTATGTAATTTAGTAGGCCTGACCATACCTTGTTCTCATTCGATTCATCTCTAACATTTGTCACTAAAATTGTAGAAGGATGGTTAATACCCGTGCTAGTAGTCAAAGAGATGGAGCTAATGCTAGCGATGCTCCGGTTAATCCAAACGGGACTGGAAATGGTTTTAACCTAAGGCCTCCTCGAAGACCACTTTTGGGTGCACAACCTACAAGGTCTGAAATTGATAGAGCTAACCCCGTGATTGAACAAGTTCCTACTCAAGCTGAAATGCATGAAGAGTTGAGAGCTATTCGAGCTCTTTTGTTGAGAAATGAAGAGGAGTTGAATCAACTTAGGGCTGAAAGAGAAGCTAGCTTGCAACGGAATGAGCATACGGATGGGAATTACTCCAACCGCTCAAACCGTACCGAGCCATCAATGGTAAGGTCACAAGTTGCTCCTGAAAATGTTGTTGCTAATGAGAATGGTGTTAATAATGTGGTGGAGCCTCGTGTTGTAGTCGCTCCTCGTACTAGTAACTTTAAATATGAGAGCTTTCAGAAATGTGGAGCAAAGGCATTTGATGGTACTCTAGATGCTGTAGGTGCCATGGAATGGTTGGAGGATATCGAGGTTGTGTTTGCTTCATGTTATTGCCCGGAGGATATGAAGGTATTGTGTGCTTCCCGTATGTTGAAGAAGAATGCTCGTAATTGGTGGAGGGTTGCTACTATTTCTTTGACCCCCGAGGTGCTAGCTAATATGCCTTGGGGTACCTTTAAGGAGAAGTTCTTGGAAGAATATGTGGGTACTCGTGAACTGAGGTTGATTGAGAAGGAATTCAGAGCTTTAACAGCTAAGCCGGGTGCCATAACTGAGTATGCCCACTCATTTATGGAAAAGCTGAAATTTGTTGGTCATTTGGTTCGTAGAGATGTGGATCAGGTTGAAGCTTACTGTGATGGTCTTCCCGCTAGCTATCGTGGCCTTTGTAGACAACACATTACATTGTCTGCTGCGATTAAGGAGTCCAAGAGGTTGGATGATGATTTCAAGGGTGAAAAGGTTGTAGTGAGAGCCAATGATGATAAGCAATCAGGTTTAAAAAGGAAGCATGACGGGTCAAGTGGATCTAATAGGAAGTTCAAGAAAGGTCCGTCTTCAAGAAATGGGGGCAGCAGTTATGCAAAGCCAAAGAATTGGTGTGGTACTTGTAAGGCGCCTCACTCGGGTCCATGTTCAGGTAAGACCCGAAGGTGTGATACTTGTGGTGGTACAGGTCATCCTACTTCAGGATGCAAGGACAAGCCAAAGTGTTATCGGTGTCAACAAACCGGTCATTTCATCAAGGATTGCCCACAAGGAAGAGATGATGGAAAAAGGACGGCTGTCCAAAAGCCTAAAGCTCGAGCCTTTCAGCTGACAGTCGAAGCTGCCAAGGATAACGACGAGGTAGTAAGCGGTACATTTCTTGTTAACTCAAAACCTGCTTCTGTACTTTTTGATTCGGGTGCAAATAGATCTTTTGTGTCCACTTTATTTGCTCCTAAGCTTGATAGGGTCACTACTCCTCTTGATTGCTCTATAGAGGTTGAAATTGCTAACGGTACCATTAGTGACATTCAGTAGGTTATGATGATTGTTCTATTGAGATTGAAGGTCGCTCTTTTCCGGTTCAACTATTGCCTACCACTCTAGCCGGTTTTGATATAGTGATAGGTATGGATTGGTTGTCTCAAAATGATGCTACTATTATATGTTCTCAAAAGGTTGTACGATTCGCTACTCCGGATGGTGAGGTCATTTCCGTTTATGGAGACAAGAAGAAGGGGAGCACAAAGATTATTAATTTGATGAAGGCTCTCAATTGCATTCGGCATAACAAGAATCACTTTCTTGCCTATGTTATCGATACACGAAAAGGGAAGTCTCCGATTCCTAATGTTGATGTAGTTTCTGAATTTTCTGATGTCTTTCCGGATGATCTTCCCGGTATTCCTCCCGACCGTGAGGTCATCTTTCAGATTGATCTCGTACCCGGTGCTACTCCTATTGCAAAAGCACCATATCGTTTAGCTCCCACAGAAATGAAAGAGTTAATGTCCCAACTTCAAGAGCTACTTGACAAAGGTTTCATTCAACCAAGTTCCTCGCCTTGGGGAGCTCCGGTTCTTTTTGTCAAAAAGAAAGACGGTTCTATGCGCATGTGCATAGACTACCGTGAGTTGAATAGACGAACGGTTAAGAATAAGTATCCTCTTCCGCGTATTGATGATCTTTTTGATCAGCTCCATGGTGCTTCTTACTTCTCTAAGATTGATTTGCGGTCTGGCTATCATCAATTAAAAGTCAAAAAGGAAGATGTGGCCAAGACAGCTTTTCGTACACGTTACGGGCACTATGAGTTTCTTGTCATGCCTTTTGGGTTGACAAATGCTCCAGCCGCTTTTATGGATTTAATGAATCGGGTATGTCGCCCATTCTTAGATCATTTCGTGATTGTCTTCATTGACGATATTTTAATTTATTCAAAGTCTGAAGCTGAGCACCGTGAGCACTTAAGAGCTGTTCTTGAGGTTCTTAGGGAGAAAAAGCTATATGCAAAGTTCTCCAAGTGTGAATTCTGGCTCCGAGAAGTTCAATTTCTCGGGCATGTTATCTCTTCTGAAGGTATTAAAGTTGATCCTGCCAAGATTGAAGCGGTATCTAAATGGGAACAGCCAAAGACACCCACGGAGATTAAGAGTTTTCTCGGTTTAGCTGGCTATTATAGGAGGTTTATTCAAGATTTCCCAAGATTTCTCCCGAATAGCTAAGCCAATGACTGAATTGACAAAGAAAGGAGTAAAGTTTGTATGGACAGAAGCTCAAGAAAAGGCCTTTCAAACGCTTAAGACAAAGTTATGTGAAGCTCCTGTCCTAGCCTTACCCGAAGGTACTGATGATCTTGTTGTTTATAGTGATGCTTCTATTTCAGGTTTGGGTTGTGTCCTTATGCAAAGGGACAAAGTTATTGCATATGCTTCACGTCAGTTGAAACCTCATGAAAAGAATTACCCGACCCATGATCTTGAATTGGCTGCAGTAGTGTTTGCTTTAAAGTTGTGGAGGCATTACCTATATGGCACCAAATGTACATTGTTTACGGATCATAAGAGTTTGCAATATGTGTTCTCACAAAAGGAAATGAATGTAAGGCAAAGGAGATGGATGGAACTTCTGAAAGATTATGATTGCGAGATTAAATATCATCCCGGTAAAGCCAATGTGGTGGCGGATGCATTAAGTAGGAAAGTGCAGAATTTTTCTTGTAGATTGATGAGCATGGTTGTTCAAGCCAAGTCGGGGTTACTCGACCGCATCAAGGAAGCACAAGTTAAGGCTTTATTGAAAGATAATATCGATAATGAGAGTATTGGAAAGAAGAGAAGACTTGTGATGGAGACGAACAGCCGTGGATTTAAGACTTATAAGGGTCGAATATGGGTACCATTGCTTGGTGATAACCGAGAATTGATCCTCGAAGAAGCTCATAGGTCAAGATATTCAGTCCATCCAGGTATTACCAAGATGTATGCAGATTTGAAGCCCATTTATTGGTGGCCAAACATTAAGGGAGAAGTTGCTCATTTTGTTGAAAGATGTTTGACGTGTGCACGTGTTAAAGCTGATCACAAAAAGCCATATGGAATGTTGCATCAATTGGAGATTCCGGAATGGAAATGGGACCATATTACTATGGATTTTGTGACCAAACTACCAAGAACACCGAAAGGAAATGACATGGTATGGGTTATTGTGGATAGATTGACAAAGAGTGCTCATTTCTTGGCAACAAGACAAGATGTACCACTAACTAAGATGGCAAAGATGTATGTGGATGAGATCGTAGCAAAGCATGGTGTTCCTTTATCCATTGTTTCAGACCGAGACACGAGATTTGTGTCTAACTTTTGGAAGGGTCTTCAGCGAGAGTTAGGTACTAGAGTTAATTTGAGCACCGCCTATCACCCTCAAACTGATGGGCAAAGTGAAAGGACCATACAAACGTTGGAAGACATGTTGAGAGCTTGTGTATTAGACTATGGTGGAGCATGGGATGAACACTTGAAATTGATCGAATTCACTTATAATAACAGCCACCATGCAAGTATTGGAATGCCACCATTTGAAATGCTTTATGGTAGGAGATGTAGGACTCCGAGTTGCTGGATGGAACCCGGTGAAAAGCAGTTTACGGGTCCTGAAATCATTGAAATCTCAGCTGAAAAAGTTAATGTGGCAAAGGAAGCTCTTCGTGTGGCTAGAGAAAGACAAAAGACTTATGCCGACAAGAAAAGGAAGCCAATTGAATTCCAAGTTGGTGATTTGGTAATGCTGAAAGTTTCCCCATGGAAAGGAGTAATTCGTTTTGGAAAGAAAGGAAAGCTAAGCCCACGTTTCATAGGACCTTTCAGAATTCTGAAACGTATCAAGGATGTAGCTTATCAATTAGAACTACCCCCAGAATTGGATGGAATTCACCACACATTTCATGTTTCGTATTTGAGGAAGTGTTTGGCCAATGAGTCAAGTGTTATTCCAATTGAGGATGTGAGCATTAATCCTCAGAAAAGAATAGTGGATGAACCAGTAGCGATACTCGGAAGAAAGCAAAAGAAACTTCGCCGAAAGTTGATTGATCTTGTGTTGATTAAATGGAAGCATAACCACGGTGAAAGTTTAACTTGGGAGACCGAGGCAGTGATGAAAGAGAAATATCCAGATTTGTTCACTTCCGAGGCGATTCCGAGGACGGAATCCTCTTAAGGGGGAGGTAATTGTAACATCCCAAACGTTTTATGTTTGACTATTTGACTTTCCGATAGTTAACGTTAGGTTTATTATGTTTATGTGCCTTATAAGGGATTATGTGATTAAATGCTTATGTGTTTAATATGAAATGAAGTAAAGTGAATTGAATGAAAGTAATTTAAAGTGAAGTATGAAAGTTAAGTGCTTGTTAGATCGTTAAGTCTCCCGGTAAGTTAATTAAGCTACGAAAGTAAAGTTTAGGAAGTCGAGGGACCTATGGGCACTAAAGGAAACTTATGGTCAGGGGTTTAAGGTCTAGTGAGACCCCAATAGCTGCAACATTTCGTGATTAAGCCCTAGGTTCAGATCCCCTTCCTCTCAAGACAAGTTTTCTCCAAGAATCAATCATTTCGTGTCATTTCGATCAAGTTTGATTAAGATTTCGAATCCTCGAAGTCATCTACAGGTATTATGGCTGATCTTACTCTTAAATCTGATCATGTATGTCTTAGTAGTGATTTCGATCCAGGCCATAGGGTTTGGGTTGGGTTATTTGATCAAACGTTTATTGAATTCATGTTGTTCGGGTGTTTTAAAGATTGATTTATGATGTAAAGGATTAAGGGATTAATAGGATGGTTTAAGTTGATGAAAGTGCAATTGAAGGGATTAATTTTAAGTCCTCAGGTTGGATTTGGGTTATGGATTCGTATGGAATTCGTTTGATCATAGAACAAAGATTAGGTTTCTGGTCGACACTCCAGGTGCGACGCACCAGTAGGGTGGTGCGGCGCACCACAAGCCATTTTGGAAAAATGGTGTTCAGCCAAAAGCCCGATATGCGACGCACCAAGGGTAGGTGCGGCGCACATTCGCATGTTCAGAATTTCTGATCATTTTATGCGGCGCACCAAAGGGGTAGGTGCGGCGCACCTGCTTATGTTTAGAACTCCCTGTTGACTTTGTGCGACGCACCACATGGGAGGTGCGACGCACCTCTTGTCCAGTTTTTATAAAACATTTCGTTTAGCTTATATTTCGATCTTATATTCATTCTAGGTTGTCGGGAGCACTTAGCAAGCACTATAAGATACTCTTAACTTGTTGGTAAGCTGTATCGAGGTAAGATAACATCTTTTGTCACCTGTTGGTACAACAAAACACGTTTTCGTAAGTTAAACCTTCCAATTGAATATGTATGTACATTTTATGTTCACGGGTAACTATGGGAGGCTGCAAAGGGATATATTACTTACCGTTTACGATGATTAACATTCATATGCAGGTTGCAATGGTATGTGGTAAGTATGTATGCATGAAATGATGAAATGATTATGAATGCATGAAATGATGAAATGATTATGAATGCATGAAATGATGAAATGATTATGTATGCATGAAATGATGAAATGATACGATATATGTTGCATGTGTGGCTTGATCACCTAGTCACTAGTCCTTGATTAGGATTGCCATGTTCACGTGCACGTTAAGGGCCCTAAAGTAAAAGATGATATGTGATTAGCTTAGGTGAAAGAGTAGCCTAAACTAATTAAGCGATTAAAGTCTCGAGCATTATGTAAAGTCTTGTGTTAAGCTTAACCCGTGCTAGCTCTTCGGGGCTGGTGCGTACGTGGTCACTTGAGTTGCTCCTTGTGGCATAGTTATGTTTGAGTATTCCGGGTGAAGTAACTAACCACCAATGCGTAAAGGCATAAACGGTTTATTCAGTCGGATTGACTTTGTCATTCCTTAACGACGCCGATGGACCACCTATTGGTTTACCCATCATGTCGGGTGTGAGGACTCCATGTATGGTCTATGACCGCCTACACACAACCCCACATCCCTAAGTAAGTGGCATAAGTCACTTAGCCTACTTCTAGGCAAAGAAATAAAGTAAAGAAAGAAAGATAAAGAAAGAAAAGTTAGGCACATTAGGTATATGATGATCCTATTGTGTTATGAGAAGATGGGTGTGCAATGCTTTATATGTATGTGATATTAACACTAAAAGATGAATTTGTTAATATATTTAAATGGCAAATGTTTTCAAGTTATGTTATCTTACTTAGCTAATTTTATTAGCTAACACTTGTTCTTTGAAAATGTTGTGCCTTCAGGATAATCAAGTGAGCTAGGCGAGGATTAGCTTGGTGAGACTTGGGTTAAACTAATTAAGCGATTAAAGTCTCGAGCATTATGTAAAGTCTTGTGTTAAGCTTAACCCGTGCTAGCTCTTCGGGGCTGGTGCGTACGTGGTCACTTGAGTTGCTCCTTGTGGCATAGTTATGTTTGAGTATTCCGGGTGAAGTAACTAACCACCAATGCGTAAAGGCATAAACGGTTTATTCAGTGGATTGACTTTGTCATTCCTTAACGACGCCGATGGACCACCTATTGGTTTACCCATCATGTCGGGTGTGAGGACTCCATGTATGGTCTATGACCGCCTACACACAACCCCACATCCCTAAGTAAGTGGCATAAGTCACTTAGCCTACTTCTAGGCAAAGAAATAAAGTAAAGAAAGAAAGATAAAGAAAGAAAAGTTAGGCACATTAGGTATATGATGATCCTATTGTGTTATGAGAAGATGGGTGTGCAATGCTTTATATGTATGTGATATTAACACTAAAAGATGAATTTGTTAATATATTTAAATGGCAAATGTTTTCAAGTTATGTTATCTTACTTAGCTAATTTTATTAGCTAACACTTGTTCTTTGAAAATGTTGTGCCTTCAGGATAATCAAGTGAGCTAGGCGAGGATTAGCTTGGTGAGACTTGGGTAGACGAATAAAGAAGCTTAGCAAAGACATTAAACGCTTAGACTTCCTTTTAGCCTCATGTTTGGCTATTTCATTTATGGTTAAAGACTTGTATTAATGTGGCATTTATGTTGGTGCCAAAGCTTGGATTTACTTTTATTGTTTTGATGATGCTTGAAGTAACACCAAATTTTAAAGGTACCATCCGTTACGGATGGGGCAGATTTTGAAAGTGATCCTTTCCGCTTATTTTAAACGCCGTTTGGCAAAGTTTTGAAAAATCCAAGTTTTTAAACGACGGGTGTTAAACCTTTCATGTCGAAAGTTTCGATTTCTTCTGTTTCTATCAAGATCTTTTCCGTAGCCTGGGCCTGTGACTCCGCCCGCTGTTTCTTTGCCCACTAGGAATGTGTAAGTCTTATCCATTAATACTGTATATTCTTGTGGTAAGTCTGTGGAAAGAAATTCCACAAGGGGCTGGAATCGTAGCCCATGAACAAAACCTGATATTTTCTGATTTTCACTGAGACCCTTCATCAGCGCCGTTTCGTCTGTGTAACGAGTTATAAACTGGCGGACGCTTTCATTTTCTCTTCTTTTGATGTTGTGGGCCTCCAGATGCATTTTCTTGTATTTTCTTTGCTGGCTGAAATGTGAGCGGAATTTTGCCTTTAAGTCTTCAAAATTTGCTATGCTTCCTTCTGGCTGCGCGTCTAACCAAACCCGCGCTAAGTCTTTCAGCGTAAGAGCAAACATATGGCAAGCTATTGGAACGTTCCACCTCTGCATCCGGATCATCCCATTGAAGTGTTTCAAATGGTTGTCCGGATCCTCCTTTCCATCATACATCTCTATCCCCTTTGGCAAGCCTCCCTCCGGCAGTGGGTAGTCTTCGATCCACTGCACAAAGGGTCCTGGCTCTGTTTGAATAATCATATCTTCTTCGCTTGGGAACCACCCCGGAGGGGCGGAGCCTGCCTTGTATTGTTGGGGGTATGCGATTGATAGTAATTTGTGTTTTGATGGGGAGTATTTTGTGTTTGTCTTCTACCAGGCTGCGGGGTGGAAAAATGCGTGCATGTTCCGCGACCCCCTGGTAGGCTGCGGTGTAAAGTACTGCTGAGAATTTGTATTTGGATAGTGGTTATATTGTAGAGGTGGATTGTTATAAGCATGATAATTATGGTTGTATGTTTGACCTGTTGTACGAACATACTCTTCTGCCATGGGCGGAAGGTTCGGACCTCTTTGATATTCTTCACTTTGGTAATTGAAATTTCTTCTTGGGGCTTCATCGAAATGGACTCTTGCTCTCGGTCTGCTTCCGGAGGCTCTGTGAACGGGTGTTTCTGCTTCAAAATCTTCTTCCGTCGCCTCCGTCTCATCTGAGTATGTGAGTCTTGTCTGTACACTTTGCATATCGACTTGCCTAAGATATTCTCTTAAGAGTGGTGTGAGCTCCTCTAACTGTCTGGCAGTCGGAGGAGCCATTGGTGTTGTTCTTGAGGTTTCGAAACCCGGAGGTGACCGTGGGTCACCGTCTTCTGCCATTTTCGTACAAGATTATGGTTGTTTTAGTGCGGATGGCGCCACTTGTTTAAGGGTAAAGTTACTCTTAAATTAATAGGGGTTTAATCTTGTTTAGGAAAATGATAATGGATGTTTTATACTTGTTGGCGGTTCCCTAATGGTGTGAAGAACTTATTAGCTTCACACCACCAAGTGTTTAGTATGGGGGTGTTTGTGTGTGTTTTTCATTAGGGTTTTAGGTGAATCCTTTGAGAGGTATTTATAGGCCTCTTGGGAAGGATCCAGAAGCTGGAGGTTAACGGTAACAGTAACGTTAACGGACAGCTGTTGTAGCTTGGACAGACGTGCAACGGCTTCTGATTTAGGGGTACAAGTACGGGTTGTACGTACCAATGCACGTTCTATATTGTACTAGCTTGTCTGTAATCTAGCCGCAGCCTTCGCAGCTAGGTGGCGGAGACTTTTGGCTTAGCTTATTGTATTTTAGGTTCCGGCCTTCGCCTTAATAAAGGCTCCGGCTTAATATTAGTATACGTAATCTGGAGGGTCAAGGGCTAAACCGGAGGGTCAAGGATGGTACATCATCATTAAGTGTATAAGTTATTCTACTTTTAAAACATTTCAAAGATTAGTCATGCAAAATGATTTGAGAAAGCTTTAAGACAAAATCAGTAAGCTATAGCTAGAGGTAAAGATAATCAGTCAATCAAAACTAAAAGTTAGCCTTATATTCATGTTAATACCACTAAAACCGTTCTATAATTCCACATGTCCTACAGCTCAATCTTATTTCCTTCTGCTGACTAGTTAAGCACTTAATTAAAGTTTGTATAACAATCAGATCTACTAGCTACTAGCAAGGCATTTATATCTTATTATTAGTCATGCTTGTCATTCACTACTTAGACATACTCTCACACTAAAGTCATGCTCGCTAGCTAAACACTAAAGCAGTTATACGATATTATCATCTTTAATAGTTGAGACAGCGGTGATAGGTCCGTGGTTCCCCACTCGCAGAGCGACATAACTTAACTAATGGTTAGAGTTTATACCTTACATCAAGACAGCGGTGACAGGTCGGTGGTTCCCCACGCGCAAAGCGACATAACTTGATGTGTATAATTTTACTCGTTAATAGTTCTTTGAACTCTTTTATTAATCTACTGATTGCCTTTTCTTAAGATTACTACATTATTCATGCATAGACATTATCAGAGACCCCAGATGACTCATACACTTACTCAGTATGCAACTAGTTTACAATTAATAGTGTAAGAATTAAGGATAAACCATACATCTAAAGTAGTTCCTACACAAGCACTTATATAATTAAGTCCAATTAATATACCTATACTAATAACTAGATAGCTCTAATTGCTAGTCATATTAAAGTCCGGTTAAGTGTGCTATGGCAAACATAATCGCATACGGTTTCAGTCTAAGCTCTAATCCATTTGGAAAAATGAACAAGCACAAATCTATAGTTAGACTAACAGTTCTAACTAACCGTTCATCCTACCAAAGCTAATATCGTTTAATTATCGTCATCTTTTGTCTACTTGCAAAGCTTATTTCTCAAAATGTTTTTAGACACAAGAAAAACTTAAAAATTTGCATGAAATGAGTAGTAGAAAACTTATGATATTTCAAACAATAAAACCACGGGTTTTTTCTATTCCATACCCCCACACTTAAATTGTACAACGTCCCCGTTATACTAAAAACGACATAACAGAAAGGGTAATATGAAAAACACGAAAAGAAAAAGGATTTACGAAACTTCCCGGGCTTAAATTGCATGATTTGTTGAAGATGGCATGTTTGGAGCGACCTCGAATGATGTGGATCTTCATAGGTTGAGTCAGCTCCATTTGATGGCGATCCATCATTGCTTCTCCATCTTCTCTTTTTGGTATTTTCTGATTTTTTGATTTTTTTGGATTTTTCTGATTTTTTTGGTTTTTTCGGTGATCTTGATGTGCTGACAGATGTTTGAGCGGCTCTTGATAAGTGTTGGGTGATTGAGAGGGCTTAGGGATGTGTTAACAAGGTTTAAAATGAAGTTCGAACTGCCACTGGACCTCTGAGCGGCGCTGGCGAAAGGCTGAGCGGCGCTGGATATGCATCTGCTGCTATGAGTGGCGCTTAAGTGGGCCCAGCAGCGCTGGTGGGTTCTGAATGACGAAATTTGCTCAAAATAAAAGTTGTAGCTCTCTCTTTCCCGGTTCCGTGGCCTGGTCACTCGTTGAAAACGGACATCGGATGAAAAAGTTATGGCCAAAATACCAAGACAACGCCAAACTCTTCATATCAATCATTTCTCCTCCGCCTTGAGTGTTGTTTCTTGACCCGGTTCTTCTTCAAACCGTCACTACACCTCTTTGAGCTCGTGTAACCTTGTTCCTTGATGTTCAACTCCTCACCACTTGCAATGGTTCATAAAGCTCACAATTAACCCGTCGTCTGCACATGTAAATCAAAATATCAAAACGGAAAAGAACAAAACAAAAATGAAAAACACGATTACTTGCTTGTTCAACCGAAATAGAACAAGAAGCAATATTATTGCTAAACAAAATAACCTAATGCATGAAAAATAAAACACAGACATGGGTTGCCTCCCAAGAAGCGCTAAATTTACCGAGTCTTCAGCCGGACTCATTCCCCAAAGGTCATCATGGTGGAGTCTTAAACTCCCCCACACTTAAAGTGTCGGGCGGTTTACGCGAATAAGGTGAATAATAAGTGAATGTTATCTTAACCATTACCCAACCAATGTATTTCACCTTATCAAAGTTTACTTTTAAGACGTTGAAATGATTTGTTTCCTTTACAAAACTCATCTTAAAAATGTATCCTTTCATACGAACATACAAAACTTTGAAATTACCGTTATGACACACTATTTTCAAGTAATTCAGTTTAAAGCTTATGTTCATCCATTCAAAAGGGTCGGGAGCTAAAGGGTCCGGGGCTAGTTTCAAAAATATCAAGTAGTGCATGTAATTACTACTAGCCCTAAGATTACTTAACTTAATGCAACTAAAATTATAATTAAAATCACAATAAGTAAGGTTAAGAAAGCTCCCTAGATGACCCGACTCGGGTTGCAAATGATCTTGTCCCGTGTCCTCGCATTCCTTAATCGTGAGAGCCATATCATCCTTATCCGGCTCCTTCTTCCGTGCCATGATCTTCTTGAAAGATGTCAGCGGCTTTGGCACTCCTGCAAACAAATCAAAGAAAAGCATTTTAGTAAATAATATATCAAATAGGTGTGAATACTTACCTGTTTCACGCTCCGTTTGTTGTAGAAAAATGATCCGGATCTGATTGGAAGTCTATTCCGGGGTCAAAACAAACTTAGAACGCAAATGTGTCTAAACTGGGGCTGCCAGCGGCGCTGGCTGCAGTGCTGAGTGGCGCTGGTTGTTGATCTGAATCCACCAGTGGTGCTCCCCAGCAGTGGGAGCGGCGCTGCTTCCGTCTGGGCCAGGTTCCGGTTCTTCGACCTTCTTCTTGATTTTTAATCCTTCAATCTTCGGGACCTGCCAATTATTCTCAGGTAAAAATGTAAAATCAAAGAATGGTTTAGAAAACTTACCTGAATGAGTGAATATAAGATTCACTTTGTTACGAGTCGGTGGGCTGATAGACTCCCCCACACTTAAAGCGTTGGGTGGTCTACGTTTGAAAGGTGAGAAGTCCTCGCATTTGACATGATGTGTGACCCGATCTATAAATTTTTGAAGTCCTTTTTGGGTTTCAAGCGTCATTGTCGTCCCATGATGAGGCGAAGGAATCGTATCTGCGTCAACAAGAGTGATCTTGTTTTGTTCCGGACGTGTGTAAGAAGGTTTTGCTTCTGATTGCGATACTATAATCCTTTCCCATTGATTTTTCAGCCTCGAAACGGTTCCCATCTTGACTTCATGAACATTCGTCTCCTCTTCTTCTTCAAGTTCCTCGTTCTTGGTCGGAGTTTCTTCACCTTTTGCATCGTTTCCTGCAAATCCTTTGCTCGATTCAGCCTCAAGTAGATTGATTTCGCGTTTGTAACAGTCTCGGGCGTAATCGGCATTCAATGGTGGAGCAAAGAACGAGTTTTCACGTGAACTGGAGCTGCCAGCGGCGCTGGTGGTGGTCACCAGCGGCGCTGGTTCATCCGTAACAGCGTCTGACTTTTCGATTTCGTTCGTTTCTTCTCAGTTTGGCTCCCGTATGGCCTGCACTTCATCAACTGTTGAGAAATCGTTCCCCACGTCAACAAGCTTGCTCTTGTTTGGTTCCGTATGTGGTCCTTGGTTATCTCCATTTGCCTCCGGTTCACGATAAACTAGCTTACTCAAAATATCTCCCGGCTCCATGAATTCCTTCAAGAACTTCTCCATAGTTATGTCACCAACGTCTGGTCGGGGATAAGAATCGTCTATCTCTGGGAACTCCTTTAGGAATTCTTCCTCGGTCATGATGTCGAGGTCTTGATCAACGCGACACCTCTTGCTCGATACGTCTTGTCTCAGGACTACATGCTTTTGTTCCGTCTCGACTGCTTGAAAGATCGTCCTCTCCTCGGTGCTTGAAATAGCCTCTTCTTGATTAATTTTGCATTTACTAGCGATTTGGGCTTCATCGGCACCTTGAAAACGAGCTAAAAATGATAAAAGCGCGAGAATCCGGGCTGCTGTCGGGGCTCCCAGCGGCGCTGGGAGGCTCCCAGCGGCGCTGGTGGTCACCAGCGGCATTGGAGGCTCCAGAACGTTACCAGATCTATCTATTTTGCTTGTTTCACCTTGCTCTTGCTCCTTTTCGACCGGGACTGCATCAATGGTTGAGGAAACGCTCTTCACTTCGAGAAGCTTCCATTTAGCTTTGACCCGCGAGATCTTATCCATGATGTTATAGGCCTCCTCATTACATCTCCCATTAAACATAGAGGGGTGACCGCCGTCACAACGCAACTCCCATTTGGTCGAGTCATCCAAGCCACGGTAATAGCATAAAACGAAATCATAGGTCTTTCGCTTTTCTTCTTCCAATCTACATGTCATCCTCTTCATACGGTCCCAAGCTTCATCCCATGATTCGTCCGGTAACCTTTTGAATCCTTCAATTCTACACTCCAACCGTCGGTACAATGGTTCATCATCAGGATCGAGGCTGTCGGGAAGAGGAGCGACGCTCAACAACGGTGTGAGTGGGGCTTGTGGCTCTGAATCAGCGTTATATTTTCTGATTTTGCTCGTTTTGCTCCACTTTCTGCTTCTTATTCACCTTTAAAACGAGCTCTTGACCCTTTTCAACCTTGGCTTTTATCCTTCCTTTCAATAACTCCCAAACTTTGTGAGGGTCATCACTTCTAAAAATACCATCTTCATATAACGCCTCTCTGACTGGTTCGTTAAGCCCGAAACGATACTTTCTTAGAATGTCGCGTAGAGGGGGGCACTCTCTTCCCATCTTTCGAGCTATGGTCATCAACCTTTCCCAGGCGTCCACAAAATCCTCATCTTCTCCCTGTATGAATTCCTGAAACTGCTCTGTCGCCTCCTCTAAACTTCGACATACCTGAAAGTCTAACATACCCGTGAAACGTACCATTTTATTGATAAAAACAAAATGATGAAAAAGAAAAGACAAAAATGAAAACTAATCTAGACTAATAAAAAGTGCTTTTCTTGGCGAAGTTAGTCGACCGTAAGGGTAATGAAGATTTATAGCCCCATCGATAGCTATCTGTATAAGTGTGCCACGAGTGCTCCCTCTCAATAGGAAATATAGTAAGAAAGGCAAGGGTTCTCAACCACGGGAAGGGGGGAGGGGGAAGGATCGCTTTTTTTGTCGAAAGCTCGACCAGCGAGAAAAAGTTTTTGGCCGAAGACAAAAAGTTGACCCACTTCATTCGCTGGTCGAATCATCCTCGCTTCGCGGGAACAACAAAAACCACCATCTCGCTCTTTCCTTTCTTCGGTGCTACCTTTTTCTTTCCAAGGGACGGGGTTGGGGTGTATAAGAACGAGTATGCCCGAAGAACGAACTGAGGTGCCCTCCATTTCCGTTTCGGGAAATGGCTCCATCAACACTCCTATCGAGAACGAATCTTCCGTCCAGGAGTTCGAGTGTGATGGTCCCCCGGAACCTGAATTGGAAGGGATTATTTCCCCACCCGACGGATTCACCATATTGGCTCCGATCCCCGCAGTGACGAGCGCTCGAAAAGCACAGCCTATCACTGAGGCCAGAGCGGAGGAGCAGCCCATCTTGCTAAAAAGGAGAGAGAGGGCCTTCACCCCTAGGAAGCCTGCTACCTTCGATAGAAGAGAACAAAAAAAGGCGCTCCCCCCGAGAAGATAGAAAAGGAACATCAGACCGATTAGCAAGAGAACCTTAGCACTGCGAAATAAATTCATTCTAACCGATTGTTTCATTTTTTGTTTTTTCTTTCCCAGTATTTGCAGATGAAGAGATGTCAAAGGGGCTTCTTACTCCCCAAACAAATCCTCCTACATCTCTATATAAACGCTGGTTTATCAAGAAGACGCAAGAAAAGCACTTCGAATTGTTGATTAATCGCCAGAGATGGCTCTTTTCGATCTTGTACCCACGGAGCGGTACACTGAACACCAACCCAATCGAGACGAAAAAAAGAAAGAATAGCAACTACATCAACAACCTTGATTCCTGACGTGAACGGCCGCTTTCTTGGAACTAATTCATAGGCGCTTGAAATTCGTTATAGAACTAACACTATATAAACACATTAGAATTAGTAGGAATAAGCAGCTGATAGAGATGCCACAGCACCTTATTATAGTGAGCTAACCTTTGCGAAAGTCAATTACATCGATCCGGATCACACTTTTCCAAACCCTAACTATAACTACGTAGTAGAGCCTGTTGAGATTTTTGGATTTTTTATTTTTTCAAATTTTTATGGTTTTTTATAATAATGAAAATAAAAATAACACCTAAACTAGATTAACTAAAAATAAAATAAACTAATCCTAAAAAGACTAAAACTAACTTTCTCGTGTAGACACGAAAAAGTCGAATGACCCTAACCTAGCTATATTCTAAGTCAATAGTCCCCGGCAACGGCGCCAAAAACTTGATGAACAAAGATTTGTTAACTTAAATTCCTAACAAGTTTTAAATTTATAAAAGTACAAGGTTAACTTCTCTACTACACTCACTCACGGGCAGTGGACCCGTTCGTTCATAGTATAATAAATAGGTAAGACCAGGATCGTTCGCAGGGACTATGTCTAAGAAAGTAGCTAGGTGTAATTCTAGGATTTGGGGGTTGTCACGATTTAAATAAAACTAAAATAAGAAAAGCAATTAATTGATTAATCTAGCAAAACAAATTAATTCTAACCAATTGTTTCCTTTCTTCGGTGCTACCTTTTTCTTTCCAAGGGACGGGGTTGGGGTGTATAAGAACGAGTATGCCCGAAGAACGAACTGAGGTGCCCTCCATTTCCGTTTCGGGAAATGGCTCCATCAACACTCCTATCGAGAACGAATCTTCCGTCCAGGAGTTCGAGTGTGATGGTCCCCCGGAACCTGAATTGGAAGGGATTATTTCCCCACCCGACGGATTCACCATATTGGCTCCGATCCCCGCAGTGACGAGCGCTCGAAAAGCACAGCCTATCACTGAGGCCAGAGCGGAGGAGCAGCCCATCTTGCTAAAAAGGAGAGAGAGGGCCTTCACCCCTAGGAAGCCTGCTACCTTCGATAGAAGAGAACAAAAAAAGGCGCTCCCCCCGAGAAGATAGAAAAGGAACATCAGACCGATTAGCAAGAGAACCTTAGCACTGCGAAATAAATTCATTCTAACCGATTGTTTCATTTTTTGTTTTTTCTTTCCCAGTATTGCAGATGAAGAGATGTCAAGGGGCTTCTTACATCCCCAAACAAATCAACAAAATCAGTTTGTATATGAAAACTAATAACATTTGTCTGACTCAATAAACATGGATCTGCAACAAGCATAGAAATGGTTCAACAATCTAATATAAAAAAGTATCACGGCATGATCACATTATCCAAATAGACGCAAAACTACTTAAAATAATTAAACCTAACAATTATTAATATAAATAAATCCATAACAATAATTGTCAAATAAATAGTCTTGCAAATAGAGTATGCTAACAATAATAATAAAAGTAAAGGAAAGATCAAACTAATAATGGGATGTCGAAGTCACGCAGTCCTTAATCCTTCTCGGCCGCTCCTTCGAAAATCACCACCGAAACCCTTTATTTGTTTGACCTACTTGATAATTAATTCAAGCTGCTAATTAATGATGATA
This sequence comes from Erigeron breviscapus, assembly GCA_034093135.1. Classification (NCBI taxonomy): domain Eukaryota; kingdom Viridiplantae; phylum Streptophyta; class Magnoliopsida; order Asterales; family Asteraceae; genus Erigeron; species Erigeron breviscapus. The sequence continues at coordinate 275,327,983 of CM067167.1, forward strand.
TCGGCTTCCTCTTGAATTAATTGTTGGCTGCTAATAATTGTATGTTGATGGCTGCGTTGAAAACTATAAACTCAATTTTAAAAACGCAAAATCTAATTCGACAACATAATCCCAAATACTCCCTCGTTATCAAAACAGGGATATAGAAAATATAAATGTAGATACTTATTTCTCTATCTAATAATAATGTAATATATATAGTTTGTTGTTGTGCACCACTCGCCGACCTAACAAGCCACAAAGGGCCGAAGCCCTCTTCTTTTCTTTTGGACGCAGCCGATCAGCAAAGGGGCCAAGCCCACTTCTCCTTCTCTTTCTTTTGTGCTGGGCTCACGCATGACAAGGCCCAACTGGGCTGCTGCTTCTTTTCCTTTGGGCCGGACTGCTGCTGCTTCACGTGAACAAGGGCATAAGCCCATTTCTTGTTTCTTTTCTCTCGGCTAGACATCACACGAGACCACCACCATTTTATTCATTTCCAATTCCACAATTTCTCTTTGACTTTCTTGACCGCAGGTCACATGCACCATCTAGTCGAGTCCAATATGCGGCATTATCTGTGAACCTGTGTTAATAGTAATTCTCATTAAGTACCATAAGTTCACATATATAAACTCAATTAGACATTAAAATGCGGCCTAATGATAGGGGAAATAATCATAAAATGGACGCTCATCAACTGTCGATGAGATGAGGTCACTAATCATGGCTGATATCAACGAAGACACCCTCCTTCATACATAAATCTCCGGGGTTATGGGATGTTTACGGGAGAAAAGGCGGCGTTGCGAGGTAACGTTAAAGGAAATACAGGCGCCAGACCGTGAGATTTCAAAGCATGAAGGCCAACATTCCCATTTTCTTCAGGAGGAGATTAAGAGGGTGAAACCCGCAATAAAGGATTGTTTTGATGTCGGTCACACGTTGGGAGACCAGTGCACTTGGGCCGAAACGTACCATGATAATTGCGGTGAAGACAAAACCATCGAGGAAGTCAGATTGCCGAAACATGACCTATGGTGGCTCGACCTAAACGCTCACCAGGGCATATATAGGAAGTATGTTACTAGAGGATTGTCATCAGTAGTTATGGATTGTGTGTTTTTATTATGTATTGTCTTTTTTTTTAAGTTAATGTATTATGTGTTTCTATTAATAAAAGTGTGATTTTGAAATAATGCGAAAAAAAGTTCAACTATTATTACCACAAAATACGAAACTACAAACTATTATTAAAACACTAGAATACGAAAGTTCAACACTACGATGCAAGAATACGAAATACATAAATATTATTAAAACACTAGAACTTCGAGCATCTCCTTAGCAACTCCCACTCCTCCATGTGATGAAATGGTCCTCCACACGTTGCTCTATACTCAGCCAACGCACTTTGGATTCTTGTCTCGTTAGGAAGATTGTTCAAACGGGTGAAAATTGCGTTGAACGAGTGAATAGAGGTGCGCATACGGCGCCATCTAGCGGCAACGGTGTCTACATCACGATAACTGCCGGTTGGTTCTCCATATTCAAAAACATATTAGTAACTTTTATCCAAAATGTTCTTTGTCTTTGGTAATTATCTACAAACAATAACAAAAAAATGAAATGGTGGTTAATAAAACATTAGTAAACGATAATATAAAACAATAAAACATTAACAAAATATACCGCAATTTGGATCTTCCGATACTTCGATCCAAACTTTAGTTAAACTAACTTCTTTCGACTTCGTCCAAACCATGATTTACAATTGTTGTCTGTGTGATTTTTAAAATTGTTTTGTAAAAATGAAAGTATGTAGATGTGTGAATTGTTGGATGAAATGTAGTGGTATATATAGATGGGAAAAGGAAATTAAAAAAAAAAATAAAAAAAAAAAAAATTTATAAAAAATCAGCCGTTATTCAAATGGTAAATCTAGAAATCCACGCCGGTTAAACACAAATCAAGCAAACTAGAGGAGTCGCTTGTAGGGGGGATCGCCGGGGGGGGGGGGGGGGGGGGGGGGTAGCCGGTGAACCGGGGTGGATCGCCCTATGCCCCGCCCCACTCCTCTTAGCCTAACATTCTAATTGAAAATTTTAAGACTAAAGTATGACGCTGGCCCTTGTAGTATAAACCTTACTCCAGATGTCATGCTAATTTATGAGTATTAGACTCATACATTTTGTAGTTTAAAGTTAGTAATTTGATATTTGTAAATATAAGGAGATAATATGTTTTTTGAAAATTTTATTATACCACGAAAAAACATGTTTGATCTATTTTAAATTTTACATCGATATTATATAAAGATGTTTTTTTGGTGCCTTGAAGCCTCCTACATTCTTGGGTGAGACGACCCGAGAGACCAGGTCCAACTCCAAGGCGGTATTATATAAAGATGTAACATACATATCCTCATAACCATATAAAACATATACATTTTCAAATAAAAATTTCATCATTTTTTAGCAAGTAGTATCTTTTTTTTAACGACATTCTAATCTACATCTACTCATAATTTACATGCATGCCTAAGATGAAACTCAGGACTTTCGGAAAATCCCCTCTTAATCCACCACTTCAAATGTGGGATGTAAGACTCGAATCCATGTGGATCCTTCCAAGGTCAAAGATCTTATCAATGGGCCACCAACCCATTCGCTCACCAGGTACTATCTAGATTTAACTTTATACCGTCATTTTACAAAAAATATAGGGAGTAATTAACATACATATCCTACTAATAATTTTCCATACAAAACATTTTTAAATAATAGTATCATCAAATTTCAACATGTCTTATTTATAACTATTAATATATTATAAGTTATAACGAAAACTTAATATGACTTTATCATAAGCGGAAGTGCGAAACTAATGATAAATACAGGTAGTCTGCCGCTAAATCGATGTAGCATAACTTGTTTTGAAAAATGTTTGTATTTTTATTAGTGTTACGGGTCAGATAATATAAGATACCGGCATGTAATTACTTTAAACTTTTTTAAAAAATTTCTAACAATAAAACTTATAAAAACATACTTTACTAAATGAGAAATGAAAAACTACTAAAATACCGAAAAAATTCTTAAAAATCATTAAAAATAGCCAAAAAAAAGCACAAAATTGTTAAATATCGTAACAATTTAGTCGCTATCATTACTTTACTCTAATACAAGCCTATAATAATAAAAAAAAATTGTGCTACATGTCATGACTTTAAATCTTCGGTTCACCATTGGACTTTATATTGTGTTGAATGTATTTAAGTGAAAATTAATGAATATTACACATGTGCATATGTTCGACTTATATATTGATTTTGTATTTGTATTTATTATAGTACTGTTAATATATGTATTTTTCGTATAGACATATCACCTATAGCAATAGTTATAACTAGGAACTTGCATTCCAAGTATATAGCAATAGTTATAACTAGGAACTTGCATTCCAAGTTTATTATTGAAAAGGATATTTTTTTTTCAAAAATGCTAAATACAAAAAACCCTATCTTTGAATTTTATATATGGTAAGAATATAACGTTCTCTGGAACTGTATTTAGCAAGACTTTTTTTTGTTTCCATAAACCAACCTAAGGTATAACCTTTTACGGACATCTAACTGTTGGCTATAAATATAAGGCCTTCAAACCCTTTGATCAGCAAGTTAAGTTAAAACCTATATATCGATATATATCCTAACTAACTCTATATATTTTTCAACAAACTTCCGATCTCCGATCTTGAATTAACTCCAATGGATTCATATCCTTTTGATTCGTACAAGAAAAGTAACGACATTGTATCCGGTTTTCTTGTACAAGACCAGACGAACAATGGTGAACACTACATACACGAATTTGTACCGTCACCTCATTCAACCATTATTGATCTGAAGTTTTTGCCTCATAGAGCTCGTATCATGGCAACAAACGAGCAAGGTCTAGCCGTGTTTGAGGCTCCTCATCCTCAATTTCATAGAAAGGTTTTGTACCATGTTTGTAAACCTACAACTAAGCAGGTTTTGGCTCTGCCGAATCCAAAAACAAGGATGTTTCAGACAGCTATGGTTGCAGTCGTCACCATAGGATCGAACCCGTTGCATTACAAGATTCTCAGATTGTCCGAACCGAGTTTAAAGTAAGTTTCTATATACTTATATATATAAGTAGTCGAACACATACGTGTGCTTATTCATAGAATTATTTTTTTAATCTAAGTATATGTATTGTTTAAGGAATAAATAAAATTGTTAATTATAATTGGAATAATATTTAATTAAAATCAATGATATAATCAGATAAGTTTTTGATGTTTTCATGAAGTATATATATATATACTCGAGAATATTTATTGTAGGCTTAGCTTTATACTCCATGATGTAGATGCTAGAATATACTTTTTTATTATAGTTAACGTGTATAAAATATTATCTTAACATAAAAATTAGGGATACGTCTTTAATATGGAAAGTTACAGTGTTTTTTATACGTATTTAGCATTATTTTAATCATATGGGTTAAGATGCATTAATTAGTTGTACACTTAGCATATAATTCAGGGGTTGACTTTTAATATGGAAATGTACAATCTTTGATGCAAGTTAATCATATTATGATTAATTAACAGAACTCTATCGTTTCTATATATAATACTAGTAATATGTTCCAATTTTCATAATTAGTACTTATTCTAAACATGGTTTTTCTTTGATTATCTCTTTCTATTACAGGACTTCCGAAAAGCCTGTAAGACTCCCCTTCACGTATAACTGTGAGATCTTCGATTCAAAAGAATGGGCATGGAAATTGTTAGCTCCATTAACGTTACCTTACGGCGTCATTCCTGCTAATACACAACCCATCACGACAAGTAGTGGATCCATTTATATGCTATTAACGAACGGTGACATCTTGAAATTTGATGCATATTCAGGAAAACAGACAACGTTGTCCCCTCCCCCCGATTATTAGCCTGATGATCACACGAAGCTTGTAAATTAAGTATGAAGAACAACTTGGGTTTGCTTTTCGGACACCAAATGATAGTTGGGAGATTTGGGTCCATACTAGTTATGGATCATGGGGGAAATTATATGCTCTAGATTTGAATCACATTACTAAAAGGGGCCAGTCGTCGTTGGTGAGCTTTTATGATTCCGATACATTCATCATATTAAAAAATTATGACAAACTTGTATTTTACAAGTTTACGAGGGATATGGACGAAGAAATCAAACTGAGCAAGATCCTTACTGGTCGGATTTTCAGCTTACACTCCGATTTTGAGACGGTTAATTTGAAGGATCGTTGAGCAATGGCAGAGTTTCTTACCGAGAAGAGTTATAAAAATGTTACTCATAAAACTCTATAAAAAGATTTACAAAAGCCTTAGTTATATATCATCATTGACTCATTGTTAAAAGTAGAGTAATTAATTGTTAGAATTAATGTACAATGTCTTGGTGTTATTTTTTGTTAGTATGATCTAGCCATAGTTAATTAGTACGAGTAATTTATCAAGATAACAAAACTCATCAGATATGACATGATATGATGCTGATGCATATTCATTAGATATAAGGAACATAGTCCAACCTGCAGCAAAGGTTGTGATATTGGCCACCCAAGATTGATCGACCGAGTGATTCAATGTTACTACGAGTACTCTCGATCGTTAGACAACTAACTTGCTGGTCTAAAAATATAAAATTAGAAGCGAAAGTGTATAACTAAAATATTATAACAAAAAAATACGGATTAAAGTTCTAAAGAACAAAAACCTCTTAGGTTAAAATCAAACATTGTTGATTTGAACACAATATATGCGAATGAAAAAATTACAAAATGTAAAACTCTTAACAGTCCAAAGAAAACTATAAATCCTGATGATACTAAAATAAATTAAAATACAACAAATAATATAAGTAATATATTAAATCAAAAGAAAAATAATGAAATTCACATGTTTGGGTGGACGGTATACTTTACCACTCCTTTGCACCTATTCTACTTCTTCTAACTTTTTCCCTACCTCTACGGAATAACTCACCACCCCTTTCCATTTCTTTCGTACTCAAATAAAGATAAAAGACACACAAAAAAAGACAAAAAAAGAAATGAAAAGTGAGAGAGGTAGGGAAACCGGTAAGCAACCTCCCCACTTTCCTCTCCACCTAGAGCTCGAAATGGTGTTCAAATAGGTATCGATCGGTGACTGAGTTGCTCACTGGTGCATACCGTCCGCCCTTCCTCTCCATATATATATTCCTAGACAATGTATAGTATATTAAAAATTTATACCATCCTACCCCAAAATCAAAATCATTCAAATTAAACGAAATAAATTAAAAAACTCTAAGGATGTTAACTTCTATTTGAGTGTTTAACGGGAGTTACAATAACAGTCGTAATTCACGTCCTTTTCTCTAACAGGCAGTTAGCTCATTTCCCTAATGGGTGTTAACAAACGTTAGATGTTATTTGGGTGTCTAACGAGAGTTACAAAAACTGTTGCAAATCAGGTCCATTTCTCTAACTAGCATTGGAGTATATAGTATTTATGTTAAATTGTTTTCATCTTTCGTTCTCAATTTAACAAAAGGCCATCAGTTTGTTTATTTATTTTACAATTTTATTTTTTTCTTATACTTTTAACTGCAATGGTCATTTTTTCAATCTTTTTTTGGCTTTTTAGAATTTATTGTACAAAGTTAATTTGGTATCCGCATTCATTTATCTTTTATTTTGTACAACGATTTATATTAGTACATTTTCATTCTTTTTCTTCCTGTTTTGTCATATTTTCATTTTAATCATATATAGTTGCTACATGATTAACATTCGGTTTTTATTTCTTCAACTATTCATACAACTGATCATACAAATGATTGTTATATCTTATGTTTGTACACGATAATACATTTTCAGACACACGTTAAATAAGAAACAAACGAACGTATCTCTTGCCTGTATGAGGATTATGAAAGCAACGTTATGTCTCCCGGACAATGCCGAGTAAGATAACTAGTTATCAATAAATTTAACAATTAATTCAAGATTAAAGATAGAAAAACTAAATATAGGCAGGTATACAAAAGAAAATCCGTGCAGTACACACTACACACTATGTACTATCTCACTTTCATATCTTTCTTCGGTTCTCAGTTCTCACCCATCAAAAAGAAAACTCTGTTTCTTTCCATATGTATCTCACCACCAATGCTCCATTTCTTCACCCATCCATAACCCATTTCCCATAAAATCCAAACATAAAATATATACACATGATGCAAAATTACAATAACAAGATGATGTTTGATCAACAACAACAAAAACATGATGTTTGATGACCAATAACAAGAAGATTGAGCTCTTGGATGACACCTTGAAGGCTTCTTCCAAAACGACGATTCTTTTATATATAAAGTTTGCATTTTCGGGTTTCACCGGGTTTTACACGGTTTCACAAGGGTTAGACCCAGACCAGGCCGAAACCAAAAATGAAAGAAAATGCAACCCGGGTACCGAACCAAAAAACAACGGGTCGGGCCGGTTCAGGTCGGGTCAAATTCGGGTTTTGGTTCACTTTGCCCATCCCCCTACATGAAAGCGAGTAAGTAACCTCACATTATCCTCTCTTTGCCCCTCTTGCTTAACTTTCCCCACCAGTTTCTCGTCCGCCCATCACCACCAGCACCATTAACAACACTACCAAGGCTACCCCCGTTTTGAACATTTATACCCTTCAAAATTATTGTTTTGGCCTCTCGTAACCGATGCTTGTACTCTTTTTTCCACATTTCAAATTTCTTCTTTAAAATTTTAAAATCTTCAATCTGTTTTGAAGAAGTTGGACGTTCAGGCTTTACTTCAATAACAGCTTTAGCATCATTATCAAAATTTTGCTTTCTCTGCTCAAATTCCTTAGATAAATTATCAACTGTGTCAGAAATGCCACCATTAGTTTCCCGTCTATTGTTTCCAATTCTGGCAGGAGTCATTTGAACAGGAGTTGGAATTCCAGATACATCATCCTCGGAATCATAATAATTGGTTGACGGTGAGCCATCTGGTCTTCCACGGTTCCCATCAGAGATACCTGAACCAAGAGTCTTCTTGGCTGCATTAAGACTCATCTGCATACGTTGAGAGCACAAAGAAATAATAGAGATGAGACAGTTTTATCGTATAGAATTAAAAACCAAATTTGCCATTTTATGCACTTTTAGGGACTAGCAATCAGATATTTAAGTGTTTGGCAAATTGTTTAAATTAAAAAATTGATAAATCAAATGACCATACATTTTGTGAAAAAGGACTTGTGTTTTGTGAGATTGGAGTAGAAGACTTCCAAATTAGGTTAGATGGGGTCAGATCGGCAATAAGTAATCTTAACTTAACCTTTGATAGTCAATTACATTGCAGTTGATATGATAATTATTTGAACCCTAAACAAATTTTATTCAAATTCAGATAATCAGTTTCAGGATGCAAATCCAAACAACCCTTTATTAGTTTGTAAATATTTATTATTGTAACAGGTAGAACGTACATGCAAAAAATACTTGATCCGTGATAATAAGAAGCTTGTGTATAGAAAAGACGTAAGTAATAAAACTCACTTGCAAAGTTGCCATCTGACTTTGCCACATCTCCTCTACTGTCTTCATTTTGGTTTCATATTCTAACCATCGTAATTCACACTGCCGTATTTGTTCCTGCAAGGCAGTATTTTCTTGCTCTTTTTCACTCGCAGATAATTCTGCTTTCATTACTCGACTCTGCAGATCTTCAACATTTTGTGACATTATTTGCATATTTTCTTGTAATAAACCCTACACAAAGCAGAATAAGCATATCTCAAATATATACCTGTATCCACATTTGCATGCTTTTTTATTAAAACGATAAGATAAAAAAAGCATGAAAGAGTTTCTGAGAAGCAAGATACTGGAACAATAAAGGTAGTCATTTCGACCTGTTTACTTATGATGAGTCAGTTAGGGTTGTGTTTTATCTCAGACAAGGTAAAATAACTAAAAGAGAAATGTCAAATGAGAAGAAAGTCACCCAAAGTTTAATTTTAATGCACACACTTATTTTATTTGAAGATTTAGACTATTATTGTAGGGTACCTTCAATTCTGAATTTCTACTCTGAGACCTTCGCCTGCTTCTTGAACGATCGAGGGTTGATTTCTTCCATCTCTGCAGGTGATTGAAATACCTTCGAGCCAACCAACCACGAACCACTGCCAAAAGTCAAGATGAACATTCAAGAAAGTTAGTTGTAACAGTTTCACAGTATAAGGGGCAGTTTTGAACCATTTACCAATGAATGTATCAATTGAGGTTATATTCTATCTCTAACAGGTCCAACAAAATATAGCATACAAGGGAAACGGGTCAAATGGATCAAACATCTGCCACAGTATATGTTTACAACACATTTCTTATATGGCAATTACTTTTGAAAAAAGATCAATTTTGTAATTATACTTCACACAACAATTATGAAAATTTATAGGGCAAACAAGTCTCAGTTAAAAACAATTTGACATAAATCAAAGAACCACATTATTTTGTTTAACATGTTATCCACCCTGGCACCCTCCCTACCCCTTCATTTTTCTATATTAGTTCAAACTAAACAAAGAATTAAATTTCACATATTCATACCTGATTGTAAATGTACTATTGTCGTCAGATGCTCATCGAATGAAGTCGTTCCATTTATCAGTTTTTTAAGAACACCATACTCCCTTCTTGCATTTTCACCACGAACAACTGCAAGAAAACTTTAAAGGTTCAGAACATCACAATATATAAACTCAGATCGTTGCCGATATTAACTGGTATTTTTGCCATTGAAGTAATAGCATAAAAGTAGAAAAGAATATATGATGAATAACAAATCATACGAGAAGATTTCTTACACGACTGCAAAGTCACAATTCCAAACTTTAGCTCATGGAAGTCAAGAGGAGCTCGACCACTAAAGAAGCCATTTTCCACTCCATGTGTACCTTCCAAAACCTGCTGTCTCAAATTCTCCAATACATCAACCTAACCATATTGCACAAGTAAAACAAACATACACGTTACTAATGTTTAATACTTTATTCTTGCAATGTACTTGTGGTAAAGAAAAACTCACCTGTCCTATAAAAAATAATTTTGTATATCCAACTTGGTACGTTTGTGGGGGAACACAGTACTGCTTCAGAATAGCAATAGATGTACTCAGTGGATCCATGCATATAATGTTCTCTGACAAAAGGCAGCCAAACCTGATGATACATGAAAAGATTGAAGAACATCAAATGTTATACGTGGCAGTTTCAACCCATGTAGTATTATAATAGGTCAATTCAGGTAACGTTCTATATCCATTGGGTCAAACAGGTAAAAAAGGATAGCTAAATATGAAACAGATCCAATAAGTCGAAGGTCATCGGAAGTATATTTTTAATGCACAAAATCTCCTAACTAATGTCATTCTGAAGAATTAGATTATCATTAAAACCTATATATTTTGAACAATTAAATTGATGTATTTGACACACTAATTATTTTAGGACTTTTGGACAAGAATTTTTCAGATCAATGCAAACCACTGCATATAAATAAAACACATGTTTTGATCTGTTACACAACCACCCTCACACGCTCAATTTTCACCTCTAATAATAAGAAAGACAATATGATAAAACGAGTTTTATTCTTTACCGGTTAGCAAATTCTTGATGTGTGAGTCGTATTGGATATCTGGATTTCGAAATTTGCACTATCTCCAAAACTCGGCTGCCCCTAAGCTGTTCCAAGAGGATATCTTTCTCATATGTGCCAGGAAGTTGCTTGGTGTTCGGTCTTATGCATCGAATGAAGTGTGGCTTGGTATTTTCCAAGTGCTGAATCCATTTAAACAATTGATCCTACATTACATCCAGTAATATCAATTTCAGAGTGTGCAGTATCTACTTGTTGAAACATGCAAATCCGTACTGGCCATTTTCACAAAATAAAGTCACGGAATTGAAGATCAGATTGCTATTATTCAACCACCGGCTACAAGATCATCATTCCATACCTTGGGTCTCTATTGTTGACATGAAAACATATCTTCCTATATATTTGGAATAAAAATTTACCAAAAGGTAAAAACAAAAAGTAATAAAGGAATAGGTCAAAGCATTCTCAATCTCAAGTTTTCACAACCTCCAAACTTCTAAATAGCTTTACTACAAAAAATCAGAAGAGTAACTTGGGGATCAAGTATATCATATTATATATTTATAGAAGTCGAAATTGAAGAGACAAAAAGGTAGTACTCATTGTGACATGACTTAACCTGTTTTTACTGCAGATAAGTCAAGCTAATATCGGATAACTCGAGCTCTGGCTCATTTAAGTTGAACTGTATTAGAGTTCAATACTTTCACTAGAAATAATGATCTTGAAAATATAAAGTCAAGGTCGAGCTTGTAAGTTTTAAAAAAGATGATTAATTCTTATCAAGCTACTGAAGCCGAGTATAAGAAATATGTGCCATTTTACGTAATTTACCTTGAACTTTTCCCCAACACTTTGCTTGTGTGAATAAGATGCGGCCAGCTCTGTTGTTTGAAATGGGTTGAACACACGAGAGGCAAAACGATTGAGTATTTCATTATGAGATGACGAGAGGAGTTCAATTGTATCAGATAGTAGGGTATCACTATGCTGTTGCAAGCAACCAGTAGCATCATATTGAACCTGCACATTCATAGCTTGGTCATAATGTCACGTAAAAGAGGACATATGAAATAAAATTCATGTGGCAATCAAGACCCGGTTACTTATGAATCGGTTCATATCTCTGCATCATGTCAAAATGGTTATAAAAAAAAAAACATCTGAAGGGAGACACATCAAACACGTCAAACGACTCAAGCAAGTTGAAAAGCACCAACCTCTACTTTGGATGCTTACAACCTCCTAAAATTGTTATTAGGGACTTGTATTGGGGCACATTGTCTAGATAACAAGAAATTTTGTGTTTTGTCCCATAAACAACAGCTTAGGTTTTAATTTTCTAGAAAGCCAATTTACCTTCAAAGTTCAAACCGTGTCCCTTTTTAACCAATCTGTAACCCAGATAACATCAAAAGCTGTAAGAACCCCATGTTGGATGTAATGTGACATAGTTTAGCTTGTAAACCCAGGATAGTGATGGGAGGACTCATTATAACCTCAATCCATAGTGTTTAAGTATCCAAACATAAGTCACTACTCAATAGAGAACCCAAATTGTGCCACATAATCCTGGTGCTAAAGTACACCACCTTAAATCCAAGTACGCTAGATTGAACAAGATGGCTAAAAAGGGGTACCGTTCAAAAATAATAGGCCCACTGAGACATAAAGAAGTAAGTTTTCACATAAGTGACAAAGCAAAACGTATGATGTTATTTTAATTAACCCCATCAATTATTATTTATAAAATTAAATGTTTAGGCAAGTATTTGTGAGTCAACCTAACCCATATCAAACTAGGATTAACTTGTTAATAGTGTGCATCGTTCTAGTAAACATACAGCTGGATAGTATTTTCAAAAGCATATGACAGTAACAAACCTCTCCAGCGTAATGGTGAACCCTGAAAGCTCCTGTTTCACTGCTAAAGCATGAATTCGAACTTATATGCCGTTTGATCTTAGTGTTAAGGGTCGCAGCTGTGGCTTTGGGGGAACTTGAAACATCATCGAGTATTGATATTAACCCCATAGGTTTCTGGAAAAAAAATGCCAAATACAGTTGATTTAGGACATAGAACCCCTTTTTGCAGAACTGACAAAGGAACATCATATATTTGGGCATTATAAAATTTGTTTCATATAAAATGTATGAAGTAGAGCTCAGAAACGTGTTCATACCTTCTCAAAAAGATTCAAACATTTTTGGTTGTCTTTAAACTCCACTTTCTTCCAGTAGATTCCATCCAATTCATACTCCTGATAATTATAGTAGATCACCCATTAATTATCTAATAGATTATGTCACGTTATCTGTTTCATATATATGATTAATAAAAGATACTATTTCAATAACTCAATAATTTTTATTTTTAAATACAATAATTAAGGTCTAATTATTGGATATTTATTTTGCGCAACTTTCGGACCATTCAACCTATTTCCTATTATGAATTTAATCACTTATTTTGTTTCTCCACTATGACCCATCAGAGATAAATATAACCCAAATTGACCCATTTATAAGTAAATGGGTCAACATTGCCACCTCTAGAGTACCATAAAAAACTATTGATAGGGTTTTCAGAGAAAAACTGTTAGTGATAACCTTTTGTTCAAGGTTGCAAAGATGGCGGATGAAGTGCTGTTGCAACCTCTCATCAGCATAGTTTATAAGCAACTGCTGGAAACTGTTTTTCTGAAAATAGATACACATTCATATGCCAGGATACAGTTGTATTAAATATAATATTAACATGCAATTACCGAAGTATACCTGAAATGACTCAAATCCATAAGTGTCTATAATGCTTATGGTATGCCGAGTACGTTGTTTGTCACCCTCAAGTGATTTATTAATTTCTCCCACAAGCCAATGAAACATGCTCTCATAGACAAAATTTGCCAATGCATCTCTTTTATCAATTGCCTAAACAATAAAGAAATGATTGTTCTTTTGCTAAGCTTCTAGGGCTGACATAACAATATTTATAACCATAAATCAACATGCATTTTCCTGATATACCTGCTGCAATGACAATGGTTGGGCCATATCATCCGTAACGTTGGTAGATAACACTTCCATGAGATTCTCCATCTGGCAGCCCATCAACCCAGCCGCAATTTGGCAAGCTTCAAATACAAAAGAAACAGAAGTTGGAAAGGAAAGTAAACTTGTAGAATGAAAAGGATATGACTATCTATATCTATATCTATACTACTATATAAACCATTTGGAGAGTATCTTAAAATGTGAAGAATTATTTTAACAAATAATTATGGTAAGTCATTAATACGCAAATAATAAAAAAACACTTAATTAACTTGTCAACAATAAAAATATAATATTTTTTTGGGATAGTCAAATTTAAAATTACTTCTTTTACATCACGATTGATCACGGTCGGTCGACGGAGCCAGACGACGTCACATTTAGTTTTGTCCCTACTCCCTACATTGAAACTGTACAACTCAACGCATTACGTGTGTACACTTCTAGTCTTGAAAAAATGAAATGAAACTCACAAACATTTAGTGTGCCCCTAACTGCAGTCAGTGACGGATCCAGGTTTTAACTTTTAAATCAGTGTATGAACTACCATTTAAAAAATTCTGATATGCCATCATTATAAATACTTTTAATTTTACGCAACAAAAGCCACAAAAACATATTAGTAGGAGTATGATATGTGCATATCCTACCCTTCAGATTACACTGGTTCACATTCTAAAGTTTCCTTTGGTTCCTTTTTTTATTTAACTCTGTAATGTTAGTTTCACAATTGTAAAGCAGCAAACATGAAGCCGGCCAAACTAGAGTAGGCAACAAAAGATTAAACATAGATGAGTAATAAAAAGGTGCAATTAAAACTTTTGTATTTTTATTGTTGAACGGCATTCTAATCTACATCATGAAACCCAGGACTTTCGAAAAATCCCCTATTAAATTTTGATTTAATATCAATTTTGTCTTACTCCAGCTGGTTTGGAGTAAAAAGCCTATAGTTGTTGATTATCTTCCCCAGAAACAAGAGTATGATGTAATGAATAATATCAACAGCTACAACATCTTAATCAACTAATAGGTGGCCAAGATAGTGCTACTGATACCATGACCAATCTACTGGAAGGAGTTCTTCATTGGTCATTTACAAATGAAGATGGATAACTTTTTAAGAGTGCACATGAAAGGGCACAAATATAATATCAAAGACAATTTACATGATCAGGTACTAAACAACGATTGGATAGAGACATTAGAGGTATTTGGATGTGAACTTTGAATGTGACTATGTGATATTGAATTATTATAATCAAATAATCAGTCTTAACAATCAAATAAATCATGTGGAGATTGAGACGTTTTGTCAAACGAGAGAATTAGTTTCGCACACTGGGTTTATGGTAGTCATAAATGGGTCATTTCAGTTCAGTTTACCCTTGGATAATCAGTTTTGATGCAACTTATATGAAAACTGATGTTTATCCTAATAAATCAGGTAGAATCTGTTTGTCAAAAGAATAAAAACTAATTAACTAATCAATTCCGAAGTGCAGATACAAACACCCCCTCTAATATTAAACTGGATGTAAGAACTAAGAACATACCTTCATCAGCCACAGCCTCGACATATTCTTCTTCATCAACTACTGCGAATGAAATATTCCCTAGCCATAAGATTGCAGCAACCAATTTAAAGATATATTCTTGATCTTGAAGGGAAATCCCAAGGGAATCAAGGGCATCCTGCTCAAAACATGCAGCCAACTAAATACCACATATCGCTTCCAGGAAATAATGTTGGCCCATGAGGCTTTCAAAGACTAAATTTTGAGGTTACCGTTAATGTTAAAAAGTTGTGGGCATCATCAACACCGTCAACTTTCAAGCAGCCACTCTTATTGAGAAACTTATACTCGCTCGCCATTTTTAAATTCAGTAAATCTGATATGGAAACTTCATGAGAAAGCTGGGAATTGTGTATGTAGGTACAGGTGGTAATTTTAACCATTTATTTATGAATGTGTCGATATATGTCACGTTTTATCTCTAATGGAACCGGAGCACACACTCACACAAAGGATTTGAAAGGAAATGGGTCAAAGTGTCAAACAGGTTAAAATCATCCAAGGCTTATATTAAATTCACAGAAACTCCTAAATCATGTTATTCATAAACAAATTAGAAAGTTTATAAAATTGAAGTTTTTGAAATCTTTACTTAAAATTAGAAGATTAAGACAAATTTCATCGTTGTAACCGGTCAATTTCTATCAGTAGTTTTGTACCAACGTAGTCTCTGTGTTGACCCAAACCCAACCCAGTTTGACTTGTTACCCAACATGCCTACTTGTCACCTCTGTTGTTAAGTAATTATATTAACCACAGAATGAAGATCAAAGCAAGGACCTTTAAGAGAAGATGGAGCCCCAGCACAGATCTGATAGAAGATATGGTATGACCGTTCTTCATGACATATATGAGATACTCTTGCCTACACATAAAATGAGATAGTTTTAAGAATGAAACTTCGGAAAAATGAGAATCTGATATCAACCTCGACCTCACAAATAAGAAGTAACATTACAAAAGTAATTACCTTTTCAAGAAGCACTGTTTGGGATACCATGAATGTTGATGTATCACATGAACATATCAAATCAGAAATCAAGTCAGTAAGTCATATAAATCTACTTTAAGGATAAGAAGAGGTAGATTTTCAACCCATTTTTGTAGACAGGTAAATCTAGGTTATAGTATGCCTCTAACCGATCATATAGGTATACTTGCAAGTCAAAAGACTTAAAGAGCATAACTGCATAAGGTCTCCTAAATTATTTTATTCATTGTGACAGACTTCTTATAATCATATTTAAAAAGTTAACTGTTCAGGAAAATCAATTGACACAAAAATAAGATATATGTTTCTGCATAGGCAGATGCACTTTCGATTGCACCAAAAAAGTTGCCTGTTTAAACCAATTACCCAAGCCGCTGAATTTGCCAACTCTATGGATGAGCTAAACAAAGAAAATATACTTACGTGTTTCGATACAAGCACCACTAAGTGTCCCGTCCACATTATAATATATATCTATTAACTTCCCCTGCACCAAAGAAAACTCCAAATTAGATAAGTTAAGGAAATATCACAGCAATCAACCTCTACAATTATTATGAATACTATTAATTATGAAAACCCACAAATCGGCTAGAATTGCAATTTCTGGACGTTTTCGCATTCCCAAAAGCTTCGAGTATACAGTTGGACTGAATTAGTTTGGATGCCATCTTATGATTCTCGCCTCCAACGGATACTAGGTACTGCATTGCAAACTTAGCTGTTTCACTCTTCCCAGATCCACTTTCTCCACTACACCAAATCATTATGCAATGTCATACTTTTACACAAAAATAAGATATATGTTTCTGCATAGGCAGATGCACTTTCGATTGCACCAAAAAAGTTGCCTGTTTAAACCAATTACCCAAGCCGCTGAATTTGCCAACTCTATGGATGAGCTAAACAAAGAAAATATACTTACGTGTTTCGATACAAGCACCACTAAGTGTCCCGTCCACATTATAATATATATCTATTAACTTCCCCTGCACCAAAGAAAACTCCAAATTAGATAAGTTAAGGAAATATCACAGCAATCAACCTCTACAATTATTATGAATACTATTAATTATGAAAACCCACAAATCGGCTAGAATTGCAATTTCTGGACGTTTTCGCATTCCCAAAAGCTTCGAGTATACAGTTGGACTGAATTAGTTTGGATGCCATCTTATGATTCTCGCCTCCAACGGATACTAGGTACTGCATTGCAAACTTAGCTGTTTCACTCTTCCCAGATCCACTTTCTCCACTACACCAAATCATTATGCAATGTCATACTTTTACACAAAAATAAGATATATGTTTCTGCATAGGCAGATGCACTTTCGATTGCACCAAAAAAGTTGCCTGTTTAAACCAATTACCCAAGCCGCTGAATTTGCCAACTCTATGGATGAGCTAAACAAAGAAAATATACTTACGTGTTTCGATACAAGCACCACTAAGTGTCCCGTCCACATTATAATATATATCTATTAACTTCCCCTGCACCAAAGAAAACTCCAAATTAGATAAGTTAAGGAAATATCACAGCAATCAACCTCTACAATTATTATGAATACTATTAATTATGAAAACCCACAAATCGGCTAGAATTGCAATTTCTGGACGTTTTCGCATTCCCAAAAGCTTCGAGTATACAGTTGGACTGAATTAGTTTGGATGCCATCTTATGATTCTCGCCTCCAACGGATACTAGGTACTGCATTGCAAACTTAGCTGTTTCACTCTTCCCAGATCCACTTTCTCCACTACACCAAATCATTATGCAATGTCATACTTTTACAACAACAAAAAATAATAATAGTGAAAACTGAAAACTGGGCACAACAGGTATTCGCCTGTTCTGATGTAGGTTTCGAAAGTGAAAACTTGAATAATCAGTTCTTAGTATTTTGGTGAATGGTAACCTGTCTGATTATTTTGGGGTTATTTAACCAGTTTGGTACTACTGGTTTCAACAAAACTGATTATCAAAGTGTAAGCTGAAATGAATTGCTTAAAGCCTTATTTTAGCGTAATCCGATCTGTGCTTCCATGAATCATCAGAATTTGCCAAACACTCGACACCATTAAAAGTGACCATTACAACGTCAAGCAACAGAAGCACCCTTAACACTACTCCTAAAATATTCAACTAGATTTCTTATTCTGGTTATTTAATGACACATGACCGCATTCAAAACATGCATCCAAACACACTTGAAGCAAAGAATAAACAAACCTTGTAATGAGAGATTGATTTCCACCACCTGCACAATTATGAAGAAAGAAGTATTAACAATTTGGTTAAATAATTAAACATGGAGTTTTTAGTTTGTTCTGCAACTCACCATTCATCATATCACTGTATGCATCATCAACTGTAGCATATACATGAGGAGTATCCAAAATCTTCCCTCTGTAAGCTGTGACAAAATCATTTCCATATATATTGACATCTTTGAAGGGATTAATTGCTAGTAAATTTATATGTACATACAACTAAATTTAAATTGCGAAAAATGAATTCAATGAGATAATGAATAACTTACATTTTTAACAAAATAACCAATACTATCATCCAATTCGTTATCCGACGCAGTAGCAAGTGTCGCGCCACCGTTATCCGTCAAACGCCTTTTAACATAAGGCGAGTCACCACCGTCAACAGCTTTTCTCCGGCCAAAATTACATCCACCACCACTAGCACAACTACTAGTAACAACACATTTTGCATCAGCTTGTTGAGCTTTGTTGTTGTTGTTGTTATTAGAATAATCAGGAGAAATAACATGCTCCATAGCAAGTTTAGCCTGAATCAACCTCTTAGGAAGCCGAGCTTTGGAGGTCGGCCGCGACGGTAAAGCCGGCGGCAAGTCCTTCCGATTGTCGCCTTCATCTCTCCGGCGAATCGAATCCAACATTTCCTCTAATGAACTCCTAGCTACCGAATGCGGTGAAACCAACATTTTTACTAAATATATATAATTATACAAATTTCAATTCAAAATCCTAACTTAGCTAATTCAAAACAACATTGTTCATATATATAGATACAGATATATTTTACAATAGATATAATGATTAGGTTTTATAAAATTAAGGGGATGAAAGGTGTTTCTAGGGTTTTAAAAAAAGGGCACGAATTACAACAACAAAAACGAAGATGAATGGATTTGTTTAAAAATTATAGAGATAGAAAATATATAAATATATATATACAACCGCTAGTAACGAAAAAGAAGCTTTAAGAAAAGCCTGCCTGCCTGGCGTGGATGTTCCTAAATTCATACATACATGATTAAATAAAATAAATAAATATAAATATTAATTTATTTACTTATTTTATTTATTTTTAAAAAATTTATGTTAATAAGAAATTATTTTTTATTTGTTCGTGAAGGGGAAAATTTGAATTTTTTTCGATAAAGGTCAAGTGGTGGCGCGGGTGACGTATATAAAAGTTAAATTCAAATGAAGATTTGATGTTGGTCGTATAAAATAAAAGGAATTTGGTAAAGTTTACACAAATGTGTAAATTTTAGGTGTTAATATTGATAATTGATATGACCATTTGTAATTGTTCACTTTATTTATTTAGGTTTTTTTTTATGACACGTTACTAACCACTATTATTTTTTTTCCTGAACCATTCATCTTCAAAATTAATACTTCATTATAACCTACAACGTGCTTTTAATAAGCAATCAAAAAAGCTTATAGAAATAAAAACAAAACACAAAAGTCCAACATCAACTTTTCACCTTAGGTGATTATATTCACCTTGGTTTTTCACTACTAACCCCAACCATTCGCCTTGCTTCATCTTTCTTTCACCTATAGGGTTATAGTCTTAACTCACCCTTACCAATGGTCTAAATGAAACATTGAATGATTGTAAATGAACTGAATATTCGTTAACGGTTGATCAAGTTGATTTGTAAAAAATTGGTTTATATTTATACTACTTTACCCCTAAGACTTTAACAATTTTTCTATACTTAAAATACTTCTCTCTGTTTAGTTATAATTTTCCATTTATTCCTTCTCAACCAAAGCTACCCCTAAAAATTAATGTGAAGATGTAAAAACTAATTGTATCAATTTACTGAAACTGTCAATCGACGCCGCCGTCACCACCACCACGCCGCGCCTCTACCATTACCGCCGCTACCGCCGCACGCCACCGCCACCGCCACCACCGGCGCATATCACGGGTACCCTTCTAGTTTATTTAAATAGTAAACAAAGGAATATGAGTAAAAAAATTTATGAAATTAAACGGTTGAATATAAAGATGTTTTGTTGTTGGTTTATGTTTTTAGTATACCTTTTTAAATGGATGCATTGAAAAAGTATTAACGAGTTATGTCTTAAGCAAATATATGTTTGTTTAGTGTTCGTTTTCTTTTATTTGTTTACTACAACATAAACGAATAAGCACGAACCCTAATTGTGCCAAATTGTGTTCATTAAATATTTTTGTTTATTTGATTAAAGTAAAAACTAATCGAATGAATATGAACAAGTTTGTTCGTGGTCGTTTGATTTGTGTTACTTGTTAATATTATTTGTTGGTATACTAGTAGATGATAATATTGTTTAGTTAGAAATTATATATTTAAGCCGAAGTTTGAATTTTGAAATGATAAAAACTTTCTCATTTGAAAGGGACATATAAAAGTTTCAAATTTGAAGCAATCATGTATGCACACTCACTCGATTTTCAACTAACGAAATTGAATTATGGAATTAAAAAATATAAAGAACATAACATGACTTTGTCTTTTTATTCCTTATGACTTTCAAGACGTGATGAGATCCATGTGTAATTTCTTTGATGAATTTGCTAATCAATTATGTATTTATGTTAAAACAAGTATAAGCATACGATGAATTGCTACAGCTTTATAAATATGGTAACTTGGTAAGTTACTTGAGTTATACTTATAGCATATGACTATATGAGAATTATTCAAGTTATATAGATGATATATCAACATGATCGATAATATCATTTCAACCTAATTATACTACACAGTATAATCGATTATAATCGATTATAAATGAACAGTTTTAATCTATTACATAATTAATATGAGTAAAACGTAAATCATGTAATCTTATTGTTAAAAGAATATATAAGATACTTCTAAATTTTAATTGATTAAATAATGCAAGTCACGTAGTTAGCTCAAAACTTATAGCTATCTATAAAAAAAAGAGTTAATTTCAAAAATCGTCCTTGTGGTTTTACCAAAAAATCACGTTTCATCCTTTAAACTTCAAAATGACACTGGTAGTCCTTTATACGCGGATAATGGTCACGTTTCGTCCTTTAGTCGATCGTATAAAGGACGAAACGTGTCCATCATCCGTTAGATTAAAAGACAAAACGTGACCATCACCCATTAGATTAAAGGACGAAACATTACCATTATCCGCGTATAAAGGACTACCAGTGTCATTTTGAAATTTAAAGGATGAAACGTGATTTTTTGGTAAAACCACAAGGACGATTTGTGAAATTAACTCTACAAAAAATGGTAAGTAATAATGATAATATCTGATGCGTATTTTTATTTAAAGGTTATAAACGCCAAAACATTTTATTCTACGTACAAGTATTATACGAATAAATAAACTTGTTCTGCTGACTTTATCATGAACTAGTTATATGTTTTGTATTTAAAAAATGCATACAACAAAAGTCAAGATAATAAAATAAGCATTTTTATAATATTTAACATATCTATATCTATATTTCTATACTATCTTATAAAAAAAATAACCCTCATGTTGAAAGATATGAGGAAAATGTCTAAAATACATTTAATGATTATATTACGTTATCAGTTCTTTATCTTTTAAAATACCTCCATTACCCCTTTACATCAATTATCTACACCACTCGACGTTTTACCACCAACAGTTGTCCCCCACCACCACATCGTCGTCACCATGAACACCACCGCATTTGCACGAGTACCGTGCTAATAAATTAACATAATTTTTATCAATTTATATGAATCATTTATTTCAGTTAACATAACTCAAAAATACTTATAATTAACAAATCAGTCTTTAAATGATTTTGAGTGAGGCTACTCATAGGAAACCTCCCATAAACACACACAACATACGATACATATATACCACCATATACAGTACATGTTGAACTCACTTATTTTTACACTCAAAACTCCCCTCAGAGCAATGTTCTAGGGCATTTCCGAGCATTTGTGGTGGCTCTGGACGAAGAACCCCCTCACTTCCATCACCCTAAAATAATTTTTATTTCTCAGAACAAATGCACATATATATTTTATCTATAAAAAAAAGACCATTTAACATAATTTATTAAAAAATATACCTTAACAATATTTTATATTATATATTTTTTTTCTGTGAAACTTATGAATTGTATTAATATCCAAAAAAACAATGTACAAATATACAAATACAAATACGAATCCAGGACATGCCCAAATACCAAAGCCTATCCTCTATACAAACAACTAACAAATAACTAACAAACATACAACCAAACAAACAAACTAACCAGATACCAGAAAGCATCAAATATACTCTTCCAAAGCATGTCAAGCAGGCCATCCATACCCCAACCAATTCTCCAACACAAAATAACACCAGCACAGACCATATCAACTCATGACTGCATCAGTATGGGACCAAGTAGTCCCATCTTGCATGACTCACTATTCCCATACGCAAATGCAGCCGCTTAAAACACACTACAGCTTCACTAATCAACTCCTGCATTCAACTCAACTCTTATACTCCTGCATAAAATCTGACAGATTTCACCATCCTCCTAAATACCAACAAAACAACAACTATACCAACCACCCTGACTATTATTCCTGAACTTCAGTAAGCAACCAATCTATTGTTCCTCCATTTTAATGACCATTTTTCAGCCATTATTAACATATTCACTGATTTCCTGACCTTTAAGGATACCAGTTTATTCCTTATGCACTCCTGAATACTTTTACACAGAACTTCCCAACTCCTTTCTTTTTTCTTGAATAATCTCCAATTCCTTTCCTGCCAAATAAAGTAAACTGATGCAGCCACAACCATCTTATTGATAATCATCCCAATATTATTTTTAGTCTTTACTGCAGCAATATCAGTCACTATCTCATACAAATTATTCCCATTTTTCATCCTGAAAGTCATATCCTTCATATAACTCCACACCTTCTGGGCATACTCACATTGAAAAAACAGATGCTTATGATTATCAGCCATGCTTTCACAGAATGTGCACAGCAGATTATCATGATTACCCCATCTGCTCATCCTGTCCTGTGTCATAAGTCTCTCATGCATGGCCAGCCACAAAATGAATGAATGTCTAGGAATTAATTGGCTATACCAAACCACATGATTCCAATCCACCTTAGGCCAGTTAATTCTTAAATCCAACCAGGCCTGCTTTGTTGAAAACTCCATTTTTTGATTTGATCTAGTAATCCACTGGACTTTATCCTTCCTATTTCCTTGGATAATTGGACTGATAATTCTATTTAAAATAGGAAATTTCTCCAACCAACCATCAGGCCAAATTATACTCCCATTTCTAACCATCTCAGCTACCTTAGTATTATTATCCAATCTGGCATCATACAAATCCCTTCTTGTGATAAATTCACTCAATGGGCCTTCATTACTCCACTTATCATACCACATAGAAACCTGAGTTCCATCTCCAATTTCATATACAATGTGCTTTTTAACTCTATCTCTTATATCCATCCCCAACTATCAGTTTTATCCACAATAATCTCCCAAATACTCTTGTTCTTTAATTTAACCACATTAACCCACTTAGCCCAAAGAGACTCTTTGTTCTCCAATATTTTCCAAAACTGCCTTATTAAAAGCACTTCATTCCATCTTTTTAGATCCTTGATACCAAGCCCACCTTGCTCCTTAGGTTTACACACATTTTTCCAAGCAATTCTGGCCTTTCCTTTAGCAGAATCCCCTGAATTCCACAAAAATCTTTTAAACAGACCTTCAATCTCTTTGATTACTGCATCAGGTAACAGAAAAACAGAAGCCCAGTATGTTTGCATAGATGCCAAGACAGAAGCAATCAGTTGAATTAATTGGCTATACCAAACCACATGATTCCAATCCACCTTAAGCCAGTTAATTCTTAAATCCAACCAGGCCTGCTTTGTTGAAAACTCCATTTTTTGATTTGATCTAGTAATCCACTGGACTTTATCCTTCCTATTTCCTTGGATAATTGGACTGATAATTCTATTTAAAATAGGAAATTTCTCCAACCAACCATCAGGCCAAATTATACTCCCATTTCTAACCATCTCAGCTACCTTAGTATTATTATCCAATCTGGCATCATACAAATCCCTTCTTGTGATAAATTCACTCAATGGGCCTTCATTACTCCACTTATCATACCACATAGAAACCTGAGTTCCATCTCCAATTTCATATACAATGTGCTTTTTAACTCTATCTCTTATATGAATCAAAGTTTTCCATCCCCAACTATCAGTTTTATCCACAGTAATCTCCCAAATACTCTTGTTCTTTAATTTAACCACATTAACCCACTTAGCCCAAAGAGACTCTTTGTTCTCCAATATTTTCCAAAACTGCCTTATTAAAAGCACTTCATTCCATCTTTTTAGATCCTTGATACCAAGCCCACCTTGCTCCTTAGGTTTACACACATTTTTCCAAGCAATTCTGGCCTTTCCTTTAGCAGAATCCCCTGAATTCCACAAAAATCTTTTAAACAGACCTTCAATCTCTTTGATTACTGCATCAGGTAACAGAAAAACAGAAGCCCAGTATGTTTGCATAGATGCCAAGACAGAAGCAATCAGTTGAATTCTCCCAGCATAAGATAACAACTTGTTCCTCCATCCTCCTATTCTGTCCTTTACTTTCTCAATTAACACCTTGCAATCTTTGATTCCCAACTTTTTAGCTAATAAAGGCACCCCCAAGTACTTAACAGGTAGCTTTCCACATCTGAATGGTAATACATGTAACAGATCCTGTTTTTCCCTTTCAGAGATGCTGCCAAAAAATATAGTACTTTTGGCCATATTTGGCACCAAACCAGAAACACTACTGAACTCATCCAAAGATTTTTTGATAACCATAATAGAACCAACAGTCCCTTTACTTAAAACCAGCAAATCATCCGCAAAACACATGTGAGATAACCTAATTTCCTTACACCCAAAATGATAGTTAAACTCACTAGACTCTTCAATATTCTTCTGCAAAATTAGATTAAACACCTCCATCACCATAGTGAACAGATAAGGAGACATGGGATCTCCTTGTCTTAGTCCTCTTCCACCTCTAAAATAACCATGAGCTTCTCCATTTAAACATATAGAAAATTTTGTTGTAGTCACACATGACATTATCCACCTCACCATCTTTTCATGGAATCCAAACCTTACTAAAATATCTTCCAAAAATTTCCAACTAACTGTATCATAAGCTTTCTGTATGTCTATCTGCATAGCACACCTCTTAGGACCATTTTTCCTGTTGTATCCCCTTAGCAATTCTTGTGCAATTAAGATATTATCTTGTATATGCCTGCCTGGAATAAAGGCACTCTGATTGATATTAACAACCTTTGCAATCCCATCCTGAATTCTTTGAGTAATAATTTTGCTTATGCACTTGTAAATCACATTGCAACAAGCAATTGGCCTAAATTCAGACACTTTGTTAGGTGTACTGACCTTTGGAATAAGAGCAATCAATGTGGCATTGATTTCTCCAAGTAATTTGCCATTAGTAAAAAAATCCTTAACAGCCAAACACACCTCCTGTCCCACCACATCCCAGGCTTTTTTATAAAATTCTGCAGTATATCCATCTGGACCAGCAGCTTTATTACTATCAATACTAAAAACAACATCCTTAATCTCATTCTCAGTAACAGGTTTAATCATGTCAGCTGCAGCTTCACTACTAAGCACAGTCTTAAAGATCCCTTCCATTACAGGCATCACACAGTCAGTTTTCCCCAAGAAATCTTCAAAATGTTTAACAAACTGTCCAGGGACACTATCTCCTTCATAACTTACCCCCATCTCATCACAAATGCTTTCCACCCTACTTCTGTTCCTTCTGGATTTTAGGATTCCATGAAAATAAGAAGTATTTCTATCACCCTCTTTCAACCATTGAATTTTGGCCTTTTGCTGTAATAACTTGATTTCATCATTTGAGGCCTCCACATACTCAGAAAGAGTTTTAGCAGCCATTTTCCTTAAATCTTCATTATGAGGATTATTATCAATAGCATGCTGCTCCTGTTTCAGTTTTTCCTTTAGAAAACAAACCTTCTCATACACATTGCCATCTCTCCAACTTAACCTTTTAAGAGGTTTTTTCAGCTTCTTTAAATTCTTTACCAACTTATACATATGGCACCCCTGAATGTCTTCATCCCACTCTCTCTTAACAATTTCCAGGAAATCCTCTTTATTAGTAATAAAATTAGAAAACCTGAAAGCCTTAGTCTTCTTTGGGACTCCATCTTTAATGGTCAATTTAGCTGGACTATGATCAGAAACAATATATGGCAGAAATACTCCATATGCTTGTTGAAATCTCCCCAAAAACTCTTCATTTACCATGATTCTGTCCAATTTTTTAAGCACACCACACTGTTTATTCTTTAAAGCCTTTGTCCAAGTGAAGTTAAAGCCACTGCTACCAATGTCTTCAATTTCAATGTTGTTTACTGCTTCTTTAAACTCAATCATATCCATAGAAGCTATAGACCCTCCTGAAGAATGCTCATTAACATCCAGAGTCACATTAAAATCCCCCAACACTACCCAAGCATGTTTCCCTACAAAATGTTTCTGCTTGCCTAACTCCTCCCAAAGCAGTCTTCTCTCAATACCACTATTACTTGCATACACAAAACTGCAATAGATTTTGGTTCTGCTAGTAATTAGCTCTAACAAACAAAAAATTGACTGCTTGGTTTTTTCAATCACCATAAGCTTCACCTCTCTGTTATTCCACCCTATTAAAATTCTGCATGAGTTAGGACTGTAATTAACATTAGAAGTCCACTCCCAACTTCCAAATACTTTACTCCCCACTTTCTCAACAGTATTCACTTTCAAATGAGTTTCAATAAATGCACATACTTGCAGTTTTTCCTCCTTAATAAACTTAACTGCCTCATTCTTCTTAAATTCATGATTCATACCCCTAATATTCCAACTGGCTATATTAAAATCCATTCAGAAAGTTCAAAACTGTACTCGGTTTAAATCAACTGAGCATCCCTTCCCTGAATTTCATCAGCAACTAATTCCTTAATTGCTTCATTATTGTCCTCCATAACATCCTCCTCCTCCTCTATATACCCATCATCTTTATATAAAGATTCCCATCTATGTTTGAAAAAAAATACCATCTTATATGTCCAGTTCTTAGTCTCCTCCATAGATGGTTGTTTTTTCCTCATCACATAATCCTCCACAATATCCTTTTCTTCCTTATTAAGCTCTACATTCAGTTCCTCTTCTTCAACATCAGAAAGGACAACATATTTGTTACTACTCCTGCTCTCATTGGAACTAGAATTCTTCCCTCCTTTATCATTTATATTCATCTTTACATTATTGCCCTTTTTAACATGCCATTCTTTCCCCTTATTTACTCCTTGATTTTTCCAGTTACCATTCCAAATGCCCTTCCTCTGATTAGCATTATTCCTCACCTTCTCTCCCTTTTTACCAACCCAAATAAAGTCATTTTCCTCATCTCCTTTATTTTCATTCACCATATCTACCTTCCTATGTTCAATTTTTCTGTCACAGGCTTATTCTTACAATTCTTATCTGAGTGCCCAAACACTTTACAATGATCACATATTAAAGGTTTCCAAGTATACTCAACCTTAACAAACTTAGTTATTTTGGTTTTATTCATTTCATCCTTATACACCACTTCAATTTGCTCCTGTAACCCTTTACCAACATCAATCTCTATCAAAACTCTAGCATATCCAGCTCTACCAGACCCATCATGACACATAGCAGCTGTCATATTGTCCATCATCAAGGGTTTACCTAGTCTACTAGCCAGTGTGCTTATTCCCCTCAGACTCCAAGCTTCAAGTGGTACATTCATCAGTTTAATCCACATTGGAATCTTACTAGGTTCTGCTTTCTCCACACAAATCTCAGGGCTCCATTTTTGAACAACTAATGGTTTACCCTTGACCATCCAAGGACTTTGCTCAACTACACTATTCATCCCCTCGAATTGCTTAAATTTGAAGTAGCATACATCATTATTATCTTTTATTATATCAACTATCCCAAATTTAGCCCACATTCTTCTCAAATTATATCTTAGCTCATTCAAAGGCATACTACATCCCACAAAGAATCCACAAGCAGTAGCCTGCCATTTCTTACATCCTTCCTGCACTAATTCTTCCTCAAATATGACCACCTCCTCTCCTGAATCATTCACTCCAGTAGGAACAGAATAGAGATTCTTATCCAACTCTTTTCCATTATTAACTATCTTAGCATATGAAAATTTACTTTCAGTCTTAGTATTTGGCATCCCAGGAGAACCTCTTATCTCATTAGTAACAATATTCTCTAAAGTAGCTTTATTATCACTAATTCTATTCTCACCAGATTCATTTTGAGCACTACAATTATATGAATTAACAATGCATTCAGGAGAGCTTTCAGAACTTACAGATTTCAATATAGAGATATCTCCTTTAACTCCATAGCTCTCCTCACCTGCCACAGCATCCTCAGACTCAAATCCTCCATCTCCTCCATGTTGAGCCTTTCCATTCATGTCCTCATCCTTCTTCCTATTCAAACTATCATTACTTCCAGTAATATCTACCTTATTTCCATTCCCCTGCACTTTGCTGACGCCATTCTCCTTATTATCGAAATTATCTTCAAAATCATCCTTAGGGTTTTCTAATACGAGTTACTTCTTGTTTTTTCCGTATGTTTTTCCTTTCGGGTTTTCAAATAATTATACTGAAAACGTTTATTCTTTTTTTGTAACAATATTCACACCATTATTCGGATTTTACCAAATCGCATCCGGTTCGGGTTTTCAAATAATTATACTGAAAACGCTTATTCTATTTTTGTAACAATATTCAGATTTTACCACATTGGATTCCTTTCAGGTTTTCAAATAATTATACTGAAAACGCTTATTCTATTTTTGTAACAATATTCAGATTTTACCACATTGGATTCCTTTCAGGTTTAAAATAATTATACTGAAAACGTTTATTCTTTTTTTGTAACAATATTCACACCATTATTCGGATTTTACCAAATCGCATCCGGTTCGGGTTTTCTAATACGAGTTACTTCTTGGTTTTTTCCGTATGTTTTTCCTTTCGGGTTTTCAAATAATTATACTGAAAACGTTTATTCTTTTTTTGTAACAATATTCACACCATTATTCGGATTTTACCAAATCGCATCCGGTTCGGGTTTTCTAATACGAGTTACTTCTTGGTTTTTTCCGTATGTTTTTCCTTTCGGTTTTCAAATAATTATACTGAAAACGCTTATTCTATTTTTGTAACAATATTCAGATTTTACCACATTGGATTCCTTTCAGGTTTTCAAATAATTATACTGAAAACGCTTATTCTATTTTTGTAACAATATTCAGATTTTACCACATTGGATTCCTTTCAGGTTTTCAAATAATTATACTGAAAACGTTTATTCTTTTTTTGTAACAATATTCACACCATTATTCGGATTTTACCAAATCGCATCCGGTTCGGGTTTTCTAATACGAGTTACTTATTGGTTTTTTCCGTATGTTTTTCCTTTGATTGTTATTCTTATTATTCAGCACATAATCACCTAAATTTATAGGAATTTTAGTTTTTCTACCCGATGATCTTTTTTTAGGCATTTTGCGAAAAAACCCCAAATTCTAGGGTTTTAGATACACCAGAAAATCGCAAAATTGCTCCGGTAGGGTTGTGCGGAATGTGGAATAGAATGAAAAAACATGAAAAACGATGAAATTTGATGTTGATTTGATGAAAAAAATGAAGAATTAAAGATGAAAAACGATTGAAATTTTAAAAATGGAGTTACGCACCAAAATCGCCTGTTATAAGATGGAGTTTTTCAGCAGAAAAAAAACAATTGAACCATGTTTATTTAAATTATATATACTCTAATATGTGAATAAGATGTGAATAGTAACTCGCCTGCGTGGCGAGTTACTATTCGTCCATGTTATAACCCGCATCATTGTTCGGATTTTGCCAAATCGCATCCGGTTCGGGTTTTCTAATACGAGTTACTTCTTGGTTTTTTCCGTATGTTTTTCCTTTCGGGTTTTCAAATAATTATACTGAAAACGTTTATTCTTTTTTTGTAACAATATTCACACCATTATTCGGATTTTACCAAATCGCATCCGGTTCGGGTTTTCTAATACGAGTTACTTCTTGGTTTTTTCCGTATGTTTTTCCTTTCGGGTTTTCAAATAATTATACTGAAAACGTTTATTCTATTTTTGTAACAATATTCAGATTTTACCACATTGGATCCCTTTCATGTTTAAAATTATATATACTCTAATATGTGAATAAGATGTGAATAGTAACTCGCCTGCGTGGCGAGTTACTATTCGTCCATGTTATAACCCGCATCATTGTTCGGATTTTGCCAAATCGCATCCGGTTCGGGTTTTCTAATACGAGTTACTTCTTGGTTTTTTCCGTATGTTTTTCCTTTCGGGTTTTCTAATACGAGTTACTTCTTGGTTTTTTCCGTATGTTTTTCCTTTCGGGTTTTCAAATAATTATACTGAAAACGTTTATTCTATTTTTGTAACAATATTCACACCATTATTCGGATTTTACCAAATCGCATCCGGTTCGGGTTTTCTAATACGAGTTACTTCTTGGTTTTTTCCGTATGTTTTTCCTTTCGGGTTTTCAAACAATTATACTGAAAACGCTTATTCTATTTTTGTAACAATATTCAGATTTTACCACATTGGATTCCTTTCAGGTTTAAAATTATATATACTCTAATATGTGAATAAGATGTGAATAGTAACTCGCCTGCGTGGCGAGTTACTATTCGTCCATGTTATAACCCGCATCATTGTTCGGATTTTGCCAAATCGCATCCGGTTCGGGTTTTCTAATACGAGTTACTTTTTGGTTTTTCTGTATGTTTTTCCTTTCGGGTTTTCAAATAATTATACTGAAAACGTTTATTCTTTTTTTGTAACAATATTCACACCATTATTCGGATTTTACCAAATCGCATCCGGTTCGGGTTTTCTAATACGAGTTACTTATTGGTTTTTTCCGTATGTTTTTCCTTTCGGGTTTTCAAATAATTATACTGAAAACGCTTATTCTATTTTTGTAACAATATTCAGATTTTACCACATTGGATCCCTTTCATGTTTAAAATTATATACTCTAATATGTGAATAAGATGTGAATAGTAACTCGCCTGCGTGGCGAGTTACTATTCGTCCATGTTATAACCCGCATCATTGTTCGGATTTTGCCAAATCGCATCCGGTTCGGGTTTTCTAATACGAGTTACTTCTTGGTTTTTTCGTATGTTTTTCCTTTCGGGTTTTCAAATAATTATACTGAAAACGTTTATTCTTTTTTTGTAACAATATTCACACCATTATTCGGATTTTACCAAATCGCATCCGGTTCGGGTTTTCTAATACGAGTTACTATTCGTCCATGTTATAACCCGCATCATTGTTCGGATTTTGCCAAATCGCATCCGGTTCGGGTTTTCTAATACGAGTTACTTCTTGGTTTTTTCCGTATGTTTTTCCTTTCGGGTTTTCAAATAATTATACTGAAAACGTTTATTCTTTTTTTGTAACAATATTCACACCATTATTCGGATTTTACCAAATCGCATCCGGTTCGGGTTTTCTAATACGAGTTACTTATTGGTTTTTTCCGTATGTTTTTCCTTTCGGGTTTTCAAATAATTATACTGAAAACGCTTATTCTATTTTTGTAACAATATTCAGATTTTACCACATTGGATTCCTTTCGGGTTTTCAAATAATTATACTGAAAACGCTTATTCTATTTTTGTAACAATATTCAGATTTTACCACATTGGATCCCTTTCAGGTTTAAAATTATATATACTCTAATATGTGAATAAGATGTGAATATTTTATATTATATTATATACTCTAATATGTGAATAAGATGTGAATAGTAACTCGCCTGCGTGGCGAGTTACTATTCGTCCATGTTATAACCCGCATCATTGTTCGGATTTTGCCAAATCGCATCCGGTTCGGGTTTTCTAATACGAGTTACTTCTTGGTTTTTTCCGTATGTTTTTCCTTTCGGGTTTTCAAATAATTATACTGAAAACGTTTATTCTTTTTTTGTAACAATATTCACACCATTATTCGGATTTTACCAAATCGCATCCGGTTCGGGTTTTCTAATACGAGTTACTTCTTGGTTTTTTCCGTATGTTTTTCCTTTCGGGTTTTCAAATAATTATACTGAAAACGTTTATTCTATTTTTGTAACAATATTCAGATTTTACCACATTGGATTCCTTTCAGGTTTAAAATTATATATACTCTAATATGTGAATAAGATGTGAATAGTAACTCGCCTGCGTGGCGAGTTACTATTCGTCCATGTTATAACCCGCATCATTGTTCGGATTTTGCCAAATCGCATCCGGTTCGGGTTTTCTAATACGAGTTACTTTTTGGTTTTTTCTGTATGTTTTTCCTTTCGGGTTTTCAAATAATTATACTGAAAACGTTTATTCTTTTTTTGTAACAATATTCACACCATTATTCGGATTTTACCAAATCGCATCCGGTTCGGGTTTTCTAATACGAGTTACTTATTGGTTTTTTCCGTATGTTTTTCCTTTCGGGTTTTCAAATAATTATACTGAAAACGTTTATTCTTTTTTTGTAACAATATTCACACCATTATTCGGATTTTACCAAATCGCATCCGGTTCGGGTTTTCTAATACGAGTTACTTCTTGGTTTTTTCCGTATGTTTTTCCTTTCGGGTTTTCAAATAATTATACTGAAAACGCTTATTCTATTTTTGTAACAATATTCAGATTTTACCACATTGGATCCCTTTCAGGTTTAAAATTTAGGGGTTACTTCTTGGTTTCTTACATATTTTTTTTCATTTGGGTTTTCAAATAGTATATCAAAACTACTTTTTTTGTGCTATTGTCTTTGAATAAATATCATATCATATGTCAAATATTTTAACAAACATATATAGCGACACATCATCAATAACAAAACATAATCGTTTTCAGGTTTCCAAACAATATATTAAAAATTTTTATTAACTTTTTTGTGGTATTGTCTTTGAATAAGTATATATTTTACATGTCAAAGTTTTTAGAAACATAAATCATCAATAACAAAAAGTAATCGAACTAATTGAAAGCGCGCAACGCGCAGACGGAAACTATTGTGGTTTTGCCTTTAAATAAATATATTAAATATATATTTGATATGATAAACTTTTAAACAAACTTATCCATGACAGAATGTTTGTTAATTCAATGCAAGTATACTAAATAACACAATCATTTCAACACGACAATTGGTGCCCCGCAACGCGGGGCTGTAAATTCCCTAGTTGAGAATATTATAATTGTTGTTATCTTACTATTACCATTACCATTAGTATATGATGCGACTTATAATAAAAAATAAAAATAAAAATTTTATGTTATATATCAAATACTACCTTATAAAGCATTTACTCCTTCTCATTTTGTCAAAAAAGAACTTGATCTACCAAATTACCCTCTTTTTTATCCATTAGTTTGAATATCATCACCTAATATACCTATAATACCCTATAATCTCAACCACTCATTTTTTTTCTCTCTCCTCCATAAATCATTTTATTCCTCTAATTCATTCAAAATCTTTTATCTCAAAAACCGTACATCGATAAATTATAAAAATTATATGGGTGTTCTTAAAATTTCATGCTTTTTCATTAGAGATGTCATTCGATATACTTTCGACGAATTTTTAAATCCGAGGGCGGAGCCCGTCAGGTAGATCACCCCATCACCGATCACCCGGTATCACCCCTATGACCTATCACCTATATGATATCACCTCTATGACCTATCACACTTATGACCTATCACCTCCACCATCTCACCGCCGCATTGCGCGGGCATTTGACTAGTATATCTGATGTGTTTGGACATTTTTGGACTTGTTCTATTCATTTAGGCGTTTATGTTTTTCCCGGCTCTGTTCACCTTCCATTTGTCGTCAACAACTCAACATGATATTAAAAATGTGCGTCTAATCCAAAGTTTTGTTCAAGTTACATTTTCGAAGAAATACATAAATTAGAAAGTTTAGATTCATATATTTAATCAATCAAAATCCTGAAAATCTATAGGAAAATGGATAATTGTAAAGATTGGGTACCACCATGCCATCATTATCTTTTCTAAGTCCACCGTGTGAAAAGGCATAATTCATAATCTAAATCTATCCCCCACCCTCTATTGCCAAAATCAGTGGGATTCATGAACATAATAAGTAATAAAGTAATTTCCCATCAACTCCATGGCTACAAGCCTACAATGTGCTTATGCCCGATCAATTATGAATGTAAGATGTTCGAATAGTTAATATATAAGCCTATAACAACAAGGATTTTCTTTATAATGTAGTGTCCAATGTAATGAGTTAAGATGTGTTTTGAATAAGTTCAAACAATTATTATACTGATCAGGAGTTTGTATTTTTTTTTTTTTTTATGTTATAAAGTATACCAACAAATTCCATGATATGTGTGTATATATACTTTGACTTATATGTGGGTTTTTTCATAGTAGTAAGCACACTTTATAGAAAACTCAAAGTCATATATATTTTAAAGAGTTAAATGCAAGAATGGTCCCTGTGGTTTGTCATTTTTTGCAAAGACAGTCCCTCTCTTGAATTTTTAGCAACGATGGTCCCTGAAGACATGTTTCAGCTGCAACGACAGTCCCTCTCTAACGGATCCGTTAATTAATGTCGTTAAGTTTTCTATGTGAGTAGCACATGAGGGGTATTAATGTCTTTCCACCTACACAAACCTAGGGATGTTCAAAACTATCCATATCCGAACCTGTTATCCGAAAATATGATCCGGTTTTCTTCGAAAAACCGGATATCCTATATTTCAGACTTAAATTCGAATAGTGACTTTTGAAAAAGTTTAAGAAATTCAATATCTTTTTTTTCTTTAATCCGAAAATGTCAAAAAAAAAAATATCAAAAAAGATTATTTCAACATCCAAAAAAATTCTAAACTTTACGAAAATATCTGAAACTTAGTCTCAATACGAAAATATCTAGGATATATTTTTTTCTAAAATTTGGATACTTCGTATATCCGAAAACTTCGAATATCCAAAATTTTGAATATGTTCGGATATTGAAATCGTTTATCCGAAATTTCGAATATCCGAAAGTTTGGGGGCATATCCAAGTTTCACCTATCCGACTTTTGGATATTCGAACTTTCGCATAGTGAATTTCAATATCCAAACTTTTCAAATATACTTGGATATTTTTGAATGCCCAAGATTTTCAAAATTCATTATCCGGATCCGAAACTTAGGATATCCGAAGTTCGAATATTCAACTTTTCAAATAAAATCAGATCGGATTTTCAGATTACAGGGTCAGATAGGGATACTTTTGAAAACACCTTATGTTTTTGTAGGTAAAAGGACAATGATACCCCTCACGTGCTACTCACATGGAAAATTTAACGACACTAATTAACGGCTCCGTTAGAGAGGGACTGTTGTTGCAACTGAAACATGTCTTCAGGGACCACCATTGCTAAAAAATCAAGAGAGGGACTGCCGTTGCAAAAAGCGACAAACCACGGGGACCATTCTTGCATTTAACTCTATTTTAAATTAACATACATACTCCGTAATATAAATATCTTTTTTACCTTAAGATCTTGACCATATGGTTTAGTTAAAAATACTCAAATGTCTTTAAATGGAGGTTTAGACTTTACATAAAAATGCACATCTAACCCAAGAAACATTTAGATATGAAAATTTGTACAAACAACTCCTTTACCTAATATGTTAATCATGGAGAGGTCGAGCCAGCGAGCCCACACTACACAACGACCCTTCCTAGTGGGGACATTTGGTTCGGAGCTAAATGGATGGGGTTAGGTTCATGGATTGCCGATCTTGATTTCTTTGAAAAGATGCAATAACAAAATGAAAGCGAGTATGTGAAGTAGACTAAATAGAAGGCTCCAATTAGAAATTAAAAAATGCATAAATCCAAAAGTTTTGGTGGCTTTTTTGTTTCACTTGTTTGTAAAATTTTAGTGGACTGCTTCTTTGATATTTTGGCCTAATGATTTATTTGCATATGATTTGACACGATTTATAGATAAGTCATACATTACAAGGAAATGGTATAATATACACGGGTTATCTAATGTCACCCGTTCAGGGTTTGTTTAAAATAGCACCAAAAAATCATAGAGTAAATACTGATGGCGTGACATCGTTTATAGTGGTTTTTTTTTATGATAGTTCGGGTTTTCCGTAAGTGACATGAGTTTTTTCAACCCATTTTGCATGGTGGTAGTCTATACTCCATCAATTTTTATCCATACACCACCAAACATATTTCGCATGATTGTACAGTACAATACCTTAAAACATGTTTGGTGGTGTATGATTAAAATTTGATGATGTACATATCATCACCCATTTTACATTCTTAGCAGTTAAAGCTCTAAGTTGCTTCTAGTTTGTGTGTGTAGTGTATACTTAGCCTATGTTTTTTTGTGGTTTATAACACCTTATTAGTTGATTATTTTCATATATTTCTTCTGTAGTTCAAAAAAATGAGAAAAGAACGATCTAAAAATCGATTAGAACTGAAAAAGATTGAACCGAAAAAACTGAAAGCTAAAGAAACCGGTTTTTGGTTTTGGCTTTTAAATACCAAAATTTTTTGCTCGGTTTTGGTTTTGTAGGGAGACCGGTATATAAATATCAAACTGAACCAAAACATACATTACTTAATTTTGTATACTTATATCATTTTATATCTTATGCTTTAGTAAATATGTTTATGTTTATACTTTTGCATTTTAAGTGTATAAGACACTATCAATTATATGTTTTAGGTATAAAAACACAACAATATCGATTCAGTTGAATAAATGCATAGAATATATAAATAGCAACGTAAAATCAAATGTATGTTTTGAGTTTCTTTGTATCATCATTTGTTTAACAATTAAATATTTTATTTCTAACTTGATTAGTATAAACTATTGTAGTGTAATTATTTTTAACTTGAAAATGATTTACAATTTCTTGTAACAAGTGCTAAAATTGAAATATTAGGGTTTTTTGAAATTTAAGATTTATTATTAATTTTGAGTATATCTATACCTATATCTATAATACTATGAGAATTTGGAATATGAGGTTGTTAGATAATTTAGTTTGGGTATAGAACCACCACATCTCAATATTTTAATCTATAAAAAACATGGGGTCTAATCATTTATTCATTATAAAATAATATTAAAAATTAATATGTAAGGGTTTTATACTTAAGCTATGTATTTAACAGCCACATATTCATTTTTCTATAACACTATATAAAGAATTATATCTCTTTTTCTTTCTCTATTTCTAAAAAAATTGAACTACCTAAATAGAGGTAAACCAGGTTCACGCTAAAGAAGCCACTCACTTAATACCTAGTAAAAGGAAAAACCTCCTATTAATTTGTCCGAAAGCATGACAATTAATAAAAGTAAACTTTCTCCGGCTCGAATCAAGGTTTCCTTGAGTCCATGACTTAATTGAAAGGATTTCTTAGGTACACACTATTTCTAATGGTAAATAATGAAATGTTAGAAAACAAGATAGTCCAAAGTTTAATTTTAAGAAGCCCAATTCAGTATCCGGTCCAGTCCATTAAAACACGAAAGAATGAAAGATTGAAACAAACTTATTAGGGTTTCAAGTTTCAACTATTTTTAATTTTTGATACCTGTAAGGCTGTAACTAACAACTGCAAAGCCATAGCCATGGCCAAGAACAGGAACAGAAGCAAGAAAAATGCTCCAACTGCCATGAACACCGATAACTTTATTTCTGTTTCACCTCAAGGTGTGTGTTTCTCTGGCAATCTTTTTTATATTTATCTAGTTTTTTTTTTCTGTCTCTCTCTCTCTCTCTATATATATATATATATATTTTTTTTTACAGTTGGTTAAAACATGATTTTAATTGAATTAATGTATTCATTTACTTTTTGATATCTAGTTACTGCCATGGACAATTCATCGGAGTCTGTTTCTTCGCCTTTCCCATCTCAAAATATTAACAGGTCTTAATAAATACGTATAATAGTACTCGTAGCATTTATTGGTATTAACTTCTTTATGATAATAGTTTAATAATAGAATCCATATATTTATTTATTAGTAGCCTTTCTATTAATATTCATTGATAAGTACTCTAAGGCCCTGTTTGATTTTGTAAGAGGTTGTTATTTAAATCTGAATCGCCCTCCTGAATGTTAAGAGGTGGTTCATATGATAATTATTAGGCTAGCATTCTATTTTTCGGACTTAGTTGTATAAGTTCTTAAGAGGTGATAACAATCCTAGTTAATCACTGTTGATATCCGTCAATTTTTAACAATGAAAGTTGAATGTGATTATGCTTTTGATGTCTTAAGAGGTTTTTGTGCTTAGCTTTTTCTCTGTGTCCAGAAAGGTGAAGAAGGGAGTACAAATGAAGCGAACAAAAAATGTTAGAAAGCTAAAAGCCATAGCAAAAGCTGTCTCTCAAAACGAAAAGTCTGCAACAAAGGTCGAGAAGAATGAAAGCAAGACATTGAGAACTAAGTCCGCAAAAAACCTCTACGACTGACTTGTGAGCTAAACTAGCAGAAATTTCGGACTAAAGCTGTTTATATAGAGTGCATCATTTTTGATTATGTTTTGTTGGATACACTGGTTCATATCAATGTTCCTCCCTGATCTATTTATTTTGCAAGATAATATCGCTGTAACGTGAGTCCAAGGATATGATTTATTGTCTATTTAGTTACCACATCGTTTTATTGTGTGTTCTTCAAGCCTTATTCTTGCCGTGACATGGTAGATTTTGACCTCAAATTGGAAAATGACTTGATTGAAAGTTATGTAGCAGAACAAAAGGTAGTAATGTTGCTGATTAGTACATATTTCTTACATCAAAAAGCTTCTTACGAGATATGAGAACTTTTAGGACGAGTGATGTGTCACCTCCCATACCATTTTATCGTATATATGTTCTTACCCAATGCAAATTACTGGTCACCATAGACCATGTTGCTGTCGATATTGTTTTTGCTGACAAGTGGGGAGTTTACAAGAGTGCACTGGTGCGGGTTTCTTGGACCGTTGTTTGGCTGACCCCTTTATTCCCGTATGCATGATAGAGAACCTATGCAACTCAATGTGTGGGTGGTAAGACACAACTCATCTTGAGAGCATTGTGCGGAATTTTCACTTATCTCAAATTAGTAGTAGTTCGTGGGCGCAACAAAGTTCAATGGTGTGGTTCTCACAATGTCACCAAGTGGCCTTTTAGTTTTTAGTCGGAATTCAGTAACAAGTCATTTGTTAAATTTGGGGACCAAGAAAAACATGAATTACTGAGTAAATGACATACTAAAATAATTTTAGGAAAAATTGTTACTGATTGTGGTGTTGGGATCAATATTTTTGAAAAAAGTTTTTTAATCAGATAAATTGGGTTTTACAAAACAGTTCAACAACCAGAACCATTATGCATATATGAGGTTGAACTAATACACAATAAATTTTTATTTTCATTTTGTTTACTTATATAAACGTAACTTATGAAACAGATTACAAATAACAAACTTTTAAAATGTACTTGCTTGCTGGTACATCATCCAAAATTTAACAAACAGACGAACAGAAAACAACAAGTAAGACACATAGGACAGTCAACCAATTGCTTTTTCAGAGAATTATGATCTTCATAGTTTTTTTGATTAAAAAAACCAGCAAAAAAAAAAAAAAACACAAAACTAAATAAATTCCAACAAAATTTTGGCTCTCACACTCTCACTCAGTCCCATCCGCCTTAGCAATTAATGCTCTGAAATAAATTATTTCATTTCCAATGTTTATATATAGTATTTTTCATAATTTTATATCTATGTAGATTTAGATATAATATTTAACAATAAATAAGCACTCTAGCAAATTTCTGTATCTATCTAGGGTTTATATATTATTTATATGGCTGGTGCAGCCGGTGGTGGTTCATCATCATCATCTTTAAATTCGTTTTGTTTTCAATGTAAAGATTTAACTTTCAATTCCTTGAGAAACGGTTGGAAGCTTCGTAATGGCGAACGGGCTCACCTCTGCTATGGCTGCGCGTATGCATCACTCTCTTTTACTCCTATTTGTTTATTTTTGATTTTGATGTGTTTTTTTGGTGGTTAATTAGGTTTGTTTGATTATTTATTGGAAATGTTTACTTGTGCCTTAAATTATAAGTTTTGTGCTGCATAAGTTTGATTATTTCGAAAATGGCGTCCCAGCTTTCCTAGTCCAGTAGTGGGGAACATTCAATACAAAAGCGGCGGCCTTGTGTCCATTCAACCATAGTGTTATTCGATAATGAGTTGGCTGTCCAGTTATTGTGAATATAATCATGTTTTTCCAGCCTGGGTTGGCAGTTTTTCTTAGCGGTCGACTAGGCAGTATGAACATTGATTTCCAAATAATATCATTGAGCTGGGCCATGAGGGCGGTTAAGATTGTCCATTATCAATGTTTTTGCAAATGTGGTCACATTTCCTTGTTTGGGCTGGTACTTTGTTTAGCGGGTTGCTGAGTCAATATGAACATTGCCTTCCACATATTGTCCTTGATATGGGCAGAGTGGATCGGTTAACATTTAACGTTTTTGAGGTTGTGGTTATGTTTTCCAGTTTGGGTTTCTTGGCGTGTTGAGTCGGTATGAAATTTGCTTTCCACACATTGTTTTTGAGGCGGGACGTGGTAGACTAGTAGCCAGTCAATATAGTCAGTTATGAGCGTTTTTGCCAACTTCGCAGCCTTGTTGAGATAATAAAGGGAAACCAACTGTTTAATCTCAAATTTTGCTACTTGTGCGTGAATGCTTACTAACACGTGCAAGTTTTCTTATTTTGATTATATTTTTGTTGTTTTACGAGAAATGTGTTTAAAGTATGGTGCCTTTTTTTTATTCATTTAGCTGTGTTTATGAGGAAGGGCGGTTCTGTGAAACATTTCATTCAAACGATGATGGATGGAGAGACTGTGAATCTTGTGGACAGGTGAGTGTAATTTTGAAATAATATGATCTCCATTATTTTGTTACTCTTGTCTTAAATTTGCTTATACGTAATTTGCAGTTGGTCCATTGTGGATGTGTGGTGTCATTTAATCAATATTTTCTGCTGGATTTTGGAGGGGTGATTTGCAGAGAATGTTCGAAGAAAAATCTCATTTTGGTAAGATGAATTTTGCTTTTACTATTTTCGTAGTTAAAATTTCGTAGCTTTTGTTTTCTCATAAAATCATTTTGTTTCGTTATCCCACAATCCGTTATGGCTCTAAGTTTAATATTAGATGCAAAGAATCAAAGGGTCGAATAACTTTAGCTATATACCCTTACCTAAATCCGCATATTGTCTATTTACCTATGAAGATTCAGAATTTTGCTGAAAACTCAACACCATCAGAGGTAACCACAAATTTAAGAGGCAAGTGCAATCTACGCACTATTTCTCACATTACATTTTAGTATAAACTACATAAATGCTTAGTATTCAATATTACATATTCACTTTCAAGCACACAGTCATGCTTCCAAACTCCCCCCACCACAAGTGCT
Organism: Erigeron breviscapus; assembly: GCA_034093135.1. Taxonomy (NCBI): domain Eukaryota; kingdom Viridiplantae; phylum Streptophyta; class Magnoliopsida; order Asterales; family Asteraceae; genus Erigeron; species Erigeron breviscapus. The sequence continues at coordinate 275,370,385 of CM067167.1, forward strand.
GCAAGTTATTGAAGCAAAACAATAAATATTCTTTATTCTTTTACTTGTTTGAAATGCTATAGTAGACATTAACATTGGTTATGGCTTCACTTTGTTGTTCGTTAGAAATTATGTTGATATTTTACTACCCGAACAAAGATACCTACACCATAAGATTTTGCATCTTATAGGCACGAAATCACCGTTATGCACGAGAGTTTCAAACAGATCCAATTGATGTGCCGGATCTTGCCAAGCGAGTACGAATCGAGCCTCATTACTGGTCCGATGCCATTGATTCAGAGATGCAACGTGTCCCTACAACGTATCCTCAAGTATATTATATATCTGTGCACAATCTATTCTTTGAGATTAATCTAAATTTGCGTTCTTGTCCCTAACATCAATCAATTGATTACTTGATTACCTGGTTCTGTTTTTTAAGCAGCAATACTCACTTATAAAATGCACATTCAATTAATAAAAAATCCTGGTTTCGATAGCTTTGTTTTAAGTTGTGCTTGCAAAATGGGTGGGTTAGGTGGTTGGGGAACTGGCCAGATTGTGTAGCTTTTAGTATGGGTTGAAACTTGCATGATTGAATCGGGTTGACCTGAAAGGTCTTTTACCCATTCTAAGTTATTATTAATAATTTTATATGTGCATTAAGTTTGATTAGAAAAAATGTACTTTTATGATGGTAATCTTATTTTTCTTTAAGTATGCATTAATAATACACTTTTGGAAGCTTTCAACCTGTCATCTTTTTTCTTTATTGCTATTTTAATTAATTCACTTGATATGTTCATCAACCCTTTCATAAGTAAAATGGTCGAAATTACCATCTCTACTTTTTTGCTTTTTACAAATAGTTTGGGATTAAGTATTTTTCTTCTGGGATAAATGGCTCATTGCTTATATTGGAATGTCATTTCCGCTCATCCACTCATTGGGTGACCCTTTTTTTTCTTCCCGAAATGCTATTTACGCATTACACATGTTGCAACATAGTGAAAATCTTTAACCATATCTCAGCACCAAGTTTGCTCTTAAACCCTTGTTTGAAAAAGTATTGACTCCTAGTGATGCTGATGTCAGATTAGGTCGTGTGGTTATTCCAAAGAGATTCGCTGAGGTGAGCAACAAATTAGACTGCTAGTATAAATAGAGTTCTTAGCATTTTACAGAGCCTTATATAAGATTGCATTCACAATGGATTAGGCGTTTCTCCCAGAACTTTTTGAACCTAAAGGGGTGATGATGAATATCCTGGACATGGAAAACAAAGAATGGGAGTTTTCTTTCCGTTATTGGCCTAGTTGTGGTAGCAGAACATACATCTTGGAAGGGTTCAAAGATTTTTTGTCTTCAAGGAAATTACGAGCAGGCGATACATGTAAGAAATGTAGATACTGTGTGATTTTTTATTTTTATTTTTTAACAGCAAACTAATCTACACCTACTCCAATTTCATTTAAATGATTATATGGGTCTTAATGTAGTTATTGTGTGATTTTCTTTCCATACACTATAGAGGTGGCAAGATTGGTGGTCATCCTATTTGGGTAACGGTTCAAAAGAGGTTCTGATTGAAACTGGCCATTTTCAGCATAGATCGACGGGTTGGGTCGAACTGCAAACACTTTTTTCTATTATTTTTTTAAAAATTTTGTAAATAGTTAATGCAATTATTTTGATTATGAAAATATTATTGTTACTAATTACTAATATAATTTTAATTCTTGAATGGAACAATTTAGATTTGGCTCTCCACCCTTTTGACTGATTGTCCTTTTAGGTAATTCTTTTGAGTAAAGCTCATTTGACTCATTTGGGATAAACACAACTCAAATTGATCCATTCATAAGTAAGCGGGTCAATTGCCACGTCTATACTAGTGTCACACTCACATTTTTCTTTGATTATGTAACTGCCAGTCACGTTTTTTTTTTCAGTGTCATTTTATCGACGGGAACCAGGGGGAAAGATCGCAATTGGGATCAGAAAGACTTCTGTTAAGGTATGGCATGAACTTTTGCTTAAAATGGTGATATGAAGGTAGAAAATAGTAAAGCCTATCGCATAACTACATCAATCAAAAAGGTTATTGAGCTACTCTGCTAATCAGAATTACTAGCAAGATGGCCAAGTGATTGTTGTAACACTACAACAATTGTGCACTTCGCTCATTTTCTTCTACACGGATTAGGAGATAAGTAAAGAGTTTGTCATACAGTTCACACGTATAAACCGCTAAAGATGATTTACATGTATTATGTATGTGTGCGAAGAAATATTAGTACTCTGTAGTTATAAACATTGTGCTTAGAATTGTAAAAAATTGCTCATACTTGTAAGCAAGCAAAAGCTAAAAATTGGCTACATGTAGAAAGTGTAGAGATCAATTTGTTCATCCATGGACCTAGGAGGTTTCGAACCCAAGACCTTTTGTGGGGAAACATGATGCCTGACCACTAGGCTATCTTGGTGGTGGTGGTGGTGGTGGTTATCATGCTTAACTATTTTCAGTTTCAGTTTGAGCATAAATTACTTGATGCAAACCTAGTGAAGAGACAAAGACCACCGATAATGTGGCTTTGTCTATATATGTATCTGGGCTACTACATATAACCACCAAGCTCATGAATGTATTCAGAGTCCTTAAAAATACCCATAAGCTCATCAGTAATGTTATCACATAGCAGATGTTCCCCACTTCTTGTTAGGAGCCATTAATGGAGGAATGCAACTAATATTATCAACCTCTAAAAGCATGTTTCCAGTCTTTTGTCTCGCTGTGTGCCTTTCATTGATGCCATCTTGGCATATAATTATGCATAGAACATAATGAATGAATCTTTTTATATCGATCTTCAGATACCTTCTATTATTAACAAAATGAATCTTTATAACATTAACTTTTATTAGTCTATGTTGTAAATATTTGCAGGTATCCACATGATGTGGTGAAACAACATATTCATCCAGCAGCAAGCTTTTTGAAATCTGTAATGATAGCTATAGGTTATTGGCTACCTTGCTGCGAAGTACATGCTGTCATCTATACATAACCGCCTCCCGTTTTTGCATTGTAAAATGGTATTTGTGCTTTCAAGTTAGAGCGATCAACAGAAACGAACCAATCTTTATTTTGTTCAAAAAAATCGATTGATAGAAAAGCAATGGGAGTTTCAATTGTTGGTTTATGAGGATTTCTTTCTTGAAAGTGGAAATATGTGCGATGATAGAAATGAATGACCTTGTTTTGTAAAATCTCAACAATACATGCGGTATGCTATATGAATGATTAGTTACTTGGTTTACAAGATAGAAACTCGAAGTGCCCAAATAAGACTATGTAGAATTAAAAAGGCTGATACTGATTTGAATTAATTAGCAAAGATGAACACCCAATGTATGTGATCCTATGTATGTAACCACCGTAAGGCACATATCGGCTTCGATGGGGTTTGTCCCAACCATACTGAAACTCTATATGCATACTCTTGATGAATATTACATTGGTCGTGGATATGAAAAATGATGAGTTCATAAGTGTAAAATTTTCTCTGCTGCATCACACAACACTGAATTCTCTATTTTGAAGCTAATAGTCTTGAAAAACATAGCGTAGATGTGGGCAAAACGAATAATGTTGTAAAAAACTATTCTCTCTTTACGATATAGAATTATGATTTAGTCATGAGAATATTGATAGTAATGAAAATATAATAATAACTAGTTAAAAAAAAGGGGTAATTGGATGAAAACCCCTTACCATTTGGTACCCACTAATCTCCCAGCTAGGCTAGTGTCCAGGTGAATCTTAACCCTTTAATAATCACCTGATTATCTCAAGTTTGTCTTTGACAAGACTCGAACCCAGGATCCACTGGAAAGTTTATACATTTGTTTTTAAGGGTTTTCTGTTCATGTAAAAAAAATGTGTTTCATTGTTCTATACTTCTATTGAATAAACTATTTATATATACGCATTGTTATTCAACTAATTTTATCGATTTACCTCCACAATCCAATTTTCTACATCCATCACTACTACGTCAATATACCCCTTTTAAAAAGGTTTGTGTTTAAAATTATTCTACATTATCAACAATCTATCATATCATATTTGTTTTAGTTACAATCTTTTATATATATTAAAAGAGGACCTTTAATTCTAAATTGAAGAAATCAAGACCTTTCATTGATTTTCAACATTTAATATCTATCATTGGATCAACCCTGATGACATCATCTTTGATTAAACATTTAGTTTTATACCTTTTCAGTCCCTCGATTTTAATAACTATAAAACTTTAGACACAATAAATATTGAAATGATATATATGTTAATTCAAACCATTCATTCCCACTTCCACGGTTTATGACCTCCATAATGTCAACCTTGATTAATTCGTAATTTTCTTATACAAACCATTAGCAATAAAAGCCATGAGAATAAACAGATGATATATATATATATAGATAATATATATAATATTATATATTATAAAACTACATTTTTGATATTATAAAGTATAATATATAACATAGTGTATAACTAATTATCATTATTTAAGTGTTTAACAACACATTGATACGTTAAAATTTCTAAATTGAAGAAATCAAGACCTTTCATTGATTTTCAATATTTAATATCTATCGTTGGATCAACCCTGATGACATCATCTTTGACTAAACATTTAGTTTTATACCTTTTCAGTCCCTCGATTTTAATAACTATAAAACTTTAGACACAATAAATATTGAAATGATATATATGTTAATTCAAACCATTCATTCCCACTTCCACGGTTTATGACCTCCATAATGTCAACCTTGATTAATTCGTAATTTTCTTATACAAACCATTAGCAATAAAAGCCATGAGAATAAACAGATGATATATATATATATTATATATATCTTATAATATATATATAACATAGTGTATAACTAATTATCATTATTTAAGTGTTTAACAACACATTGATGCGTTAAAATTTCTAAATTGAAGAAATCAAGACCTTTCATTGATTTTCAATATTTAATATCTATCGTTGGATCAACCCTGATGACATCATCTTTGACTAAACATTTAGTTTTATACCTTTTCAGTCCCTCGATTTTAATAACTATAAAACTTTAGACACAATAAATATTGAAATGATATATATGTTAATTCAAACCATTCATTCCCACTTCCACGGTTTATGACCTCCATAATGTCAACCTTGATTAATTCGTAATTTTCTTATACAAACCATTAGCAATAAAAGCCATGAGAATAAACAGATGATATATATATATATATATAATATATTATACTGATGTTTATAATAATATATATATATTAAAAATATTATTTTGATGCATTAAAAGTATAAATATAACATAGTGTATAACTAATTATCATTATTTAAGTGTTTAACAACACATTGATGCGTTAAAATTTCTAAATTGAAGAAATCAAGACCTTTCATTGATTTTCAACATTTAATATCTATCGTTGGATCAACCCTGATGACATCATCTTTGACTAAACATTTAGTTTTATACCTTTTCAGTCCCTCGATTTTAATAACTATAAAACTTTAGACACAATAAATATTGAAATGATATATATGTTAATTCAAACCATTCATTCCCACTTCCACGGTTTATGACCTCCATAATGTCAACCTTGATTAATTCGTAATTTTCTTATACAAACCATTAGCAATAAAAGCCATGAGAATAAACGGATGATATATATATATATATATAACATAGTGTATAACTAATTATCATTATTTAAGTGTTTAACAACACATTGATGCGTCAAAATCGAAAAAATCACGTTTTTTGTTTTGTGCATCCATTTTGATGAATATGCATCCAAGATGGATGCACAAAACAAAAATCATGATTTCTCGATTTTGACGCATCAATGTGTTGTTAAACACTTAAATAATGATAATTAGTTATACACCATGTTAGTTTTTTGGACTTTTAATACATCAAAATGAAGTTTTAAAGTGTTCTCACCGTGTTCTCATTTGATTGGCCCCCTATATATATATATATTGGATACATAAAAAATATATAAACCAAACTTATAGAAAGGGATATATTTGTGTATGTGTGTGTTAGAGAAAAGATATATTGGTATAAGACAACAAAAAAATAACACGCACTAAACCAAACTTATGAAAATATATTAGTGAGGGTTAATTACTTCGAGAATACAAAAAGCTTAACAACCTGTCTTAAATAATAACATTTTACTCACCAATGCTTTATCTTTTTACATATAAAAGGGTACCCGCGCGGTTAAATTATTTATTTCTATAAGGAAAATAAAATTTACGTATAGAAGGACGAACTATATATTTTTAGATTATTTATTTATATAAAGAAAAAAAAATTGAATATAACTTATCACATGTATTTAGTGTATTCAATTATATATTGGGTATCTATATCTATGATTCAATTAACTAAAAGTTTTAATTATTTATTGTATATAAAAATAGAATAAATATAGATTTAAAAGGACATATGCCGCTTTAAATAAAGCACCACGTGTCAGTCAAAGGATGTCTTAATCCTGTTTCAGTTTATTGGTATATTATATGAAAAAAATTTATACGAAGTATCTTTGAAGGTAATCAAAGAAAAAAGTTATCCAATTAAAAGTTTTTCGGTCAATGAAGCTGTAGAAAGTTATTATTCTCTCATTTGCTAACTTGTGTGATTGTTCTTATTTTAGTCCTTATTATAACAGTTTTGTTTGTATCTTTTATTGAATTTTTTCAGTTATTTTTATATTTTTGATTATATTTTTTCAGTTATTTTGTCAGCTTTATATACGTAAAAAATGTAATTTTTCTTATGTATTTCTCCCGCGTTTTACGCGGGTTATAATCTAGTAAAAGACGGAAAAAAAGTTTCTTTTAACTTGGAGTTATTTTAGTTACGGATAAAACAAACTAAGATGTTATACATGACAGTTTAAAAATGTATTTTTAGAATTATTATTTTTACGTACAACAGCGTTATTCCGAGTTCTAAATTTGGTACCAAACTCAAACTGTATGTGGCTCACACAGTCACACCGAATTAACTTAACTAACTAACCAACCGTGGTTTGTTTGCTTACTTACATACCCCAGTCTTCTTCAGTTCTTTGTAACCATTAAATTTAAAAAAAAACAATAAATCGATCTCAGGAAGGAAGGAAGGAGGGAATTGAAGATATGAATATAAGCAGAAGCATTATCAATATTAGTGGCCACCGCCTTATCTCAACTCATCCACACAAAACCATTTCCGGTTAGTTAGTTAGTTACTCCATCAGTTAAAAACATTTAGTTTTCATCATTATATTTTCTTTTTGGATCAATTTGCTAACTATATATAACGGATTGTAATATGCTGTACATGTTGGTTGATAATATTTACTTTTACCTTTTACCGAGCAGCGGTTATCTTGATGTACAATAGTATCTTACTTTTATTTTTTTAAAATTTCTGAAATGAGAAGGAAAAAGATATGATGAAGTCCCAATCAAAATGAGGATGATGAAGAACAAGTCATCTTCTTCTCCTAATAATAGTAAAGATAAAGATTTCGACGGTGTTTCGATAATTGAACAGAATTTGAAAATTGTTTCCTTAACCACAGCTATATCAGGTATTATTATTTTGGTTCTTTTTCTTTTTAAAAAAAATTCTTTATGTTTTATAGTTTGTAGATTTTCTAACATGAATTTTATTGTTTCGGCTGGTTACTATATGATTTCGTCTGCATATGATGTTAGATGGTCTTATTTTGTTAATGTTTCAGCTGCAAATTTGGTTTCTACTCAGAGTGCACATGCCTTGAATATGGAAGATATCATGGTATGCAGACCCGTTCTCGTTAATGTTTTCCGCATCCAGTATGTCGGTTGTTCGTTCATGTTACTTTTTAGGCGGTGTTTTAATTAGTGTGTCTAGACTGGTCCGGATTTTGGCTCAGTATCTTTTAGTTTTATTTCAGTTCAGTCTAGTCTAATATTAACCCGAAGAACACCCCTTCTTTCTATCATGCCAATTTCTATTAGCACATGTACCCAATATAGTAACTTCATGAACCACGATCATTTTTGGTCAAGTCAGGAAAGAACGGCTTCTTCTGTTTACACATTGGCTGATGGAGGCGTTGGAGATTGGTTTGGAGGCCTCATGTATTCAGCTGGGCAGCAGGCAAATGAAGCTGTTCAAATTCAGCTAGGAGCTTTAAGTTTTACTAGGTCCATCAAATCTTATTTTAGTATATCTAAGTTTCAAGGACTGTTAGTACGATATTTCGTTATCTTGTATCCTGACATTCTTTTCACAGTTTGGCAGTTATTTTTGGGGCGGGCCTAGTGACTAGTCTTTCCCCTTGCACATTGAGTGTTCTACCATTAACACTTGGTTATATTGGTAAGAAGTATCAAACATTCTAGCATTAGATACATGGATATCTGCATTTCTTAATATTGCTTCTCGCTATCTCTGATGATGATGTATGGGCATGTTGCAACTATTCAGGAGCATTTGGATCCGGAAAAAGTAGAGCAGCGGTATTGATCAGTTCTTTTATTATATTTTTATTTTAATATGTGCTCATCTCCTTTTGCTTTGTAGAGTTGTAGAGTGGTAGAATGGTTGTTGAGAAGGTCAGGTTGGTTGGATAAAGGGTCAAAATGGGTAAATTTTGGTATCGGCTAAACTGGCTGAGTTAACTTGCAAACATGCGTGTTTTTCTTTTATCTTCTAAATAACTAATGATTTAAATATGATTTTTAATGAAATGGTTTACATGGTTTTATGCATTTGAATATACTCAGGAGTCAGGATGACCTATTTGATTTTGACCCGTTTACCTTTATAGTTGAATTATTTTACTTTGAATTTAAAGAGATAAAACATAACCCAAAAGGTTTACTAATTCGGTTTTAATTTTTTTATTTGGTACTGTATTATATTTGTCAGTTTTGTATTTGGTATTATATATGTACTTGACTCGTCTAAAACGTTGCATCTAGATTGTAGGGGACTCTCTTGCGTTTGCATTGGGTTTAGCCACTACGCTAGCACTACTTGGTATAGCGGCCTCATTTGCTGGAAAGGCATACGGGCAGGTAGGGCAGGGTTTACCATTGGCTGCTTCTGGTTTGGCGGTCATTATGGGATTAAATCTACTGGAGGTAAGTCATCATATTGCTTGGATTATACAGCTGGTGGTTCAGTTTTTAATTAAGAACCAGCTAACATGACTATAACAAGGATGAAGTCTTTAATTGTCGAAATAGAATCAAATTTTGTTGATGTAACATAGGCTGCAACATGAATTCATGGTATCATATTTTGTTCCAGTTATAATTGTGAAGGTTTTTTGTAGGCTTGTAGCAACTCCTCTATTTGCTGTCAGATGTGGCTTCTTTGTACCTTTTTAAAATCTGATATAAATAAATGAAAAAACAGACTATATTATTGAGGCAATAAGTAATTTTTTGCACATTACGGTTTAGTAGGGTGTAAATATCTGAGTGCACTTTAGGATATTTTCGAGCTGTTTGATCTTTTTCCCTTTGAGTTGTTGTTTATACTTTACAAGTTTGCCCTATTAGAGAAAAATATTACCTAAATCGACCCATTTTTATGTGCATGAGGTGAAATTGTTGCCTCTGTAGTGAGATACATATTGATCTATATTCTTTAGTATTTGTACCAAGAAATATTATATGCAATTGGTATACTCATGTTTTGATTTCTTATTTTTTTACAATATTTTTAATCCAATTTAGGATTTAGTTTTTAAAAAATGCTATATTGAAGCTGTTATCTGTTAATATTGAAGGTAATAGAGCTACAACTGCCTTCATTTTTGGACAACTTTGATCCACGTGCTGCTGCTGCTAATTTTCCTTCAGGTAACTAAAATCAGCCCCATATTCTTACAATCTATATTCACAGCTTCTGATTGCAAGATGTAAACTGAAAACCTAACATACCTCTAACTTCTCAGGCATTCAAGCATATTTGGCCGGTCTTACGTTCGCATTAGCTGCATCACCTTGCAGTACACCTGTGCTGGCCACTCTACTTGGATATGTTGCAGCATCCAAGGTAAACATGTATATATGATTTGAATGTTTAATTTTGAGTTATACTTTTTCACCTTCTTTGGTAAATATCAAAAGAAAGAAAAAAGAAGACTAGAGGAACCGGTGAAAAAGGTTCGTTGACCAGAAAATCATGGGTTTGAGTTATAAATAATGATAAAGTGCAAGGACACCCGTCCCCCTCCCACCTGTGGATCTTGTAAACTAGATGAACCTTATTGCACGTGGATCTGCATTTTTAGATAATCGAGCAACACTTCATGTTTCCTTGATTGATCAGAATTTTGAAAAAAATGTCTAATGAAATATTTGAAGAATTATATCATCTACAAATGTTAAGTTTTTGCTGCAACAGGATCCCATAATAGGCGGCAGCTTACTGTTGACTTACACCACTGGCTATGTTGCTCCTTTGCTTCTTGCTGCTTCTTTTGCTGGAGCCTTGCAGGTATGGTATTCTACTGTGCCTTAAGTCTTAAACATCAAATGTGACATGCCATGATATATCTATATAGTTTATTGAAACCTTTTCTAGGACTTCCAGTCTCTTATCACGCTGTATTTCTTTATGCGTTAATCCATGGGATTCGTAAACTTCCAATGCGAATTACTGCATCCGTTATATCTCTCCTATCTGGCCTTGTCTTGTTACGACTTGAGTAACCCAGTGTGTTATAATATGCAGAGTCTGCTTTCTTTCCGCAAGTTCTCAGCATGGATTAATCCTATGAGGTAAACTTGTAGTATGTTCATATAAAGATCTTCTGGTTTCTTTCCCCTAAAAAATATTTATCCTTTATGAGATTATTATTTTTTAATTATTAGTTACATATTAAAGTTGATCCAATATTCTTGTCCTCGTGGATTTATGCTTGACCTATGCTAACGTTTGTTTGCAGTGGCGCTCTCCTGTTAGGCGGGGGTGTTTATACACTTTTGGACAAGACTTTCCCATCTTCATCGATGGTGATGTAGTTTAGTTATCTTCAAAGTGCAGTTTGTATAGATACAACAGTCAACAGGAACAAAGACATGTTTAGTGGGTATTAATATTACTTTAAGTTGCAACGCTGAGATACGAGAATACACTCTTAATATCTGATGATCCTTACAGATGTATAACCATAGTGTCTCGCTTGATCATTGTTATACTTGATCTGTCTGAGTTCAGCTGAAGCCATAGACTGAATTGCGCTTAGTTCCAGTTTTGCTAAAACATAACCATGAACCAAGCAAACTTAAATAATCGACTTACATGACAAATCAAACCATCATTGCTAACACAACTACTACTCATCTGCGCCGGTGTGGGCAATTGCAAGCAAAGCAGGAGGGTTGACGAAAGAAAGAAAAAAGGGTCTAGTTATGCCTTTCAACTTAAACTTGAAACAGCACATATATTTCATTTACATATTCCATTCCGAAAAGGAGAACACAAAAAAGAAGAGACGGCTTAATACCTATACTCGATTTTATTCCGCTACACCAAATGCACCCCCTATTTATAATAATGATAATCATCAGCCTAGAAAATTTGAACTAGTGAGAATGAAAATATAAGAAACTGATACTAATTTTTGCTACAATTAGTTTACATTTTCCAATTGGCCAATAGCTGCTGTTCTTCTTGAACTACTTTTTATGGTATACTATAAAACTTGCACTAAAAAAAAGAAATGAAAAGAGATCACGGTTTTGAGAACATCCCTTGGGTCAATGACGAGAAATCATAGTCTTTGGTAGACTGTGTAGGAGATGTCGATGATGTTGAAGTAGACGATGGTGCTTTTGATGGTCCGGATGGTGCCACATTGTTGAAAGAAGCATTTTGTGTCACTGATCCAGGTAAGGATATTCCCGGGAGTGCCGCCCCATTGGTGGTGGAATTTAACCCCATAGTGTAAGAGCTACAAGAAAAATGAGATTTAAGATTAAAACAATAAATACGGCGGGGTATTACAGCTGGCGGTAATAAAAAAAGAAGTTAATTACCATAAATAGAAACTTGAACAGAGTAGCTATACCTGGATGCTGGACCCTGAACAAAGTTCCCACCTGAATTTGCCGCTCCCATATTTCTCATCTAGTTCAAGAGCAAGCAAAATCAATGATAATGTGCAAATAAACTCTTTTTCTTCAATTACTTGCAAACTTGAAGAGATTAAAATATGCAAGTAGCATACAGAGAAGACTAGGCTGTGTTGTGGTTCGATAACTTCAACCATTATATATCAGTGGTGCTAAAAGTTTATAAATGTTACCTGCTGTAAATATTTTTCTACTTCTTTTCCTCCAGCTGGCATCATCATTCCAGGAATTTGGTACCCAGCATTTGGCCAGTTTTGATTAGGCAGGTTAGTACCAACAGACATTTGTTGCCCGTTTCCAGAAAATTTAGGCAAACCACCCGCTTTAGCCGCAGCTGCCATGAGCAGGGATTGCTGTTGTGCAAGCATAGCAAGTTGCTGCTGATGAAGAGAATATGGTGTGGCCGTATTACCCTGCTAATATAGAAGGGGAATATATAAAACATCTCCACTTGCCTGATTAGAATCATGAAAAAATAGAGCACAATGCCACTATGGGCAGGAAGGGCAACTGGTACAGGTCTAAACAAGTAACTATTGGTACATATCAAAATGGATTGGTTATAATTGTTTGTAGGAGAGAAAGCCCAGGCATCGCCTAGCAGGTAAACCCCGGATTCGAGACCACCCCGCAAGACACATGTAGCAAGGCGAATCACCAGCCCTCCATGATTCTGGATTATTAGCCCACGGTAAGTGGCCTTAGAGACTTTTAGCTTACATGATTTGAACTTTTAACCTCCTTTAGAGAATCTCAAGCCTTTACCGCTAAGTCGGCCACTTAGGGTGTCGGATTCAATATGTAACTCGAAACCAATTTGATTACTACAAGCATGTATAATATATTGATTACAAAGTACAAATATCCAAGCAAAAATCCACTACAGTCAACTATACCTTCTCGAAAAGGCTCAATATATCACTTTTAACATCCTTCTGAGGCTTTTCTGATGCACTTTGTTGTAAGATAGAAGGTGAATCTTTGAATAAATCCTCAATTTCAGAGGTGGCCTTGGCCTTATTATCAGCAGTTTTCGGAGGACTTGTTGTCCCTGTTGCCGATGTTTCACTAACAGCTGCAAGATAATGAAAAGGAATGTCAGTTCTACGAGCATTGCAACATGATAACCATCCTGAGTTGAAAGTCTAAACTACGGGTGCACCTGATTAACAAAAGAACCTGCCCCCTCACCCCTAAGAATTAGTAGAGATGGAAACTGGACGGGTTCAGTGGCGGGTCAAGCGGGAGACTTTGGTATGGGAGCCACTTTTTGTTAACTAACTTTAAACTTTTCACAGACAGGCATGTACAATATAATTGATTTAGGAGATCTTACACAATAAAAAAAATACTTTCAGGTGACTTTCTACTTGTTTAAACAATTTAAATAACCCCACCGCAAAGAAAACAAGGTAACATGGCAAAGTTAGATCGAAGTGCCAGATCATATAATTTTGCACGCCATCTTTAAAAAAGATAATTGGCGTATGGAAAAGAAATGATAACAGAGGGCTACAATTACATGGGAAATCGAGGACATACATTGGAATCCTGCCCATAAATCATCTGCAGGAGCTGCTTCTAAATCATTCTCAGGGGGACCATCTTCCATAGAAAGCATATCGAAAAGATCAGTAGAAACCTCAACTTTCGGGGGTGAGACAACTTGAGCAGCCTCCTTTGTTGTCCTGGCAGATGGGACCGCTGTCTCGGCTTTCGGTAACACCTGTTAAATTTTCCAAGTATTTGTATGTAAGTCGACTTATAGGATCACGAGTAATAAAATAGCTTACTGTAAGTGTTGACCTAGTTAGCGGTATATTATAGTATTATACAGAACGTTACTTAATCTTGAAACCAGGCATAACTTAACCTCTTGGCTAGAGTTCTTTTGGGTATGGCTTCATAGTAACATTTTGCGAAATAACGTATTCATGAAACCTTGAACCTATATAAAACTTTTGGGTAATAGTCTAATTAAATTTTAAGTCATAGAATAGCTTACTGTAAGTGCTAACCTTGTTAACAGTATGTTATACAGAACGTTATTTCATCTTGAAACCAGGCATAACTTAACTTCTTGGCTAAAGTTCTTTTGTGCTATGGCTCCATAGTAACATTATGCTTAATATCGCATTCATGAAACCTGGAACCTATATGAACTTCTTGGGTAATAGTCTAATAAATATTTTATGCTTAAAATTGTATTTTTATTTCCTTAAATCAAAGTCCAGCTAGTATCAAAATTTCACGACTGACTACAGAAAAGATAACCTCTAAAGCAATTACTGTCAACCCATAGAAGTTATAGAACTTTAATTGCGTTTTGAAACTTTCCTCAATCATACAAACCCACCGACTATGAGGCTAGGGGTGTACAAAAACAGTTAGGACCCTGGGCTGATATAACCAAAGAACTGAACAGGCATCATCTATAACCGGCTTGATTCTTTGGCATAGAAACTTTCTAAAGTAGTTCTTGATCAGGGTAATTAAAAAAATCAGTAATCGATTCGATTCAGTTGGGTTTACCTATAGATCGTATTACTTTTCAAACTTACGTTAGAAGATGTTTTATATTATAAATTTTCAAATTATGAAACCCTGAGATAGTATGCAGTTTATGGTCCAGTTTGGGACGAGACCAGTGCTAAACCGGAAACGGACTAGTCTGGTTCTTTCTGCCATTATTCTTAATATTCCGGTTCAGTCTGGTTTTGTCCTGATGAAAACGTCTAGATGTGACCACATCTAAAATTTTGGTACACCAAGAGATAAACAGGTATAGATGATGTAAACTTGACATACAGGTTGAGATCCCTTTGGAGGCACAGGAAGACTGATTTTGTTAGCAGGTATGTTGCTCTTTGTACTATGCGGCTGAAAACTCTTCTTTTCATTAGAAAAGCTGGTGCGTGCAAATCTTTCAGCAGATTTCTGCCACTGTGAAGAGTCTTTATTTTCTTGCGACCTAGAAGGTGAACTCGGTCTTCCATCTTTAGCAGCCCATCTCTTTTCTTCATACCTTTGGACATAAACAGATATAGGCGGTTAAAGAGAATGAAGATATCATATTACATTAGGGATAATGGCATACGAATGTAACCACCTATGACAAAATGGTTATGTAATGTAGTGACCTACTCAGGTGGCTATATAATGTATGCACCTATGTTTTTTTGGCTATACTATGTAAGGACCTTTTTATTTGGGTCAATCAATGTAAGGACCTATGTATTTTTTTTGGCTATACTATGTAAGGTCCGTACATATTTTACATAGTATAGCCAAAAAAACATAGGTGCATACATTACATAGCCACCCGAGTAGATCACTACATTACATAACCATTTTGTCATAGGTGGTTACATTCGTATGCCATTATCCCTATTACATTATAATAAAGGTGGCAAACTTCATCCATGTTATAAATAAATGGGTTGATTCAGGTTATGTTTTACCTCTATCAGGTCAAATGGGTAAAAAAAGAACTTAGAAGAAATCGGAGTCATATATCACCCAAAGTGTGTTATTAATTCAAAAAACACCTGAATTAGTTTATTCAAAGTATACATTACTGCTTTAAATTTAAATATAAATCGTAGCTGACTGACTAACTACTTATAACTTTTTTTTTAATCTTTGGAAAACAAAGTGTTTCGGGTCAAACAAACATGTTTCGACCTGCACAAATTTGTCACCTCTACATCATATTAAAGGAAATATTTCTTGGCGGAACTAGAAAGATACATACTTTGCTCGAATAAAATTCTCAATGCCAACCCTATCGTAGTTTGGAGGTAATTCTGCTTCCCAGTAGCTATTTGATTTAGCATTTCCCATTGCTGTATATACAATGATATTAGATATGAAACATAGTTTTACCCTTATGCTAATATTTTATGAAAGCACATTCACAAAGTCATAAAATAGAACTGTCTTACATTGAATAAATGCAACCTGTTCGGGAAGCCATGTGTCCAGTGTAGCTGATCTTACCTGCACAGGGATCTATCAGTAAGTAATGCAATGTTACAGAAGTCTGTTTTTATCAAGGATGTATTGCTTAAAAAAACCAGGAATATACATGAAGAATGAACGTAAAGGCAGTAAAGCGGTTTAATACCAAAGTTGTTTGGTGCTAAGGCAAAAGTTCCCACTCTGGGTGTCCTATGTGTTTTCAGGGGTGTTGCGTATTATAAGATACGAGAGATAGTGTCCGCGTGTTGCGGCGGTGAGATGGTGGGGGTGATAGGTCAAGTCATAGAGTATGATAGCCAAATGCCTTAGCCGTACGGGCTCCGCCCTCGGATTTAAAAATTCATCGAAAGTATATCGAATGACATCTCTAATGAAAGAGCATGAAATTTTAAGAACACCCATACAATTTTTATAATTTATCGATATACGGTTTTTGAAACAAAAGATTTTGAATGAATTAGAGGAATAAAATGATTTATGGAGGAGAGAGAAAAAAATGAGTGGTTGAGATTTGAGGAGAGAGAGAAAAATGAATGGTTGAGATTTAAGGGTATTATAGGTATATTAGGTAGAGATGTTTAAATTAGTGAATAAAGAAGAGGGGTAATTTAGGTAGTTCAAATCATCTTTTGAGATTTTAAAAAAGGGCAAAATGTTTTATAAGATAGTATTAGATAATCCAGTAATTGCTAATATGTGTTCATCAAAAGTAAGAGATGAGCCAAACCCACCATTAGAAAATCTGCGTGTTTATAAGTATTGTTATGTTTATACACCACCTATTGTTATGTTTATATACTATAACTGATGATAAATATTGAAAGCCATGAACCCAAAACAAATATAGACACCTCATTTATACTTGCTAACCTAATGTAACACCTCAAACAAGGTTCTACCAGCCTAAATGGAGACGACTGATCACCACATTTACATAATGTTAATTCCAGGCATACAGAAACTAGTATGATACAGCAAGACGAAACTTCAAGATTTCTAACTCATGAGCACTTAAATTAGCTTGTACACACAGCATGATCCACAACCTCATCAGTTATCACTCACAGGCTGATTCCTCAATTCCAAAAAGTTCATGGCAGTTTAAGACGAAGATATGGCATTAGCTACAAAGACTGCA
Organism: Erigeron breviscapus; assembly: GCA_034093135.1. Lineage (NCBI taxonomy): Eukaryota > Viridiplantae > Streptophyta > Magnoliopsida > Asterales > Asteraceae > Erigeron > Erigeron breviscapus. The sequence goes on from CM067167.1 coordinate 275,387,710, forward strand.
TCAAACAGCAATGTAATAAATTCCAATGTAATGTTGGGTGTCAAGCAACACATGTAAAAGCCGTTTTCAAATCTATGATAAACCAATGTATCTTAATATTCAGATCTAACGTATGTATGCATCTAAGGGACCGAAAGGACACTCATTCCGCAAAGAACCATTACCACTTAAAACATTTCATGGCAAATTAACTGAAATGACCTAATTGGAATTACTCATATTGAGCAATAGAAAGCTAAAAGAATAGCATAGAAATAAAAAGCCACATAATCGAATATCTCTCATATTCTGTATACTACTCTACCAGCATATTGGGTGCAAATAAATAGACATGAAATACATATAAATATACAAATATTTTTTGTAAGCAACCACATATACAGACATTAGTAGTTACCAAAGATTACCTTTGATATGTGGACACCAAGGCTTCTATGTATTCCAGAACATTGCATGCATATAAATATGCCAAGGTTCACACTTGCCCATCGAGGACCTCTGCAGCCAAGTCACACAAATTAGCAGCTGACATACAGATATAACGTAACAATCGACACACCCCCTGCAACCTGATTCATTATCACAAAAATCATAAACGCTAACACTTACTTAGCTTTGCAATCAGCACATTCCCTATTCTCCGGCAATTTAAGAAGCCCTTCCAATATCTATAAACAAACTTCACATGAATATCAATCGATAACCAACAAAACATAAAGAATCACTAGTAGAAAGCAACACACTTTTCATAAATATCATTTTGCCTCTTTGCCATGTTCAGCACATCATTCAAATTTAAACATAACATAACCTCATACTACAACATAGTTTCCTTTCTATTAACGACGACAAAAATTCATTTCTAACGAGTAACGAGCAACGTCGACTTCTAAAATACTATCTAGCATCGAAAATTTTAACATCGAAAAGTTGAAGAGTGAAGCTGATACATTAATTAATTTAGCGTTTCAAACCTAAAATTAATAACGATACAAATTTTATCTGGATCATCATTCATATGAATAGCCTAAATTCAATAGTTTTAATAATACTTATAAACACGCAGATTTTCTAATTTAATCATATGTCCTAACTAAAAAAATTAGATAAAAATAAATCAAGGATAAATAAATCAGTGTTTGAAATATATACTAAAAAGATGAAATGAATAATATATATATATATACCTTTCTGTGTTTGGCATTCAGCTCCTTTGAAACATTGGCCTTTTGATTCATGATGATGATGATCGGTTTTCAGGGAAGTTATTTTTTGGAGGTTCAGTTTGATTGATTAAATTTCCCCTTACTTTTCCGTTTCGAGTGTCGGGTCGGGTAGAATCGGGTCAGATCGATATGAATAGAAATTGATATTAGTACCATTTTTTAAAAATATATTTACCACGTATCATCTGATTTGTACAGTCAACTGAAAAATTTGTACGTTGTTATACCTATATCAAATACTGTGGTACGAATATTACGAATATCACTTCATGGGTTTAATTTACAAAAGTGTTAACTATTTTAATATAATTTAATCAAATTTGAATCTATTCAAATATATTATATTTTCACCCATTTTATAATAAAAAAAAATAGAGCGACCCATTAATCTCATGTATCCTATTATATATCTATTTATTTATTATACATAACGTTATTAATTAATAAAAATATACAAAGTTATATTTTGTTTAAAATATAAAGTAGAAAGACTAATGTTGTGTTTGACCAATTTTTTAAAGTCAATATGAATCATCATTTTATCTAAAAATTGTAATTAAAACCTTAATTTCATTTAATGGTCCATATAAAATATTAAGATTTATATATATAATATATATATTATAGGTGCAAGTTATTTTAGGATCACTCCTTATTTTAGGACCAATTAGGACATGTGTAAATTGTAACTTACACATCATCATCATCATCTCCGACCACCACCATGATCATCTCCGACCACCACCATGATTTTCCGGCGACGACGACCACCGGAAAATCATGTTTAAGTTAACTTACACATGTGTAAGTTATATACAACTTACACATGTGTAAGTTAACTTAAACATGATTATATTATAAATAAATATAATTAAATCCTGTTTTATACATGATTATATTATAAATAAATATAAATAAATATAATTATATTATATTTAAAATAAAGGCTTCAATCCTGTTTTAGTTTATTGGTAGATGATTATATATATATAATTTGCTTATCATCGATTATTTTATAAAGTAACAAATTTTTTCTGAAGAGTTTGAGAACAAAATTTTGTTCTTCTAGTTAAAAATTTGTACCGTCATTGGGTCATCCCCTTTGCATTCGCACATAATAAAAGAAAGAAAATGCTAAATGAAAGTTTCACTTAACGTGCATAAAAAAAATTGTACATTTTTATATCAAAAACCCACCCCTAAATTTAATTGGAAGTGTACAACTATTTAATGCATGTTAAGGCTCTAAGCAAAACCCCGCAATAAAATAATAAGAACGAAATGCATTTTTGGTCCCTGTGGTATCACACCAATTACAATCTCGGTCCAAACTTATGCAAAGTGGCGATTTTGGTGCAATAAGTCAGACTTTTTGGCAATGTTGGTCCATAATTAACTTTCCGTTTGTTTATCTCCATTAATGAGGCCATGTGACAGGCACATGATGGGCAAACATGTCTTTTTATATACAAAGATCATCATCATCTTCTTTGTCATCAACAAAAGACCATCCATCATCATTTTCTTCAAAAACAAAATATCTCTATCTATATTTACATCTGTATATCTGCATCTAGACCTATATCTATAGCTATATCTGTATTTATAATCTATATATCATATTTCAATCTTGTCAAGGAAAAAAAATCTATCTATACGTAACAAATCTAAAACCTATTTCAATAACCTATACTGAGCATCATCATCCAAAACCACCCACTTAAACCTCGTCGGAGTTTGAAACCCAGATCTAAAATCCGGCGATGTAGGTGAAACAATCCGACCAAGAGATCTAGCCGTGTATGTGAAATAATCTTCAACCACAATCTACGCCCACCAAATCAAAAACCCATAGCATCCGGCTACCAAAAAGAAACACTGGATCGAAGATGTAGGTGGTGGTGACTGCCATACACTCCACCGCCGTTCACCGCTGTAAATACCGCCAACGAACACAACCGTCAATGATATAGGTGGGGCCGTGGGGGTGTTTTTAATGGGGCTCTTCCTTTGTTTTGCATTTGAAGATAAAAGAGGAAAACAAGTGTGTGTGTTTTATTGTTCTTTGAATTCGATCAGAGAGGGACAAAAAGAGGGACAAAGACAAAGTACGTATATGCTCGCAAGAGATAAGCATAGTGTGGTTAGGAAAAAAAATAACTACGGTAGCAATAATTAGGAAAAGGTTTAATAGTATGTGTTTTTAATTAAAAAAATTTCATATTAAAAGAGTTAGTAATTAAGAAAAAAATTGTTTTGAGTTGGTTTGCAAAAATGGTCCCTTATATCTGAAAAGACATATTTGCCCATCATGTGCCTCACACATGACCTCATTAACGGAGAGAAACCAACGGAAAGTTAATTTTGGACCAAGATTGCCAAAAAGTCCGACTTATTGCACCAAAATCGCCACTTTGCATAAGTTTGGACCGAGATTGCAATTGGTGTGATAACACAGGGACCAAAAATGCATTTCGTTCAAATAATAATAATAATATGCTGTAAAAAAGTATTGATGCTTATCGAGAAGCATCTGCCGAAAGCGAAGTCGAGGCGCAAAAAAGTAATCATCAATTTCATATAAAATTTTTGTTATATATCTAGGTTTTCTTTCTTTGAGGGTTTATTAGAAAGTAAAAAAATGGAACAATTCAATCTCGTAGAAGGAAGTGGGACTTATGATGCTCATCATCAAAGTGGTGGTGATGTTCATACGAGAGACGTTGCCATAAAAAATGAATTAAAACAACAAATGGGAAGCGATGAAAAGAAAGTAGCAGCAGTTGATGAAGAAATCAAGAAAGTGAAGCAGCTTCCCCCAAATAGCAGCTACGCAACTCATCGGATGAGAGTTCTTAACAAAATTCTCCAGCTTTTATCTCTTCAGGTATAGATATAAAAAAAAGTTTTAGCTTGTTTTAGTTTGATGATAATGCTTTGCATATTTATGATATTATTGTGATGAATTAAAACGGGTTAACGGATAACTGGGTTATCTCATGACCGTGTCTGAACCGTTTTCCTGGCCACCCCCAAATGTTTACCTACAGGTGTTTATAATTGGGGTAATGTTTAAGAGGGTGTTTGGGAGTGCATTTTTTGAACTGCATATAGCTTATTGCGTTTTTTAAAGCGAAATTGCAGTTTGAAGCTTGACATGTGTGGTAATGTGATATGCTTTTAGCTTATTTGAAGGGAACAAGACACTTATTTCTAAGGTAGATGAGTGGTTCACATAAGAATATGCACTCCTAAATAGGCTGTGAAATATCATTATTTTTAAGACGACATTATAGGTGATCGGATTCACACTTTGGTTTCTTTTTTGTGTAAAAACTCTGTGGATGATGAGAATGCCCAGAAAAGTTATTGTGGTTAAGAGAGTGAGTATATAGTGTAATATTTTTTATCTATAAAGGTAGCACATTTTTTGCGGGTACAATTTCATTTGTCCTTTTTAAGTTATTAAACTCTCTTTGATAATGTCAAGCCATTCAAAGTTGGTTTTCTGTACCTATTAGGAAAACAGGAAGTTATTGCTTTAGGCAAGTAACTCTTTTTTTTGTGTTATTTTATGGATAATTCTTGACTGAATTGGCCTATACGAAACAATATTGAAGGTTGGGTGCGATTAATCCATTAGTGAATTGGCCTATATGAAACAATATTGAAGGTTGGGTGCGATTAATCCATTAGTGGTCATTACTCTATATCGGTGTCTTTGATTTTGGCTCACAAGTTTGCTTTATACTGTCAATAAAGGTCACTTTAGATGTTTTACTAGTAGTCAGCCATTTTTATTAGTGTATATGCTAAGTTAAACATTATGTCGCATCTGGCCATCTGGGAAAGAGACTAAGAGAGAGTAATGTATATAAGCGGGTGTCTGGCAAAACTGGTTAGTTTAGAGTAAATAAGCACTCAAAAATAAACAGGTTGGAATATGTAGTTTCTTATAAGTAGATAAGCCATTTAATATAAGCAATCCTAGACACCACTTGAATATTTTTCATATTATTTTCCTTTAATGCTACCGCTAATAGTATTCTATAGTAGTGATTGACTTCCACCGACATTTGGTTTCAGTCACAAACCGACATGGTTCATGCAAATATGTGAAACTAAGATAGTTTTATTTCTTTTGTTTTAAATCCAGAGGACTACATCACAAGATGAGGAGCTAGAGTTGCTTTTTGCAGGGCTTTCAATCTGAACCTAATTACGGTTGCCTGGGTATTGGTCAGTCATCTAAATACCTTATGCTACATGCCTACATCCATGTTTTTATTCTGTAACATGCACACACTATAGTGGCTTTGCAATTATAGAATCAAACACAGAATTTACGTTGTCCGGCGATTTGCTGACATCTGCACTTATTGATTTCATCAATGTAATAGTAAAATCTTAAACAATTGTAAGGCGAGTAAATTGTTTAATTACGTATACCGCGAGTGCTATTTATTGCAGTTAGGTGATAGGTGATTAAAGCTCATAACAATACTTGAGATAGTCTGAAAATTGACTTAATTGCATCCATGGACACCTTTGTGCTGTTCTTAGGTTTACCAATATAACCAGGGTATGACTAAAAAGGGAACTAGTCCTTACTTCTTTAGAATCACAGAGATTAACTAACCATGTGGAATCTTTGCCTTTTTCTTAACATCTCAACATCAAATTTGGCTAAGATGTTAAGTATTACTCTGGGGCATGGGCATAAGATATATCCGTGAAATGGTAACCTTCCGAACTCTTTCGTATGGTTGATCTCCTCGCAGATGAACTTTCGATACTCTGATTCTTCATATAGCTAGGGGGCAGAAGTTGATGTTAAAGGATTCTTTGAGTACGTATGGCATGCACATGTTCCATAACCCCTACCTCTAATCATTTTAAATATTGTGAAGATTTTGCGGCTTTTATTCTCGCTCCTTCGTTCCTTTTACAATGAAATGTTAAAGTCAAAACCTCACTTTGAACGTTGTATGGTCCATGATGCATACTTCAGGTTGGGTTAGGACTATGTTTACAAAATACTTTACGTGTGACTTAATGACTCAAAAACAAATATTAAGTTGCATGCCACTCTCTCATAGGATTTGTGTTTGTACTTGCACGCGTGACATGCCTTGTAAATCCACCAGTACAGTTCAAAGGATGATTGAAGTCTTTTGTGGTTCCCAATGGTGCAGGATTGTCTTCAGCATATGGATCCCCCTCCCAGCAACCCAACGTGTATCTATAAGGCCTCTTCACCACACTTTCTTTGTTTAACTTGGCCTTTTATCAGTTTATGTTTGTTCTCTATCCATCTATTAAAAATTAAAACCAACTCCATGTACTATCATTTATGCCAACTAATGTATACTGTGTGTTTGTGCGTGAATTAAAAAATTATTGGAGGTATGCATATACCTATATATTTGTTAATATTCGATTAATGTAGTTTGTTTTTTTACAATTGTGAGACAGATAAATTGTTAAAGTAACATTATTCGTATAATTATAGATACTACAACAACTAGTTTGGAATTTTATTTCATTTTCATGGACACCCTTGTGTGTATGTTGAGTACTGATTCTGTATATCAATAGCCTTTGTTATATTTATGGATGTAATCTCACTTGGAGTCGTTCAATTGCAGCTCATGTATACACTAACAATCTTGTGATCTATTTGGTGAAGTGAAAACGTGGTAAAGATCGCTGGTGAAAGTTCTGTATCTCTCTAAAACATGCCAATATGTCCATGTATACAATTACAATGAGACTCTGTCTTGCTGTATTCTCAGTTTCCTTCTTTTGTTCCTCTTGTTAGCAGAACTAAAAATGTCCAGGATGTTGGGTGTATGGCATGTGATGTGAAGTGATGATGTTGTAAATTTGTGACATACCTTTGGATTTATATCATGTCACTTGGAAAGTGACGAGTGTGGTAATGTTTGGTTGCCCTCTATGGTCAACAGCTTTTTGTTCCTTCATTGTGTTTCATCTTCATTTTCATGATATGGTTTTATAATCTGAATTTATGAATCGCGTTTCTATTTGTTGCTGAAATGAAAATAAGACCTAAAGTTTATACGCAACTCTTCATGTGGAGGAGTATGGATGCTTTTAGTAGAGGATAAACTAGTGCTAGGGTCTGGTTGTCTAATAGTGTCGTTGACAAAGTGAGGCACGGGCATGTCTTCAACTCGTCACATGTTCTTCTTCTCGTGACATTATTGTTAGCGGTGTTTCTTCATAGCTCGTCACCAAGTTTCGTCCTTGTAGTGACACGCTGGAGATGAGTTATGTTGGCATATTTTTGTCTTCTATTTCTTTAAAATGTGTTTTAGTTCTAATTTCGTGGGGATATTTTTTTGGGAAGTAATATAATAGTAAGAGGAAGAGGTAGGGAAGAAGTAAGAAACAGGTGTTGTTGGTAGATGCGTGTCATGAGACGGGTAAATGAAAGAAGTGATGTGGCACTGATATGGTAACGAAGAGAGGTGAAAAACATGTCACTGTTGGGAGAGGCCTTAACAACTCTTGAATTTGCTCTAGTGCTTACAACTCTTGAATTTGCTCTAGTGCTTCCCTTTAATAATGTGTGAAAAATTGTCTTATTGTGGAGAGAATGACTCAATTAAACCTGTTAATGTTGTAAAATTAACAAAGTTGTTAAGAGGAAGTATCATCTCTTTTACCAAGTAATGATATTTTTTTTTAAGTGACCAGGTGGTCATGAATTGAGATCCTTGTAACTTGTAAGAAGGTTTTGGTTTGAATTCAGTAGATACATATTTATTTTTTAGATTACTTTATAAAGAGTTTGGAAATAATCATGAAGATCAATATACTTTTATTGAACCACATACATCTGAATAAAAAGAGTTGTCTTTTCAAAAACCATTTATCCATTCCTTAGGCGGTTTCCAATTGCAACGTGTTCCTGACGTTTTTCCGAGCCTGATGCGCCCCAGTTTGGCACGAAACCCAGTTTGAAAGTCTTGTCAATGTGAAAGTCTTGGTGCGAAGGGAAGTGCATTGAAAGGAACGGTATTTTGTTTTTCTTTTTTTTTTTATTATTATTTGTTTTCATGTTTATTCTACTTAAAATTGAAGTTATAAAATTGAAACTTTGAAGATAAAATTACTATTCTAAAAATGAAATGTTAACATGCCAATGGGGTTGGTGGCCCATTGGTAAGGTCTTTGACCTTGGGAGGATCTACCTGGGTTCGAGTCCCACTTCTCACATTTGTGAGGATGGATTAATAGGGGTTTTTCGAGAGTTCTGGTTTCCAGGTATACGTGTAATTTAGGAGTAGGAGTATCATAGAATGCGTTAAAAAAAAAAGAAATGGAAAAAAACATGTCATCTTAAAATCAAGAAGTAGCTTAAACTAAATTTTAAGTTGAAAATAGCTTAAAGTTAAAAACATGCGTACATCTATTTCAAGGTCAAAATCAGATAAAAAATGAAAAACCAAAAAGTGTGGCTGGATTATAATCCTAACCACTAATCACAGATAGCAACACCCACTCGGCTGACCCAATATGGGATTCTGGAACGACCTCCGATCACTCACTTTCCGATTTATCAACAATCGGCCCGATTCCAATTCTTCCAAACCCTTCCTTCAACCCGTACCCGAATCTGACAGCAGAGACACCATTACACGTGTTCTCACCGGATTCGGCAAATTCGCCGTTGATTCTGCTTGTAATGATGCTCTCAAAGGTAGCTCACTTTTAATTTAAATTCAAGTTTTTTGTTTAATTTATGTGTTTTAATTTGTATTTTTATTATACACTAAATTAATGTATCCAGCTTTCCACCGGTTGCTATTATGAGGGTGTTTGGCCAAGCTTATTTTTGAAGCTTAAAGCTTACTTATGTGTGTGATAACTGATAAGCTTAATTTTTATGGCTTATTTCTAGGTTTACAAATTTATTATGACTTAAATATGGAAAGTCATCTCATACTCATTAGTAAGAAAAAAAAGCCCAAAAATCTTAGCTTGTTAAATATAAGCCAGCTTCCAAAATAAGCTTGGCCAAATACACCCTATATATGCATTTTGCTATCTTGTGTATCCAACTTCCAGACAGTTATCGTGTGTATCGAACTTTCAGTTCATTGATTTGGCAGTTATATAAGTTTTTATATATCATCAGAACTGGTGATATGTCACTACTTAATAAGTTACAAGTTGTCACATACATATACTTGAATGTTAAATATATACATATATCTATACTACATATAATAGTAATAGTTGAGAGTTGGACTTGTAGTTATGCAATAACATTTAGGAAGTGAAATTAGGATGTGCAAAAAATGTTTATAACCGGCCATGCTGACTGGTCCACAATAGGGCTATATATGTTTTGGGAATTCTGGATATTGGGCTTTTACGTTAATTGTTTTTTTTTTCTACGATTATTGCTTTAGGTACGATTAATCGAAGTCCTGCCTGTGTCTCTATTTAATTCTGTTTAGGAAGTTGAAGTTAGAATTAGTTAAACCATTTGTTTCACTGATCGGATTTTCATCACTACATTTAGCATAGGTTTCTATGTAAGTGTATTACTGGTTTATGGGGGTCGTCTCGTTTTCTGTTCGTTTTTTAGGGTTATAATAAATCTAGGAATCTAGGATAAATCAGCAATTCGTTTCCATGATCAAGTTTCAATCTTAGGTTTATCGTCGGATTTCATGTGGGTAATGATTTTTTAGTTTCATGCTATTGTACTCAATTATATTTAGAGAGCATTAGGCTTCTATAATACACTTTAAATAGTTGAGTTAATTTGAGTTTCAACTGCATCAAGCATTCTCTTTCTGGTTATGTGAATGTCAGATGCATGTAAATCAGTATATGAGGAAGTCCTACCTTTTTTTTTTGTTTGTTAATTCTACGTGGATTAGTTATTTTCGAGTTCTATATCAATCGATTTTAGGTCTTTTTTGGGGTTCTCAGGGACCCAGCTATGTTCAGAGAGTATATTTGGTACGGTTTACGGGATCCATAATAAGCATAAATGATACACCTTAATTCGTTTCTGGTTGTTAAGGTGGTATGCAAGTACTCAAGAAATTCTGCTGCATCTGTTCGCATCTTATAGTGTTCAGGAAAGTTTAGTTAGGGTTAAATAACAATACCTTTTAATAATCAAATTTCAACGTTTTTGGTCCTTTTTAATGTTTTATGGTTCTTATTACTGTTCAGTCCCATAGCTGAAGCATGTTTGTTTTATGGTATATCGATTCCATAACAAGCATTAATGATGTATTGCACTCAAATTTCAATTGTATCATTATTAGTCATTCTGCTTCTGGTGCTTATAATTTTTTGTACCCTCCTCCTGTTTAATGATATTACAGCAGGTCATTTTTTTCCCCTTCTTTTGTATTCATTCTGTTCTGTTTATGTGCATTAAGGCAGGATTTTTGTATTAGGTATAAGAAGAAGTCGAAGTCCTGCCTGTGCTTGAATTGTAACTTGTTGACGAAAGAGAACTTAGGATTATTCAACATTTCTTTTGAATGATTAAGTTTCAACTTTAGGTTTAGTGTAGGTTGTTATGTGATGCATGAGTTTCATGATATCACCTTTGGGTCCTTTGTAGTTTCTTACCACTTGATTAAGCTTAGAGAGCATTTCTGGTTTACAATACTCAAATATCAATTGCATCATTTTTTTTCTCTGTTTTGGACTTTGGTAATGTGAAGGTGGAAACGTTTATAAAATAGTCAAGGAAGGATTAAAGGATCACTCTCCTGTAGAATCCGCAAATCTGAACAGTAAACCACGACATACGTTAATGATGGAGGAGATGCAGGCACGTATGGTGAAAATGGAGGAGGATTTGCATATTATAAGGCTAGATGATGAAGATTCAATCTTATGTGCCAAGGATTTGGATCCTCGTAAGGATGAGCCAGCTGAATCCAATGAAACATATGCTCCTGCGAAAACTGATGTCAAGAAGGTTTTCATTCGGTCACGATTGTGAAGAGAGCTTGATTTGAGGGGTTGTACAATACTTGTACGTTTACAGGTACCGATATACAATATTAGATTGTAAAATACGTATGCCTTTTGCAGTTTTGTTGCTCTAAGTTGGAATAAATGCTAATACTTATCAATATGTATGTTTATATCTGGTATGGTTGGTGACATATTTCAAATTAGAGTATGAAATTGTTATAAAGTATGTCCTATGTGAAATGGCATCTTTTTTAACCTTCATCCATAAATATGAACTTATTATATGATTTGAAATTTTGACTAGAGTAATGTTTGACATGCTAGGAGGTTATGTGAGCTTGAATTTATGGTCTTCATAAGCATAAGCTCATAATATGCAAAATATTTTTCATTTACAGTAGAACTTACACTCTACCCACATTATCTATATCATAGTATCATAAAGACTTTTTTTAAAGATCTAGAAACACAATCCAAATGGAATAGATTGCTTAAACATTAATACCTGACCCAAATCGTTGGATCATGTACCAGAAGGTAATGTAAGGAAATTAATTGTTAATTAAATCAGCACAAAATCGAATCCATTATTCAACACAAGTACACAACTTTTAGAAAGCATTTTTTTTTTCAGCTTGAAAGGAAGAGTTGTGTTGGTTTTTGACGTGGTGGTTGTTGGATGCCGCACATCATTTTCGGCATGGTCACCCCTAAACCGTTTGTCCTTCCACAACGACACACACAAAAAACTGTAAGAAAAAGTTAAGATCGACACGAGGCCACCAAAAGCCCGTAAACCTTGCCAAATTCTCACCCATTCATACTTCTTTTCTTATTTGTTATATATCAGCAATAATACACCGAATACGGGATCAGACTTAACAGTGGTGAATTTGGCTAGATATTTGCTACCATAGCTGCCATCGCCTTCGAGTAATTCAATTTCCTTTGTAAGGTGCGGATAAAACTAGGATTTAAAGTGCCTAGAGTACGTGAAGAGTCACGAGTCATTGTCTTTGATGGGAACAACCTTTACTTTATCTTCCTTCAAACTGTATATCGCTTCTAGAGGTTAAGCTATTAAAAGCGTGTCTATATATATATGTGTTCTTCCTTCTTGATGTTGGGGGAGGTGGACTTATACGCAGGGGTAAAGCAATGATTTTAACGTTTAGGGGGGCGACTTCATACTTAAAGTAAGTATAAGATGGGTAACAAGTGGCAACAAAGTATGGAAGTAGAGAACAATGGTCAGTTTTGGTCATTGAAAGGATTCTAAATTGATGTTTGTTGGTTTATTATCTTCGGTTATATGATATAGTTTCATGCTTGATTGAGAAGGGCTGATTTTGTTATATCCTTTTGGATTTGAGCTCTAAGATATGGAGCTTATCATTCCTAATTCACTAATCATCAAAAATGCATATCACGATCCGATCTACCATCTAACTAAAAAATCGTACGTGGTACAACTCGATCACAATCCAAATAATGCAGTTTATAAAGATGGATCATGAATTCATGTTAGATCCCTTGTTACATATGTAGGCATTTTATTTATTTTTGGTTTTCAAAGTCTGGAGTACTTTGATTTGTTGTTTATATATTTATAGCACATACTGAGTTAGTTTTGAACGTACTATTCATCAAGTGGACTTTAGGTAGAGTAGTATCAAGACTGTCCCATCCCCGTAGGTTGTCTTGTACATGTACAAAATGGAATTTGCTTATCGTTTCATGTATGTTTCTTTTATTATTAATTTGATTTGATACATACATAGATTCTTAAACAAAAAAGACAACCAATTGAAGATGCATAACAACAATTTTGACAAAGTACAGTACATTTTAATTAAGGCGAACCTTTCAACAAATAGTTTTCGACGGCTTTGAGGTAACGGAATGTTGCTTTCAAGGTCTCTCCAGGGATATGATTATATTCAGGTTTGGTCTCGTACAAAACTTTCATATCGACCAGAGTCTCCGCTTCTCCTAGTTCAGTTAACTTAAAAGCAGTCGTGTACGCAGTGAAACCATGATCCAGATGCCCTCCTTCCAATATTTCAAGAGCAATCTCATACTGTGATTCGTTGTACTCCACGATCTTCTCCCTTTGGTAGCTCACTTTCGGTACATCTACACAAACAAAGAATATTATCTCCCCAAATTAGTTAGGACCAATTAATTTTTCTTGATTAGTAAAAAGAAAGGTGATGGAGCAAGAAATGAGCACTTACGAGGCCAGAATTTGAAAACTAACATGCTTCCTAGGCCGCCATCTCCTTCAAGTAACTCGACTTCTGATACAATATCTGGTAGAACCTTAGGCACTACGTATCTATTGTCAGTTGCCATTGCTCTCCATAAGTCCTTGATCGGTATAGACACTTTCATTTGATCTACATCTTCCTTCATCTTTCACGTCAACTCGATCTATTTAATTAGTGATAATCAACCAGTTAGACTTTGTGTTCTAGCTAGCTTACTTCTTGATGTGGAACGAGATATGGCGTGCTAATCACTTGGATTTATATGATTATAAAAGGACTTGGTTAAAAAAGATATTATAAACTTTAGAATTATAGAATCTTTTCATTAGTTAATTGGTAATCTAATATTTAAGCATCTTTTGGCTAATAGCCACTGTCCTGTAGATTTTGTATGTATTTGAATATTTGCTTATATACGTTGCACACACCCTCTTTCGTATAGATATAGTCATATAGAAAGGAAAAAAAAAAGGAAATAACAATCACATGTGCCAAGATCCAAGCTAGCCCATGCTTGAAAGACCAAGTCCAAATCGGTTGGACAAGTTTTTCCTGACATGTGCTTTGTCCAAATATGAGTATTTTGTTCTTTTAGTGTAATGGTATATATGGTTAAAATATGGTCATAAAACCATGCATCTTCATCCGACCCATTAGATATTGACAATTTGACATACGAACTTTCTTTCAATTTATATCCATTTTTGATGAATCACTATGAAAACCGCTAAACTAAAGGTCAGTTGGTCATCTACTCATATATTATATAAACTTAAAAATACTATTTGTTGATATATGAAAACTTCTGGTTATGAAATTTGTAAACATGTAGGATATAATAATTCGAATTCGTATTAGACTAGAATTGTATAAACCGGTTTATATTGGCTGGGAACATAGTCGACTAGGTGTAGGCTTTATTGGCTTTTTGTCTTCGGTTATCATCAAATAAAACCATATTGTGTTGAGAAAGGTCTTCAATGATTCCATATATAGATTACGAAACAAAAACATAACCAAAGATACAGAACAGTCACACTAAAAGAATCATGACTTATGGCGGTCCATTTGACATATGGTTTTCGAGGCATTTAATGTAATGCAGCGATGGTTTTAAGGTATCCCCAGGCATATGAGTATGTTCTGCTTCTGGCTTAATCTCATACACAACCTTCACGTCAATCAGTGTTTCCGCTTTTCCTACTTCAGTTAACTTGACATGCGTCGTGTAAGAAGAGTAGCCATGATCCAGATTCCCTCCTTCCACTACTTCAAGAGCCATCTGGTGCAATGATTCATCAAGCTCCACAATCTTCTCCTTCTGGTAGCTTATTTTCGGTACAGCTAATAGAATATAGAAAGTTATCAAGATAACATCCCACTAAATACCCATAATATATATGTAAAACTCAAAAACTTCAAGACTTACCGGAACCGAATTTGAAGAGAAATATGCTTCCGTAGCCGCCATCTCCTTCAATCAACTCAACTCTCTGGTAAGATCTTGGGTATTATGTGCTGAAAGTCACTCGATATGGCTTTCCATAAGTCTCTGATTGGCACCGCAACCTTTACTTCAGCTTTATCTTCCTTCATATACTAACTCTAGAACTTAAGGGGTTAAGGTACATAAATATAGGTGCCACAATTTGTCTGAATATGAATTGGAATTGTATGGATCCAAAAAACTAGAGTATCTTTGGTTGTATGGGACAAAAATGGAAAGAAAAGTATCCCCATAATCCATTGATCTAAGCATCTTTTGAACTTATACATATAAACTTATATATGACCGGATTTCGCAAATGATTTACTGTACATCTTTCTCGTTTTGATTTAAGACGCATTTAAAATTAACAGAACATGTTATGGCACATATAGAGTTTGTTTTCAGTATTTAACCTACTTTATGACGACGAGAGTAAGTACCCGCGCGTTGCGGCGGTAAGAAGATGGGGTGATAGGTCATAGAGTGTGATAGGTCATGGGAGCTGATATGTCATAGAGTGTGATAGCCAAATGCCTTAGCCGTATGGGCTCCGCCATCGGATTTAAAAATTCGTCGAAAGTATATCGAATGACCTCTCTAATGAAAGATCATGGAATTTTAAGAACACCCATATAACTTTTATAATTTATCGATGTACGGTTTTTGAGATAAAAGATTTTGAATGAATTAGAGGAATAAAATGATTTATGGAGGAGAGAGAAAAATGAATGGTTGAGATTTGAGGAGAGAGAAAAATGAGTGGTTGAGATGTATATAGATGTATTGTACCTTATGCATTAGTAGGTGTAAATTGTTGAAAAGTTGAAAAAATTTGGAGGGAACAAATGTTTTATAATGTAGTAGAGATAGAGATATGTATCAAGTTCTCAAAGTTTTCCTTCTTATCAAAAGCTAATTAGAAATGCACAATTGTAATTGTTAAAGTGTGACTTTGAATTATAACACTGTGATGAACCGAGGGAATGTAAACAAAGAAAGAAACTGCTCAGTGCCACCTTCCGCGGGTTTTGAGCCCCAATACGTCGACGGTGTATGGGGGAGGTTAAGATGTAGGCAGACCTTACCTCTACCTAAGTAGAGAGGCTGCTTCCATTTTCTACCTAAATGGTAGAAAAGGCCCTCTAACCTTTGCATGGGATGAGGATCGAACTCATGACCTCTGTCTCTAGAGGCCAGAGTGTTTACCACTGATCCAACCATGCTGCTTGGAATGTAAACCTCAGCCATTATTGGTGATGACAACCCAAAGTGGGTTTTCAATTAAATAAGTAGATGGAGATGTTATAAATTGAGAGCTTATTCTATAAGGTAAGCCTAATAGTATCTACGATTCCTATAATCACATAGTGGGTTTATATTTATTTATTTTTGGGTAAAAAGTGGGTTTATATTACTCACAGTTAGGATTCCTATAAACACATGTGAAACCATCAAATAGAAGAGATCTACGATTCTTACTCGTGAGTTAAACCGATTACCTAGATCGCTCCAAACCAAGTTACATCCTTGTTATTGTGTGTTTGTGTATTTTTATTTATTTTTTTCATTTATCGACTTATTGCGTCTCTTGTCTATTAATACATAGCTCAAAGTACAGAACTTGGTTCGCTTCTCATACATGTTTTCGGTATTTATACTGTGCTCTTAAAGCAAAACTGAAGTACTTGATACCCAAGCATTTAATCAATCGACCTAAAAAGTTGTCTTATACTTGATTTGTTATTATGATCCATATACATATTTCACTCTATACTAATCAATTTGTGATGTTTCTAATGACAATTAAAATTCACATCTCATATGCACTTGACTTGTCGCATTTCAATTTTCTATGAGAAGAGTATCAATAGTCACATTCATCCACCATCTGAGGATATAATCATATAAACAAAGCAAACAACTAATGAAACCTATCATGACTTTCTTACTAGATTGACTTTTTTATAATCAATCATAAAGACCATAGCTTTATTCTGAATTAGATACGCAAGTAAAGATTCAGACAAACTTAGGTTTTGGAGGCACTTGATGAGAGACCTACTTCTAAATGCTATCTCCTTCTGCTACTTCTAATGCAGGTGCTCTGCGATTTTCTCCATCACTAAAATCCTGAAGCAATTTCAACACCAAAAGAGTGTCGGCCTTGATGCTTACAGAGCAGAAAGAGGTAACTACTTCCCATCCAATTTCACTCTTTATTTTCTTCAATAATCATCTAAGATAACATCTTTCACACGCCTTGTCAGGAAAAAATAAGTCAACTTAATCAAAAGTTACCAAACAGGAATCTGAAACTTCAATGGTACTTTCGAGCCAAAAGAAAAGTTGACTTCATATCCAATTGGTCATATAACAAATACAATCTAAACAAAGTACTGATGGTGTATTTGAAGAGTAACAAGCTTCCATGCCAGCATCTCCTTCATTGTGGGTTAATCTTTCTTCATACTGCGCCTTTTGATCCAAGCTAATGCATATATACTTGTTTTTACATTTAAGACGAGGTACATATGTATAGTCTTTCCAATGTTGTTCCCAACACATATGAATACAATACGGGTAGTAGTTGAAGACTATAAGTTATCTTAAAAAAATAAGGTACAACATTGCAAGGGTCAAAATCCTAATGTTGATAGTGAACCCATAATCCTATATATGTATATTTATCACTAAAACGATTGATACAAATGTGAACGTACATATAACATAGATAACAAAGAAAACTTGGACAGAAACATTTTGCTTATCTTCCCCGTGGATTAACAAGCTGAGAAAAAACTGCACTTGTGGCATCCTCATCTGTGCACGAATTGGCTCCATCAACCATACTAGTACTGTTCTGAAATGGCTCAGTTGGTGTTAGAGGAACAACCTGAATGTGATTTGTGCTGTTTTCATCGGGTTCCATGAGAGCCGATGATGTTTCTTCAAGCTGCAGAGCATATTCCAAATTCCATAAAACATCTCCCATTGAAGGACGGTCAACGCCATAGTCGGCCAAACATTTCTCTGCAGTCTCCCCAAACTTTTTTAAAGAAGCCGGATTTACTTTTCCAACAAGATTTCCATCCATAATCTGATCCAACATGCCCTTCTTTTGCCACATCATTGCCCACTCAGCAATGTTGACTTGATCTCTAGGAAGAACTGGATTCAAAGCCGGTCTTGTGCATATAACTTCCATTAACACAACCCCAAAAGAATACACATCAGATTTTTCAGTTAATTGTTGCCTTCTGAAATACTCGGGATCAAGATACCCGAAACTACCCTTCACGGCGGTGCTGACGTGGGTCTGGTCAAGTGACGGTCCTGCTTTTGAGAGCCCAAAATCTGCAACTTTTGCAACAAAGTTTTCATCTAATAAGATATTAGTCGTCTTTACATCTCGATGAATTATACTTTGGGCTGCACCCGTGTGAAGATAATGTAGACCTCTTGCGGCCCCGATACAAATCTCAAGTCGCTGCTTCCACGATAATGGTGGTAGATCAGTCCCGTAAAGATGACTCCTTAACGGGCCATTGGCCATGTACTCATAAACAAGAATCATTTCAGACCTTTCATCACAATACCCGATAAGGGAAACGAGATGTCGATGTCGCAGTTTCGATAACATTTCAATCTCAGTTCGGAATTCCGCAAGCCCTTGTTCGGATCTCGGGTTTCCTCTTTTAACTGCTACACTGGTCCCGTCTTCCATCGTACCTTTGTACACCCGCCCAAAACCCCCAACTCCGAGAAGCAAATTCTCATCGAATTTGTTGGTTGCATCCATGATTTCTTGAAATGTAAAATTTCTTCCAAGAGTACACGAAGCTAACGAGATGCAACTTGCAGTTCCACTTTTAGGTGAAGCGGTTGACATTTTCGTAACAGTGAGTGAGTTCCCATACAATGGCAACGGGAGCCATGAAGGTTTTCGTTGACCTGTTTTGGACCTTTTTGCGACCAGGCAACAATAACATAAACCCAAAAGCAGTATCACAACGAAACCGCCTACAATAGCTGCTATAATCACACCACTCTCCTTGTTCTTTTTTGCCCTGGACACAACAAGATTCTCAACTGAAACAACCCCGTCTAAGCTTCTAGCTTCGTTGCTAACTTTTAGGATTTCAAGACCATTCAAAACCACATTTGCATCTTCTGCAACCTTATCCGGGCCGACACTAACAGTCAAGGTACTCTGATCATTACTTGAATTATAGACAAAATCTTTGTAAACAGGCACATCAAGGTTACCAGTTAAACTTGATAAATCCAAATCCATATATGCATTTTCTGCATTTATGTAAAAATTGAACACAAGCGTATTTAAAGATGTGCTCACGATATCACAAAAATGCGCACGGATGAAGTAAGTGAAATCTGGATCAACAGGAAGAACCCAGGTGATATTGAAGTCCAAATCGGCAACATTAGCATCTCCCATTGTTTGAGCAGTGGCATAAACCCAATTCGGAGCTATTTCAGGTGTGACGCTTTCAGTATACTTTATCATTGAAGGGTTTATCGAGACACTTGTAGCTGACCCGTTAACATGAAGATACTTCTTATCATTTTCCCAAATTCTTCCCAATGTATCATTTTGAGGAGTCAGTTTCGGGCCTCCCATATTCAGACGGTACACAGTTTCAAATGCATGATTTGAAATATCGTTAATTGTGGTAGAAGGAAACACCGATGTTACTTCATTTGGGATTAACTCATCAGGGATTGACACAACTTCTATAGCATTTATGAATGCAATTGAATTGTTTGAAGGGACAAAGTTTAAAAGCAACGAATCGGAAGTCACATTTATCGAGTATTCTCTAAAAAGATGACTCGACCCGTTATAGCTTTTAAAACTGTAGTTGTTCAAGAGCACAAAGTTTTCGGTTACTACAGATAACGAAGCTGACGTGAGATTGTGGTCAGGAATTGGGTAAAAGTAAAGGCGGACCCAATGCCGACCTTGTTTCTTGATGTCGAATTTGTAAGAGGTTGTGGTGGTGAACACTCGGGCCGATTGGTGGACTGGCAAAGGTACAGAGGAATTGGAATTGACTATATTCGATTTCTTTTGATTATCTAAGGAAACCATTGATGACTGATGTGAATCAGGAACATAGGTTTGGCCAAGATATGTGACATTTTGGGATGAACCACAAGCAATTAAGTAACTATCAGCAGGAGTAAATGAAGCAGCTAATGATGGATAAACATATAAAGAAAGAACTAAAGTAACCAACTTCAATAAGTTCATTTCTTTACACCAAGAATACTTATATCACCAAATAAATAATAACTTCAAACTAAAAATACAAACTTGAGGTAATAAAGTAGCTATGATAAGGGTTTAAAAGCAAGAAAACAAGCAGCCCATTTCAAAAAACCAAATTATTTTGTAATCTGAATAAGTAAATCCTAAAACAGTAACAAGTTACAAGCTTTTAGAGTTTAGACAATCAAGTAACTTCCAACAAGTAAAAATTTAAAATTCAAGAAACTCACATTTATGGAGACAATAATCTTCAATTCCCTAAATTAAGTAATTAACAATAAATGAAGCTTAAAGATTCAAAATTTAGGCCAAATAAGCAAGAATTCAAGCAACCCATTTCAAAAAATATCGAAAAAAAGTGATGTGAAAAAATGGAAATTCAAGAGTAAAAAGAAATAGTTTTGTATGTAAGTTTTACCTCAAATGGAATGAAGAGTGAAAAAGAGCAAAATGGTAATGAACACAGTGAAAGATGCATGAAAAAGTTTGAAGCTTTTTTGAAGTGAAGCTGAACTCCCCCCACAGGCCACTAGACACAGCTCTTTACAGGCTGGTTTTTTTAGGCTGGCTGGCAATTTACACAATAATAAAATAAAAATAAATGAGAAAATCGTACTAAAAAAACAAAAGTGTGGAACCCACAACCAAATCTGTCTAAATTTTCATGGTTGTGTTGGTGTGACACATAGGGTCTGGTCTGAGACTATTGACTGCCTTGTTGCCGCCAAGATTTCTGCCAATTATCCATATTTTTTTAAGCAATCTAAATATCTAATGATTAAATGATCTATGAGTGTTCGGATTAGCATTTGACTCATTTTTCATAAGCTGCGTTTTTAAGACTTCATTATAAAATAAGTTTATAAAAAAAAATAAAATTGAGTAATCAAAAACGAACTTATCGAATATAAATCAAACTAAAATAAGCACATAATATTGAAAATAAGCTAATTTATACTCTGCTTAATATGGACTGTCATTCGAATACTACAATAATAGATATCCGTATAGTGATTTCGTCCTTGATCCCTAAATCAAATTTAAGTTAAAAGTATGCCAACCTCAAAATTTTAAGTTGTAAAACCACCACCACCAACATGATACAGTGGTCAAACGTTTAGAAACTTTGTAAAATACATGATGTTATAAATTGGATATATTTCTAAAAGATTTCATGATCCATTTGCATACTACTTTAAAGATTGTTATGGGATGGAAGTTATCTCACTTTCTGGAAATGTAATCTAAACTATAAATTACTGAAAAATGCGAGTAAATGGAACTTTTAAGGATTCGCATAAAAAAATTATACATTTTTATATTAAAACTTACTCCTGAATTTCATAGTAAGTGTACAATTATTTAATGCACTTTAATGAAAGCTCTTAAAGCTTCGTTTAGCAAAACCCTAAATTACTATAGGAAAATGTTAAACACAGCCTTGTGACTATGTTTAAGATGTTATTGCATACATGTAACATTTGTAAAATTTGACTCGATTGACTTGTGATTTACGTGACTAATTGAGATTAAATGCGATTTAATTTCACGAGTTAGTGAAATCTTCATGATTTTGACCCGCTTAACTTTATGTGTAACTTGACTAACGACGTATAGTTAATAATATGATTGAAGCCCTTTTTGCTATTTAATGTCGTATAATAAGTTAGACGAGCCTGATTGACTATTTATTTCGTGGAACGATTCTAAACGATGCTACATGACATTTGAACTAACTAGAAACTTAAATGGATCACCCATGGGTCAAACCCATGACCCATGACCCATCCCCAATTACCCAACCCTATCCACCCATCATACTCTTCCATTCCACTCTTATCCATTCATTCATTTCTTACACTCTTTCTCTCTCTCTCTTAAATGCAAGATTTGCACACACAAACTCTCTCTCTCTCTAAAATTTTAGCTCATTTATTTCTCTCATAACAAGATTTGTGCAAGAATCAACATCC
The DNA here is from genome assembly GCA_034093135.1 of Erigeron breviscapus. Taxonomy (NCBI): domain Eukaryota; kingdom Viridiplantae; phylum Streptophyta; class Magnoliopsida; order Asterales; family Asteraceae; genus Erigeron; species Erigeron breviscapus. The sequence goes on from CM067167.1 coordinate 275,409,942, forward strand.
TCATCATCATCCAATTAACATATCAAAATTTGGAGTTTAAAGGTGCAAGAAAATATCATTTTAAGCTTAAATTCGGATTTAAACCTTTGGTTGAAGATTTGGTAAGTAACCTTGTTTTAATATCCTTGTTTCTTGTTTATTGTCATGTTTCTAGTCAAAACAAAGTGACATTAGGTCAAAACGTGGGTCAAATTCGTTTGTAATCAAGATTAGGGTTTCAAAGTTCATAAATTAGGTCAAAACGATTTTGGTTCGGGATTTGGTGTTTTTAAATGAATTTATGTAGTGGGTTAAGTCTAATTATGTTCATTTATGTTTACTTACACTTAAAAATGAGTTTTTAACCCTTCTCAGTCGTTTTGGTGGTCAAACAATGGAGTTTTGGGGTAAATGGGTCGGTTTGGACTAACCTCCTGCTGCTGCTCGACCAGTTCTGCTCTACCGTCTCTTACGCCCTCTTACGTCTGGGACGGTGGAGACTCGTGGCTGAGCGTCTGGATGTATGGCCAGGACCGTCTTGCACGCTACCAGCGTTTTGGACGGTGGAGGGACCGTCTGGGACGGTGCTCTCCTTGTGAGACTTTCGAGTTTCAGAACACCATTCACTGTTTTACTGTAACACCCCGGGCTAGGCTCAAGATGCACCGAAAAGCATGACACAAGATGGAATTATCGTAGAACGAGACTATATGAATTCAAAAGGATTCCGTGAACCCAACATTTAATACACAATGTCACAAAAGCATAAGGAGCATACAACCATCAAAAGTTCACAAAATAACATTCTAAAGATGGCTAATGATCCTAAGCAAGTCCCATCATCGGGTAATGAATCACGGATCCATAGTCCAAGTCCAACTTCTAGCAAATGCACATCAAGCTCTTGGGTTCTCTTGGTCACCTGAAAAGTGTACTAAACAATGTCAACACTAGGTTGGTGAGTTCGTAGGAAAGAAACGACGAGAACATGTACCATTGCCATCCACAACATAAGCAAGTATAATGAACGAGAAATTTGAAATCAATAAGTATCTAGCAAGTTCTATAACTACACACATGTACGCAATGTCCCTCATATGTCCTCATGTCATCTATAATGTCATCAAGTACCTAATGTACCCGTATAATGTCATCAAGTACTTAGTGTACCCGTTTATATGTCATCAAACACTTGGAGTGCCCGTTTATATGTCATCATGTCCGTATGTACCCGTATAATGTCATCAAGTACCTATGTACCCGTATAATGTCATCAAGTACGTAGTACCCGTATAATGTCATCAAGTACTTATGTACCCGTATAATGTCATCAAGTACCTATAGTACCCGTATAATGTCATCAAGTACTTATAGTACCCGTATAATGTCATCAAGTACTTATAGTACCCGTTTATATGTCATCATGTCCGTTATGTCCATCATTGTCCTAACACATCACAAATTGTCCATCAATGACCCTCAATGTCCACAACTTCACCAAAACACCATGTGCATACACTTCATACGGTACTACCGTTGAGAAATCACAGATGCTTAGATATAGGGTCACCCGCAGCCTTCCCACCACATCTATAACCTTTCAAAGGCATTACCGTCTTCCATGTATGCACAACTATCCTAATATACACTTAAACAATCACATATAGCAACCATATCACAATCAAATACTCGTACGTCAAACAATCAAATCAACGATCATTCAATCAACAAATGTAATCACGCACGTATGTACACTTTTCAGCCCGAATCTCATAGGAGTAAGGGAACTACGAAAACTCACCTTTGCCAAGCAATAACAAGTTAAAATTGAGTTATAAACGGTCAATCATTCCGCGTCCACAACCTATCAATGTACATAACATGTTTACAAATCAAGACCTTACATATGGTTTTTAAATAGTTCATCTTGGTTATAAATAATAACTAACGGGTGTTAAAAACTAAAGGATCTTGGTTCTGATTAGTTCATCTTGGTTTTGATTAGTTCATCTTGGTTCTAATTAGTTCATCTTGGTTCTAAACTGTAACTAACAGGCGTTAAAAACTAACGGATCTTTTAGTTCATCTTGGTTCTAATTAGTTCATCTTGGTTCTGAACTGTAACTAACGGGCGTTAAAAACTAATGGATCTTGGTTCTGATTAGTTCATCTTGGTTCTGAACTGTTATAACAGTTAAAAACTAAGATCTTGGTTCTGAACTGTAACTAACGGGCGTTAAAAACTAATGGATCTTGGTTCTGATTAGTTCATCTTGGTTATTATTAGTTCATCTTGGTTCTAATTAGTTCATCTTGGTTCTGAACTGTAACTAACGGGCGTTAAAAACTAATGAATCTTGGTTCTGATTAGTTCATCTTGGTTCTAAACTGTAACTAACAGGCGTTAAAAACTAACGGATCTTGGTTCTTAGTTCATCTTGGTTCTAATTAGTTCATCTTGGTTCTGAACTGTAACTAACGGGCTAAAAACTAATGGATCTTGGTTCTGACTGTAACTAACGGGTGTTAAAAACTAAAGGATCTTGGTTATGATTAGTTCATCTTGGTTCTGATTAGTTCATCTTGGTTCTGAACTGTAACTAACGGGCATTAAAAACTAACGGATCTTGGTTCTGATTATCGGTTACATCTTGGTTCTAATTAGTTCATCTTGGTTCTGAACTGTAACTAACGGGCGTTAAAAACTAATGGATCTTGGTTCTGATTAGTTCATCTTGGTTCTGAACTGTAACTAACGGCGTTAAAAACTAACGGATCTTGGTTCTGAATGTAACTAACGGGTGTTAAAAACTAACGGATCTTGGTTCTGATTAGTTCATCTTGGTTCTGAACTGTAACTAACGGGCGTTAAAAACTAACGAATCTTGGTTCTGATTAGTTCATATTGGTTCTGAACTTAGTTCATCTTGGTTTTGATTAGTTATCTTGGTTCTGATTAGTTCATCTTGGTTCTAAACTGTTGTCAAGAACAGTCCTCTAAATTAACGACCGTTAAAACCTGCCCAAATTCGACCCAAAAATCGATTTGACCATTTTGGAACCATTTTGAAGCCAATAATAATGTTACCAACACATTTTGGACAAAACCAATCATCAAAAACTCTTTCATTTCACAATCCAAGACCAATTTATACCAATTTCATCCAAAACCCTAATTTTGACTTCAAGAACTCATTTTGACCCAAGAATGACTAAGGATACTTAGATTTGACCAAGAAATGAGATTAACAACATAAAATGATGAATTTGAGTTAGAAATTACTTACCAAAACCTTTCCAAGATGTCAAATCCGATTTTTGAAGCTAAAATGGGAGTTCTTGCACTTGAAAATACCCAAAATTTTGATATGTGATGAAGATGATGATGCTAACAATGATTCCTACACAAATCTTACTTGAAACTAAAATTTTGGTGCAAGAATTTTAGAGAGAGAGTGAGATATGAGTGTGTGTGTGTTTCTTTTGGTGTTCTTGCACTATGTAGAGAGAGAAAGAGAGAAGAAAATGGTTGGTGGAAATGAATGGAAGGAAATGTGGAGGGATAAGGTTGGGTGAGGGTTGGGTCTTAGATCATGGGTTTAGGGTATGGGTCAACCCATGAAGGATCCATTTCCATTTACTAGTAAATTTAATGTCATCAAAATCGTAAAATCAATGAAATCGACCTTTTGACCCAAATGAACACATTGCACGTAATTGAACCACAAATTGAACTCGAATATATAATAGTTAACTAATTAATTAGTCAAATTGTACACGTGGTCAAAGAGTCGTAAATCACAATTGTTACATCATTCCCCCGTTAAAGGAATTTCGTCCCGAAATTCGATAGAAACTTAATCACTAAACAAATGCGGGTACTTAGACTTCATGAAGTCTTCCCGCTCCCAAGTGAACTCGGCTCCACGCCTAGCATGCCATCGGACCTTGACTATCGTGTAGCGTTTGTTCTTCAATTTCTTGACCTCACGTTCTAATATTTCTACCGGCTCTTCAACGAAATTGAGCTTTTTGTCCACTTGAATCTCGTTCATAGGCACATGTAGTGTAGGATCCGCCAAGCACTTTCTTAAGTTACAAATATGAAACACGTCATGCACACCACTAAGTTCTTGAGGTAGTTTTAAACGGTATGCCACTTTGCCCACTCGTTCAATGATCTCAAAAGGCCCAATGTATCTTGGTCCAAGCTTGCCTCTTTTTACAAAACGGATAACACCTTTCCACGGGGAGACTTTCAAAAGTACATGATCACCAACATTGAACTCCAATGGTCTACGCCTCACATCGATGTATTTCTTTTGTCTCTCACGGGCCAATTGTAATCTCTCCTTAATTTGAGAAATCACTTTTGTTGTCTCAACTACTATTTCCGGCCCAATAAGTTGGCTTTCACCAATCTCCGCCCAAGCGAGTGAGAACGACACTTTCTACCATAAAGTGCCCTAAATGGAGCCATTTGAATACTCACATGATAACTATTATTATACGAGAACTCAACTAATGGTAAATGATCTTCCCAACTTCCACCAAAGTCAATAGCACAAGCCCTCAACATGTCTTCAAGCGTTTGAATGGTTCTCTCGGTTTGTCCATCCGTTTGAGGATGAAACGCCGTACTCATGTCGAGTTGAGTACCCATTGCTCGTTGAAAGGCTTTCCAAAAATTTGAGTTATACCGGGTATCTCTATCGGAGATGATAGAAACCGGAACTCCATGCTTAGACACCACTTCTTTAATGTACAAGCGCGCCATGGTGTCAAACTTATCGGTCTCACGAATGGCTAAGAAGTGAGCCGACTTTGTCAACCGATCCACAATCACCCATATAGTATCACGACCACTTCTTGTCTTCGGTAACTTCGTGATGAAGTCCATTGCAATCCGTTCCCATTTCCATTCCGGTGTCACCGGTTGCACCAATAAACCGGGTGGCTTCTTATGATCGGCTTTCACTTGTAAGCAAGTAAGGCACTCACTCACATATTTAGCCACATCACGTTTCATGTCCGGCCACCAATAGAAATCTTTCAAATCAAAGTACATCTTATCCGAGCCCGGATGGACCGAATAAGCCGACTTGTGGGCTTCATTCATGAGAAATGTCCTCAAATTGCCGAAAATGGGAACCCAAAGCCTTTCAACTAAGTATAGCCCATTGTCTTCCTTTCTATCGAATTGTTGCTCCATGCCATCTAACCTTTCATTACCAAAATTCTCCGGTAAAGTAGCTTGTACTTGAGCTCCTATGATTCGGTCACGAATACTTTGTCCCACCGTGAGACTCATGACTCTTACTCTTCTCGGTTTGACCCTTTCGTTTGAGGATGAAACGCCGTACTCATGTCGAGTTGAGTACCCATTGCTCGTTGAAAGGCTTTCCAAAAATTTGAGTTATACCGGGTATCTCTATCGGAGATGATAGAAACCGGAACTCCATGCTTAGACACCACTTCTTTAATGTACAAGCGCGCCATGGTGTCAAACTTATCGGTCTCACGAATGGCTAAGAAGTGAGCCGACTTTGTCAACCGATCCACAATCACCCATATAGTATCACGACCACTTCTTGTCTTCGGTAACTTTGTGATGAAGTCCATTGCAATCCGTTCCCATTTCCATTCCGGTGTCACCGGTTGCACCAATAAACCGGGTGGCTTCTTATGATCGGCTTTCACTTGTAAGCAAGTAAGGCACTCACTCACATATTTAGCCACATCACGTTTCATGTCCGGCCACCAATAGAAATCTTTCAAATCAAAGTACATCTTATCCGAGCCCGGATGGACCGAATAAGCCGACTTGTGGGCTTCATTCATGAGAAATGTCCTCAAATTGCCGAAAATGGGAACCCAAAGCCTTTCAACTAAGTATAGCCCATTGTCTTCCTTTCTATCGAATTGTTGCTCCATGCCATCTAACCTTTCATTACCAAAATTCTCCGGTAAAGTAGCTTGTACTTGAGCTCCTATGATTCGGTCACGAATACTTTGTCCCACCGTGAGACTCATGACTCTTACTCTTCTCGGTTTGACCCTTTCCTTTCTACTCAATGCATCGGCTACGACATTAGCTTTGCCCGGATGGTAGCGAATATCACAATCATAATCGCTAAAAAGTTCGAGCCATCTTCTTTGTCTCATATTCAACTCACTTTGATTAAAAATATGTTGAAGACTTTTATGATCGGTGTAGATCACACATTTGGTGCCATAAAGGTAATGTCTCCAACACTTCAAAGCGAAAACAACTGCTCCCAATTCCAAATCATGAGTGGGGTAGTTTTTCTCTTGCACTTTAAGTTAACTGGAGGCATAAGCAATGACCTTGCCCCGTTGCATAAGCACACACCCCAATCCTTGACCCGAAGCATCACAATATACCACAAAATCCTCTACTCCATCCGGAAGACTCAAGATAGGTACATCACACAACATGTCCTTGAGAGTTTGAAAAGCAACTTCTTGCTTCTCGCCCCACTCAAACTTCCTCTCTTTTTGAGTCAAAAGAGTGAGTGGTTGTGCTATCTTGGAGAAATTTTCAATGAACCTTCGATAATAGCCCGCCAATCCAAGAAATTGGCGAATCTCGGATGGCGTCTCGGGTCGTCTCCAATTCTTGACCGCTTCAATCTTGCTAGGATCTACATGAATCCCATCTTTGCTAACCACATGACCAAGAAAATGAACTTCTTCCAACCAAAACTCGCACTTAGAAAATTTCGCATACAACTTCTCTTTTCTAAGCAAGTCTAGCACTTCGCGCAAATGTTCGGCATGATCTTCCTTTGTCTTTGAATAAACAAGCATGTCATCAATAAAGACAATGACAGACTTGTCCAAGTACGGTCGACACACCCGGTTCATCAAATCCATGAACACCGCCGGTGCATTAGTCAACCCAAACGGCATAACGGTAAATTCAAAATGACCATACCTTGTACGTGTTGGGTTATATAACAAATTATCAAATCAAATCACAAAGCACGCAACGGAATATTAAACTATGCAATTAATTAATTAACCAAGGAAAGAAAGCATGTACCTTTAATTGAAGATGATAAAGCAAGAAACTTTATAATAAGGTTTAAAATAAAACCTCTCTACGATTGCACACACGACACACCAATGTATGTATGCTAGTACTTGATCACGAACCGAGAAACCCTTTGTTGAAACCCTTTTATTCGAAACCCTAAGCAAACTTGAAAACCCTTTTTCCTTGCTAAAAATTGAAAACCGAAAACCCTATAAAGGGGTGAGTTTCGGCCGAACTAGAGGGAGAGAAGAGAGGAGGATTTGTGTGTTTTTAAACTTATGAAAAACCCTTAGCCTAAGCTTTGTATTTATAGGGACTAGAATAGGGTTTAATGACTTGCAAAACAAGTTGGGTTTAGGGCTAATCAAGCCCCCCCAAAACCGGCCCCCTATATGGATACACTTAGGAAACTTCTAGAATTTCATAATCACAAATTAAGTCCTCCTTAACTAACGCCGTTAGCTAGTAACCGTTAGTTCTTAACGACCATTCGTTAATTGAAATCGTGATCATATTAATTAAATACATTAAGTATATTAATTAATATTAAATACATTTGTGTCGAGACGTGTGACCCCGTAGGCTTAAATCATTTCCGGACATACGTTCATTTTACGTGATCATATACTAACAGCTCCCACTTGAGCTCATAATAAATAAGGTTTAAAATAAAACCTCTCTACGATTGCACACACGACACACCAATGTATGTATGCTAGTACTTGATCACGAACCGAGACAACCCTTTGTTGAAACCCTTTTATTCGAAACCCTAAGCAAACTTGAAAACCCTTTTTCCTTGCTAAAAATTGAAAACCGAAAACCCTATAAAGGGGTGAGTTTCGGCCGAACTAGAGGGAGAGAAGAGAGGAGGATTTGTGTGTTTTTAAACTTATGAAAAACCCTTAGCCAAAGCTTTGTATTTATAGGGACTAGAATAGGGTTTAATGACTTGCAAAACAAGTTGGGTTTAGGGCTAATCAAGCCCCCCCAAAACCGGCCCCCTATATGGATACACTTAGGAAACTTCTAGAATTTCATAATCACAAATTAAGTCCTCCTTAACTAACGCCGTTAGCTAGTAACCGTTAGTTCTTAACGACCATTCGTTAATTGAAATCGTGATCATATTAATTAAATACATTAAGTATATTAATTAATATTAAATACATTTGTGTCGAGACGTGTGACCCCGTAGGCTTAAATCATTTCCGGACATACGTTCATTTTACGTGATCATATACTAACAGCTCCCACTTGAGCTCGTAATAAATGAAGGTAATAACATTGGTTAGCATCTAGCAACACGCCAATGCTCCCAGAAATATTTAAGTATAGTTTCTTAAAGTATATTTAAATGGTTGAGGCATTTATTATCCCTTTGTTCAGATACCGTGTTAAACATGAATATGGATCAATGTCATTTCATGATTTAACGATTCTGTTTCTCATTCCATAACTAATTAATGATTACCAAATATAATCGAGAACCATCTGGATTTATTTGGGCACGGCCATGCAAACATCTTAATTAGTCCTAATGAGGGCGCCAATGGTATCATTCTGCAACTATTAGTTGGAGGAACAAATCCTGTATTGACTACATGTGTCAGTCATCATACTTCACTACACTTTCTGAAAATAGCCCTTTATTTACTCCCTTATTCAGGAGAGTTAGAACTATATCAAGTAAGTGCAATCCATACATGCTGACCTGCTTGTATCTCAAGTCAAAGGATCAATAAAGTAACCATTTACGAATTTCACTTAATGACGCCGATCCATAAAGTGATGAATTCGTTAGTGGGGTAGTCCGATATGCATCAACTATGGATATCATGTGAGTTTGGTGGGACCATCCATTATATATTCCAAGAATGTAACCAATCGCTCAGATTTGTCTTAGTTTAATTATATTCCCATATAATTAATCGACAATGGACAATTTAGAATATTTAATAAAATATTCAAGGATTAAACATGCAAATATAGGATACAATTAATATTAAATGAAATCAAACATATCAAGTACTTTATTTCATTATGAAAAATATAAATTGTTTAACATCCCTTATCCAAATACCGAAACAACAGATTTACATGAAATAACTAGCTAATTTAAGTCCTATGCCCTCGGCATGCCTTTCAAGCTTGGGCCTAGACAAAGCTTTTGTGAAAGGATCAGCTAAGTTAAAATCTGTGTGAACTTTGAGTAATTTGATCTCTCCTAGTTCGATCTGCTCACGAACATAGTGATATCTTCTAGCATAATGTCTGGCACCTTTCTGAACTCCGGGTTCATTGGCAATGATTAATGCACCAGTATTATCACAGTACATATCAGTGGGTAAGTCACTTGAGGGGATCACGTCAAGCCCGCTAATGAACTTCCTTATCCAGACTACTTCCATTGCGGCTTCTGAGGCGCAATGTACTCAGACTCTGTTGCAAACATGGCAACTGTAGTTTGCTTCTTGCTTTTCCAATCCACAGCACCTCCGTTAAGAACGAAGACGAATCCTGACTAAGACTTCGTGTCATCTCTATCAGTTTGAAATCCAGCATCACAGTATCCGGTCACTTTGAGCTCTAAGTCTGGATTTCCTCCATACACCAAAAACATATCTTTAGTAGCCCGTAGGTACTTCAGAATGTTCTTAACAGCAGTCCAATGACTTTCACCTGGATTCTGCTGATATCGGCTAACGATGTTTTGCGCGAACGCCACATCGGGTCTAGTGCATCTAACCGCATACATAATAGATCCCACAGCCGAAGCATAAGGACCTCTTTGCATACGCTCCACCTCATTAGGTGTAGTAGCACCCTGTTTGACAGATAAACTAAGTCCTTCTTGCATAGGTGTAAACCCACGCTTAGAATTCTCCATCTTGAATCATTTCAAGACCTTATCAATATAAGCACTTTGACTTAGTCCAATTAACCGCTTTGATCTATCTCGGTAGATCTTGATTCCAAGAATAAATGCCGCTTCTCCTAAATCTTTCATGGCAAAACACTTTCCAAGATGGGATTTAACATCTTGCAACATTGGAATGTGTTTTCCTATGATCAATATGTCATCAACATACAAGACAAGGAAAATAACATTACTCCCACTAGCTTTGCGATATACACATGGCTCATCGGGATTTTGAACGAAACCAAACTTTTTGATTTCTTCATCAAACCGCTTGTTCCAACTTCTTGATGCTTGCTTTAGTCCATAAATGGACCTTTGAAGCTTGCATACTTTGTTGGGATGTTTTGGATCAATAAAACCTTCAGGTTGATCCATATAGACTTCTTCATCCAAGTAACCATTTAAGAAGGCAGTCTTAACATCCATTTGCCATATCTCAAAGTCATAGTACGCAGCTATGGCTAAGAGAATCCTAATAGCTCTAATGTCCGCAAATGGAGAAAAGGTCTCATCATAGTCAACACCGAAACGTTGAGTATAACCTTTCGCCACAAGACGAGCTTTATAGGTGTGTACATTTCCATCCATGTCCGTCTTCTTCTTGAAGATCCACTTACACCCAATAGTTTGAGCATTTGGTGGAAGATCAACCAAGCTCCAGACTTGATTGTCTTTCATGGATTTCATTTCCACCTTCGTAGCTTCAAGCCATTTTTCAGATTCCGTATCTGATAATGCAGCTTTGAAATTCGGAGGCTCATCGAGATCTCCTAAAATGTTTTCTTCTACCATCAGACATAATCTGTCAGTAGGACGTCTTGTCCTTTCGGACCTACGAAGTGGAATCGCTTCATCATCATCGACTTGAGGTTCATCACTTTGAACATTTCCCCCCCCCCCAAGTTGATGATTGCTAGGAGCTTCAGAAGGTGACACATCTTCCTCTTGAGTCTCATCAAGTTCTACAACCCTCCCACTGTTCTCTGGAACTAATTTCTTTTCAAAGAATTCAGCATATCGAGCAACGCGAACAGTGTGTTTGACGGGATCATAGAAGTCGTAACCCATCGTTTCCTTAGGGTATCCGACAAAGATGCACTTAGTAGTTCTGGGTTCAAGTTTGTCAGGCATATCGCGCTTCACAAGTGCCTCACATCCCCAGACTCTTAAGTAAGACAGATTAGGACATTTCCATCCATGTCCGTCTTCTTCTTGAAGATCCACTTACACCCAATAGTTTGAGCATTTGGTGGAAGATCAACCAAGCTCCAGACTTGATTGTCTTTCATGGATTTCATTTCCACCTTCGTAGCTTCAAGCCATTTTTCAGATTCCGTATCTGATAATGCAGCTTTGAAATTCGGAGGCTCATCGAGATCTCCTAAAATGTTTTCTTCTACCATCAGACATAATCTGTCAGTAGGACGTCTTGTCCTTTCGGACCTACGAAGTGGAATCGCTTCATCATCATCGACTTGAGGTTCATCACTTTGAACATTTCCCCCCCCCCCCAAGTTGATGATTGCTAGGAGCTTCAGAAGGTGACACATCTTCCTCTTGAGTCTCATCAAGTTCTACAACCCTCCCACTGTTCTCTGGAACTAATTTCTTTTCAAAGAATTCAGCATATCGAGCAACGCGAACAGTGTGTTTGACGGGATCATAGAAGTCGTAACCCATCGTTTCCTTAGGGTATCCGACAAAGATGCACTTAGTAGTTCTGGGTTCAAGTTTGTCAGGCATATCGCGCTTCACAAGTGCCTCACATCCCCAGACTCTTAAGTAAGACAGATTAGGAACATTTCCATGCCATAATTCATATGGTGTCTTGTCAACCTTCTTGGTTGGAACCATATTGAGAATGCGTACAGCAGTCTCAAGAGCATAATCCCAAAATGAAAATGGGAGAGTCGTAAGGGTCATCATAGATCTCACCATGTCTAGCAAGGTTCGATTTCTCCTTTCAGACACTCCATTATGTTGAGGAGTGTATGGAGGAGTAAGCTGTTGGACAATTCCACACGCTTTCAGATAATCCTTAAACTTTTGGCTTAAGTATTCACCACCTCGATCCGAACGAAGAATCTTGATGGTTTTGCCGAGTTGATTTTCTACTTCATTTTTAAACTCTTTGAATGTTTCAAACACTTCATGTTTATGTTTAAGCAAGTAAACATAACCATAACGACTGAAATTATCCGTAAAAGTTATGAAGTAGCTAGCTCCTTTTCTTGACACATGTCTAAATGGGCCGCAAACATCGGTATGAATGAGTCCAAGAAGATCTTTAGCCCTCTCTGGTTTATTCAGAAAAGGTTTTCTTGTCATTTTGCCGGAAACACATGACTCGCATTTATCAAATGATTCATCATTTAATTGTAAAATCCCTTCACGTTGAAGTCTTTCAATGCGATTTTTGCCAATGTGTCCAAGACGACGGTGCCACAGATAAGTAGAGTCCAAGTTAGTCTTGGCTCTTTTGCTAACATTATACATTGAATTATTTAAATCACAACCACGCATATCAATTTCATAAATACCATCACAAGCAATAGCATCAAAATAATGAACATTATTTTTAGAAACTGAAATACCATTATCATTAAAAACATTAATGAATCCGTTGTCTTTCAACAAAGAAACTGAAACTACACCTCTAGTAATAGAAGGTGCATAATGACAATTGTCTAAAACAATAATTAAACCGAAAGGAAGAACTAAATGATATTCTCCAATAGCTTCAACAGGTGCTGGTAGACCATTGCCCACGAACAGCTGCAAAGCTCCGGGCTTCAGCTTCCTCCTTTTCCTAAGTGCCTGTAATTCATTACAGATATGAGTTCCACAACCAGTGTCATAAACCCATGATTTACGCTTAGTAAAGGAAAATAATTCAATAGTGAAGATACCTGAAGTACTAGCAACACTAGCTTGCTTCTTCTTCACATTCAACTCGGCAAGATACTTGGGACAGTTCCTCTTCCAGTGCCCGACTTCATTACAATGATGACAGGTCTGGTCTTTTGCCGGATGCTCTTTCTTAGCCGGAGGGGTTTTCTTTGGTTTGGAAGCATAAGCAGCTTGCTTACCCTTGCCTTTACCATCAAACTTGCCTTTAGCTTGGTGCGATTTCTTAGCTTTCTGGATCCGACCCCCTCTTATCATAAGAACATTTGGGTCATTGGCCTTTTTTGGAATCGTCTTCTCATATTCAATGAGCATAGCATGAAGTTCAGTGACGCTCTTTTTCATAGAGTGCATGGTATAGTTTTGCACAAAGCTCTCATATTCCTTAGTAAGGGATTTGAGAATCATGCCAACTTTTACCTCTTTATGATAAGCGTACTCCATCGAATCCAATTTGTCAAAAATGCTCTTCATCTTGAGCACATGACTGCTAACCGATTTTCCAGATTCAAGTTTCATGTCATGGAGTTCCACGACTAAGTCGAATAGTTCCACTCCAGCTTGTTTTTCATACAAGGATCTAAGTTCTCTGATCATATCATATGGAGTGTAATTCTCGAATTGTTTCTGAAGCTCGGGAGACATGCTCGCAAGCATCAAACAACAAACTTCATTGAATCTAGTATACTGAACTCTATATTCAGTTCTTTCAGCTGCTGTTGCAGTAGCAGCTGGTTCGGTTGGCCATTGCCTTTCAATGACATCCATGCGTTCTTCAACTCTTAGAACAATTCTCAGTTGGCGATACCAGTCATTGAAATTTGATCCATTAAGCTTTTCTCTTTCAAACATTTGCCGAAAAGCATTGGTGTTTGTGGAAGGATTCATTGCCATCTACAAAACAGATTAAGTTCAAAAATCAGTATTTTCGATAATAAATCCTTAAGAAATCAATTACCCAATGTTTATAAATAAACAATTAATTTCATTAAGGCTAGGATCCAATTGACATACAATCATTTCATCAGTTGATCTGCTAGAAATGATTGCACTCAAAAGGTAAGTGACGAGCAGTAATTGCATTACATGTGCAATTCCTAGTAAGAATGGGACCTACAAATGACACTTGATTCATCAAGTGATTTGTAGTCATGTTTTGTCCCATCTTTTGTCACGGGTCAAGGTCTCACCGCTTAACTCGCTTTAAGTCGTCCAACCAAGAACGCGCAAATTTGTCCACCACTGTGTACCAGTGAGTGGGATTTGCCATGCAACTGCCATTTCACCACTGTGTACCAGTGAGTGGGATTTGCCATGCAACTGCCATTTCACCACTGTGTACCAGTGAGTAAAACAACAGCCACAAGTGTCCTTTACGAGTTGGATGGCAATGACTTAAGTTTATTGGGTCAATCAATTTGATGTGTGATCAAAAGGTTATGTTTGAAGATTCATGCATATCTTCTAAACATAATATGTTTATAAAACTCATTTTTATTTCCTTTAAATACAAAAGAGCTCGGTAGCTCCATTTGAACGCACAAAGAAGCGCAAGGGCAAAGGTTTGCGATGAACGCAATTAAAAACCCGCCCTTTTAGGAGGCTAACGCACTCCGACTTATACCTCTCTTAGAGTTTGTTCAAATGGGTGAGCCGGTGTATCTCTTGATTTTTAGGGCACAAATTTTATAAACAAAATCTTATTTCGATAGTTATTAGTCAAGTTTATTTTTCCAAAAACAATTTTGCACACAATTTTCATAAAAGGCAAAATTAAACTTACTAAATTTACAACTTAACAATTAAGGTAATCAACCTATTTTGGTCACTATTGTATAAGATTGGCTCCTCTTTCATATGGAAAAAGACCACATTCATCAAGTTGCCTTGATTGCGTAAGCCAAAATTTCTATAACAAATTATCTACCATAAATAACAAGGTGCTGATCTGGAAAATCCAGCATTTCACGACCAAATCTGGCACTGAAGAAGGCCGAACTGGGCTTAGCACAAAACACAAAAGTTGTAGCCCTATGAGTCAAGCACCTACTGTAAAGAATTCGGCTTCCAACTCCTTACGGTTGATAAGTTATGATTTTTTTAGTGAACTGGTGTCAAACAGGAACTTTCACAAAACATAATCACATTGTCACACAATTATTTATTCAATTATCTAGCATAATTAACCTTAATGATCAAGATTTCATATCAATATATCTAAGTAATAATCATGAATAATTTGCATGAAAAATTCATGATTTTTACTTCTATTTAACAATTAAATTGTAAGTCCCAACTCGATAGATGGTACTACTGAAGACACCTCTATGTCGATGGTGGAGTTACTTTGCAATATATGCACTGAACTGGAGACGACCAGTTGCAGTGTGTATATACCAAGTTCTAGATAGATTACTTATATAAAAGACAATAAGTAAAGAACAATGCAATAATACAAATAACTTGTAAGATAACTTGATGAGACAATATGTATTTTTCAATGTGTAATTTATTTATTGATATTAAACAAATTACAAGGTTGATGCGGAACCAAGATAATACACGAATGTAAATATCCTAACAACCTATGAAATACAATTGATCTATACTCGGAATTTCTCAAGACAATCGAAACACTTAAAGTTGTGAAATGTTCCTTTTAGTGATTGAGAGAAGATTGCACAAGTTCACCAAGAATATTGCAGGTTTGCAAAGTGTGAAGTTATTCGTCTTTGTGAAATAACTTAAATTCTTGGTTGTGCAATGACTTGTATTTATAGGCAAAGTTAACATTGGGATGTTAACTTTAGCCGTACAAATGTGGTTGAGAGCATTTAAGGAATAGCATTTAATTCCTTAAAAAGCAGTGTAAAGTCGCATGATAAAGCAACTTTACACAACCACCTTTATGTACCTTATATTACTTAAATAATAAGACAAGGCTTATTATCCGGGTAAAGGTACATAAAGTATACAAGTCAATTCCTCGTAATCAGTGTAAAGCTTTGTAAGGGCTTTCCACTGATGGTCTCCAGTTTGTAACTGACTAGAATGCCAACTGGGCTTCGCTGCCATTGCCATTCTCTATCTTCCATTTGTTGTCTTCGACTTCAACTGGTCAGTTCTCAACTGGAGAAGTCTCAGTTGCGTTGACTGTACGGTGCAACTGGACTTCAATATATTTCTGGACAAATCTTCTTGGTCACCAGTTTTACTGGTCACCAGATGCAACTGGTGACTGGTCAGTGTGAACTGGTGACTGGCTAGTTCCAGGTGAACTGGTCCTAACAAATTCCCCCTATTTGTCTAGAAATATAGTCTAAGTCTTTTTCTAGTTCTTGTATCTATACAAGTGTGAACTATAGAGACTTGTTCAATTTAAATCTATCTAAGTTTCTTAAGGCATTTTTATAGATCAATAAATGCCTTAGGTTTTTCTTTTAGGTTTGTTAGATTTTAATCTATTATCTACCTTGTGGTTACAAACTGGTAACTTCATTTATACAAGGGAATGAAATTTATACAAGTTACAGAATGCAAATACAAATTACAAGTAGATAAACTGAAGAAAGAACTTAATGAGATGGCCCTTCGCCAGTTCTTCTTCTCTTGGCAACTGAAGAGATAGGCTGAGTATCTTCAGGATCAATATTCAACTTTTGCTCAAGATTTTCTTTATGTTGAATTTTCCCCCTTAGAAAGTTTACCCATGCTTTCTCAAACCTATTCTTTTGTGCCTTAGCATCCAAAACATTCACCATCTCCACCCATTCGCTGAATCCATATTGCATAGCACCAGGATCATCAGTTCTAACCAGTGGCCCACCAGTATACTTAACATCGATTTGAAAAACCTTGGTGCCTGGCTTGATTGTAACATTGACACTATAAATAGTACCACTATGTCTTCTGGTTGACATGATCTGGGAGTAGTAGTTTCTAGCTTCAGATTCATTTGTGATTTTTATACTCCCAGCACCAGCAGCCAGTACAGCGGACTTAATGTCTTCATTGGATACCTCACCAGTTGATTCAACGAATGTGCTAAGGTCAGCATCTCTTGCATCTCTTGTCAGTGGTTTTCTTGGTTGTGGAATCCTTCTTCTTGGTGGATCCAGTACACTCTTCACAACCTTCTTGACATTTGCAATTCTCTTTAGAAGCCCACTAGCCCTAATCTCTTTGGCCTTCTCCACTGAAATGTTTAAGCTCCTGGAATCGAATTCAGCTTCATCCTCTTGATAGTGTCTGTCCAGTTCTACATCTAGCATTTCATTCAACTGGTCAACTATCCTAGGATCATTCTTAACCCTAACATACTCATCCTTAGTGATACCCAGTAGATTGGCATCACTCATATCCAGCAACTTAATCTGAGCAAGATGTGCCCTGGCCTCAACTTGGTTTCTTTGTTTCATTTTCTTTCTTTCTTTGATGTCATTACCAAGTCTAGCCAGTTTTCTACTATCACTATCTGAAACTGGAGGGAGTATATCAGCATTACCAGTTTCCAACATTACTTCAGTGGCCGGCTGGGCAGATGCATCACCAGCTAAACCTTTACCTTTGTCCAAACCAACATTCCCCCTAACACTCTGCTCACCAGCTTCAGTACTGGTAGCCACAACCAATTCTCTTCCAGATCCAGATGGAGTCCTTCCAGGTGCAACTGGTGTAAGGACTGAACTTCTTTCCCCCTTGGCAGCATCTAGACCTGCCCTAATTGCTTCCCATTCAGAGGGGTGAGATGGCAACCGGTCAAGAGGCTGCCACGACTGCATGTCCTTACACTCTTTGAAGATGCCACACATCATCCTGAAGGACCTCCATAAATGGTTCGTCTCCTTGGACTGGGTCAAGACATTTGCAACAACTTGGTCTTGACCAGTTTTCAATTCATTCAAGATCTTGGAGTCCTCATCCAAACCGGAGACAACCTTATCCTTAACCTCATCATCCATCTTCTTCAGATTTTCCACTTCAGTTGTCAGTTTCTCTATAGATTGAGCATGTAGAGATACCTGGGTGTTCAAACTTTCTATGCTGCCTCTCAACTGGTTGATCTCACTGGTAAGTAGGGCCAGATCAACCTGAGGAGTGGCCAGCTTGGTGATCTCAGACATCACCCTTTCAATCAAATGCTCTTCTCTAGCACCCAGCGTATCCTCTATTTTCTGACCAACTGAAGTCATCAACTGCTCTCCAAGGCCAGTTACATCTAGGCCAGGTCTTTCAATAAGTTCCTTAACCTGCCTTTCAATCTCTTTCAAGTCAACTTCTGAAGTTCTGACAGTATTTCCTAGCAAGTTGGAGATTGAACTGGAGACCTTGGAGTGAGTTAGGTCAAAGGCTTCCTTTAGAGTACCAGCCAGATTGTTGCAGCCAGTGACCAACTCATTAAGCTTTCTGAACACCAAGTCTTCATTAGATGAAAACTTGTTTATCCCCAGATCGACCACCTTAATGTTTGTCAAATGATCTTTGTGGTATCTGGAGAAGGACTTGGTGTTCTTGTCAAGTGTCTTCTGAATCTCCTCCACCCTGGTTAGAAGGTTTTGGAGATCGGCTTGTAGTGAGACAACTTGACTGTCCAGTGACAAAGGAGAAGGTGTCACTGGACCACTAGCAGTTACTACTGGAGCAACTGGAGGAGGCAAACTGATGGAAGTCTCCCTAGTTGTCAGGCCAGCAGTTGAAGAAATTATTGGAGTGGTGGTTGAAGAAAGGACTGGAAAAACAAATTGTTGTTCATGCTGAGAATGCTCAGGTGTGAACAACGGCGACGGTGGGGGTGGCATTTCTCGAGCAAGTGAGAATTGCCCAGTTGGTAAAGGAGCAAAATTTGTTGGTAAAGATATATCTATAGGCACATTTACTTGTGGTGGTAAAAATGAAATTGATGCGTCTGGAAGTAAGACTGGAGATGAAGGGTCTTGTGCTTGTACAGAAGCATCAAGAATCTCCTGGTCTGTTTCAGTACCTTCAGAATCCGAAGATTCAATAAGGATTTCCTCGTCATTAACACTCATGTCCAGATCCATGAATGTAACTGAGGGCTGACCAGTTACCTGGTCAGTCTCCAGATGACCTTCCCCAGTTTCCTGGATGGGTACATCTGTTGGTGGATCAAATACCGAAGTATCTTCACCAGGGATAGATGTGATGGGGGTTGCTTCAGTTATGGTTGCTCTATCCTCAACCATAACATTAGACACACTGGAGGGTCCCTCATTATTTTGAGGCCCGCCCAGTTGCCTTTCTGACTCACCTGCAAGAGGTGCATCAGTTGAAGCGAATGCCAATTGCATTCGTTCAGGAAGTTCGACCTCACCAGCTTCAGATACCAGTGAGTCTAGATTCCTTAGCATATCTGGAGCAGTGTACGGTGAATCTGTACTATTATATGCTTCTCTGCCCAGAATTTGCTTAAAACAAAGAGAGAGGAACCTTGAAAAGGGAATACAAACACCCCTTGTGCCCTTCAGCTTTTGAACCAGGCTTCTATACAGAATTTCTGCAAAGTCCACTCTCAATCCGTTCCACAAGCAATAAGCCATCTCTGCTTGTGAGGAGTTGATCTGGTCAAGTCCACCAGAACTCCCACCCATGCTCTCCACCAGGTGGATGAAAAAATACCTCCATGAAGGTGTAAGGCCCTTCATGGTCATCGCACCTTTTGTCTTCAACACCCCATTCTCCAAACACTCCCTGTGTCCCATTTCAAGAAGTACTTGGCGAAAGTTTATATTTGGGGGCAAGACGACTGGAGATTCACCCTCTCTCCAGTAATTGAGGCGTAAGGCATCCCTCAATACATCGGCTGACAAGGTACACTGGATTGTTCCATCCTTTAATGTGAAACTGATGGAGGAACAATCAGAAGAAAGAACGGCAGTGTACCAAAACTCACATAAGTAGTTGTGAAACAACTTACGTGGGTTTAGAGAGAATGAGGGTCCTATTGGAGAATTCTTCAAAAACTTTTGAATTCTACCAATAAGGGTATCGGACCCTTGAGATCCTCGTAGGCTGGCCATCGGATTATTTGGATTTAGTTTGATGACCGAAGCACTACTAGGGGCACTAGGTGCCGCTTTGACATCTGGTGAGGGATTATATGGAACAGTCAAGAGATTTACATCTCTTGAACGAGATGATCTAGGAGCCATAGAAGAATGAAAATGAAATTTGGGATTTAGGGTTTTTGATTTGTGAAGCAAAGAGAAAAATGAAGCAATTTTGATGATTGGAAGTAAATGAAGGAATGTAAGAGAAGGAAGTAAATGAGTTCGGAGTAAATAAGGGTATTCATAAAGGGATTCAAGATCCCAATGAAACACCAAAATTATATTTTAATAAAGACAATCCTTTTTGTAGATATTTTCAACAAAGTTGGTTTGAATTTTGAAATAAAATATTGATTTGCCATGTAAACATTAAATGCTTTCATGTCAGCATTAAATGCTACGACGGCTTATCTTACCCACGCGCCCACTCACTTTTTGTTTTCCCAATACAAACAGTTGTCAGGTACTAAAATGGTTTCAAACACGTCAGATCACGATATCAAGTGGTTTAAAACACTCGAGTATCATCACGTGTCACACATATTGACCAAGTATTTGTAACGTTATAAAAATAAGACAAGACTGAACCTGGTAACTGGAGGATCAGTCCAGTACCAGTTTCCAACTAGAGAGTTCTCCAGTTGCATTTTCAAACAAAAATGAATTTTAGTCAGAAAATTATTTTGAGTCTTTCCCCCTAAAATGATGATCCAGAAATCAATTAGTGCCAAGATAGTATCACAAAGGCGTTCGATAGCCTGGCGAGCAAAGATTATCTGGACCTCCTCAACTGGAGAACTTCATCAGTGTCACTGACGCGTTCAATAACAAAGAAAGCTCCAGTTAAGGGTTTAACATTCCCAATTCGCTGATGAGATGTTTAAAGGTTTTCTCATCGAGAGGTTTAGTAAAAACATCAGCTAACTGTTTGTCAGTGGGGATGAAATGAATTTCAATATCTCCTTTCATAACGTGATCTCGAATGAAATGATACCTGATGTCAATATGCTTTGTTTTTTAGTGCATCACTGGGTTGTGAGATATAGCAATAGCACTGGTGTTGTCACAAAAGATTGGGGTCTTGGTATACTTCTGACCATAAT
The DNA here is from genome assembly GCA_034093135.1 of Erigeron breviscapus. Lineage (NCBI taxonomy): Eukaryota > Viridiplantae > Streptophyta > Magnoliopsida > Asterales > Asteraceae > Erigeron > Erigeron breviscapus. Next base: position 275,430,981 of record CM067167.1, read on the forward strand.
ATAGTAACTGGTTCTTGATCCAGAGAATCTGGGCACAGCAACTGGCCGCAGAAATGTACTCTGCCTCAGCAGTGGACATAGAGACTGAAGTCTGCTTCTTGCTGGTCCAACTTACCAGTTTTCCTCCAAGGAAATGACAACCACCAGTTGTTGATTTTCTATCTATCTTACAACCTGCATGATCAGAATCTGAATAACCCATTAGATCTAATCCTGAGCCTTTGGGGTACCAAAGACCAAGATTAGGACACCCTTTCAGGTATCTAAAGATACGCTTTACAGCGTGCAAATGTGATTCCTTAGGGTTAGACTGAAATCTGGCACATAAACATGTTGCAAACATTATATCTGGTCGACTGGCAGTTAAGTACATCAGTGAACCAACCATACCTCTATAGTCAGTTATGTTAACTGGTTTGCCAGTTGGGTCAAATTCAATGGTGCTGCAATAGGTGTGTTTTTCGATGGGATTGAATCATATTTGTATTTTCTTAACAAATCTCTGACATATTTTCCTTGGTTTATGAAAATTCCATTTCCAGTTTGTTTAATCTGAAGACCTAAGAAAAATGTTAATTCACCCATTAAGCTCATCTCATACTCAGATGACATGATTTTAGAAAACCTTTTACACATTGCATCATCAGTTGAACCAAAAATAATGTCATCAACATAAATTTGTACCAATAAGATATTACCTCTTTCTTTCAAGATAAACAAGGTATTATCTATTGCACCTCTTTGAAAGCCATTTTTAAGAAGATGTTTAGTTAAAGTATCATACCAGGCTCTTGGGGCTTGTCTTAGACCATACAATGCTTTGTTCAGTCTATAGACCCAATGTGGATGCTTTTCATCGATGAAACCTGGAGTCTGCTTAACATAAACTTCTTCTTCCAATGTTCCATTTAGGAACGCACTTTTGACATCCATCTGGAAAACCTTGAACTGCAGATGGGCTGCATAAGCCAGAAATATTCTTATGGCTTCAAGTCTTGCAACTGGAGCAAAAGTTTCATCAAAGTCAACGCCCTCTGCTTGACAATAACCCTGGGCAACTAGTCTGGCCTTGTTTCTTACAACATGGCCATCTTCATCCATTTTGTTTCGGTAGACCCATCTGGTACCAATAGGTTCTTTCTTTAACCCTGGTGGACAAGGAACAAGCTCCCAAACATTGTTCTTTTCAAACTGGAGGAGCTCTTCTTGCATAGCTTCCACCCAGCTTGGGTCTGCCATAGCCTCGTCAATCTTCTTTGGTTCAATTAAAGATAAGAAGGTGACGTTTAACCATTGCTCACTGGTGGCTCTTCTAGTCTGAACCCCACTAGTTGGATCACCCACAATTTGTTCAATTGGGTGGGCTTTAGTCCATCTAGTGTATTGACTAGGCTGGTGTAACACAATATCAGTGCAAGTCACCTGGCGATCTTCTTCAGTTGCAACAGCATCTGGAGAAGGATCAGTCCAAACAACTTCTACATCCTCATCAGAGTCAATGAGGTCTCGATTAGCGTCATGAAATTCCTCATTAGAAGGCATTTCATGAAGAACTGGAGAAGTAGGTGTTTGATCTGGTGCTGATATTGGAGTGGCACGTACATCAGATCCAATCACCAATTCTTGTGGTAAGTTGAAATTGATGGAGGGATAGAATGATGTGTCACTGGTGGTGTTCTTCTTCTTAACTGGTTCCAATTTGTTGTAACTGGAAGCATCTTCTGGTGAAACAACTGACCGATGAACTTGGTCAGTTTCACCAAAATTAATTGGAACGACTGGAGAAATATCAAGGCTTGGTCTCTTGTTGATTGCTTCAGTTGATTCGTCGAATGTGACATGAATAGTCTCATGAACCTTTTGGAGTCTATAATTATAAACTCTAAAGGCCTTTCGAATATCTGAATAGCCTAAAAATACCCCTTCATCAGCTTTTGCATCAAACTTTCCAAGCTGACTGGAATCGTTTAGTATATAAACTGGACAACCAAATACATGGAAGTATCCGATATTTGGTTTACGATTCCTGAGTACTTCATAGGCAGTCTTCTTATGTCTCTTGATGTAGACTGACCGGTTTTGGGTGTGACAAGCAGTTGCAACTGCCTCAGCCCAAAAACTGGTGGGAAGACCAGATTCAGATAGCATACTTCTGGCTGCTTCTATCAGTGTACGATTCTTTCTTTCAACAACTCCATTTTGCTCTGGAGAGTGAACTGATGAGAAGTTTTGAGAGATGCCAGTGTCATTGCAAAATGTTTCAAGTACCTTATTTTGGAATTCAGTACCATTATCACTTCGCAACTGACAAACTTTTCGAGTATACTTGAGCTCAATTCTTTTAATGAGAGAGATGATTTCAGCAGATGCATCACTTTTGGATCTGATGAATACCACCCAGCTGTATCTGGTGAATTCATCAACCACAACTAGAGTGTACTTCTTTCCAGCTCTAGTTTGAACATTCACTGGACCAAAAAGATCCATATGAAGCATGTGAAGAGGTTCAGTGATGCTAAAATTTTGCCTAGTTTTAAAACTGGCTCTTTTCTGCTTGCCCATCTCACACCCTGGACATGGCTTTTCCTTATTGAAGGAAATCTGAGGTATCCCATCAACCAGTTGCTTGCGAGACAACTTGTTAATGTTTTTAAAATTAAGGTGGGATAACCTTTTATGCCATAGCCAGTTGGTGTCCTCATCAGCTTTGGTATAGAAACATTGCTCTTTTGGAGCTGGTTCCATATCCATGATGTACACATTTCCTTTTCTTGGTGCAATCATCACCACTTTCCAATCCTTGTTAAATATGGTGCCTTGTGCAATATCGAACAATACTCTGAAGCCATCATCGCAAAGTTGGCTGACACTGATCAGGTTGTATTTCAAACCATTCACAAATGCAACTCTTTTGAATTCGACTTGTCCATTATTGAGCACACCATATCCTTCAGTCTTTCCAGATTGATCGTTACCAAACGTCACTGTCGGTCCATCTTGGACAGTGAACTCTTCCAGTAGGGGCTTACATCCGGTCATAGTCCGGCCAGCAGCGCTGTCCAGATACCAGATATTCTTCTTTCGATCGCCCTACACACACACAAAAATCATTAGTTCCTTTTGTGAACCCATCTTTTCTTGATGGGTTCGCTGGACTTCTCTACAGAAGTCACAGTTGACAGTTGTGGTGTTGAACTGGAGGCTGCATCTGGAGCTTTATCACCAGCTCCAGGTGCAGGAGTAAAAACAATTGGTATTTGATACTTACTCCCTTTATTTTTTACCAGATTTTGTTCCGGAAGGAACATTCTTTTGTTTAGGTATTAAAGAGAGTGGATTAATATTTTGTTTGAAAACTGGAGGTAATAAACCTCCTTCCAGATTGTTAATCCGGGCAGTACAACTCTGAACCTGCCGAGACAAAAGTTGGAGTTGACTTTCCAGATTAACCAAAATATTATTTTCTTCAGGCAGTTGAACCTTGGACCTAGGTTCAACTGGTGCTTTAGTCTTTCGGGTCTTGGGCACCTTAGACTTTTGAGGTAAAGGCTTGTTACCAGTGGCCTTTTTGACTGGAGCTTTATCACCAGCTCCAGGTGCAGGAGTAAAAACAATTGGTATTTGATACTTACTCCCTTTATTTTTTACCAGATTTTGTTCCAGAAGGAACATTCTTTTGTTTAGGTATTAAAGAGAGTGGATTAATATTTTGTTTGAAAACTGGAGGTAATAAACCTCCTTCCAGATTGTTAATCCGGGCAGTACAACTCTGAACCTGCCGAGACAAAAGTTGGAGTTGACTTTCCAGATTAACCAAAATATTATTTTCTTCAGGCAGTTGAACCTTGGACCTAGGTTCAACTGGTGCTTTAGTCTTTCGGGTCTTGGGCACCTTAGACTTTTGAGGTAAAGGCTTGTTACCAGTGGCCTTTTTGACTGGAGCTTTAGCCTGTTCGGCTCCAGTTTTAACCTCAAAGGGGGTGGTCTCAAAGGTTTTAGTTTCAACAGCTTCAGGTTGATCATAAGGTGTTTCAACCTTGAGAGCTGGAGGCAATGCATGAAGATCTGGTATGAGAGCTGCCATCTCCAGATCTCCAGATTTCCATGCATTCTTCTGGGCATCGATAGTTCTTGAAAATGCATCATAGTTTTTGCCAGATGCTTTTACCCATGACTTGATAATCTTTTGTTCTTTTTCAAGATCAGAAAATAGTTTTTGATTATCAAGTTCTAAAGCCTCAATCTTTAAAACTGACTCCTTGAGAGCCAACTGGACACTTTGCAAATCATTTAGTTGTGGTTTAACATTGTTCAGTTTAATTAGGATAGTGTCAAGATATCTTTCACTATCAGCTCTTACAGTTTCCACAAATGCCAAATCACCACTTAATGATTCAGCCAGGTCCAGTTTTAGTTCAGGGTCAACCTGGTTATCATAGTCACATACCTTCTTCAGTATGATGTCCACCCATCTTCCAGAGATGACATCTTCTTTTACCACGTGTTGCTGCTGTTGATCTTCCAAGGCCATGAAGCACATGTCCCTTTCCTCTTCTTCATCATCAGATGAGTCATCAGAGTACTCCCATTTTCCCTCAGTTTGTGCCATTAAGCACTGATCCTTTTTCTTTTCCATGGATAGGAGGGTAATCTGGGCCTTAAGCTTATTGTATTTAGCTTTGTAGCTATCATCAGGCCGATTGAAATTAGGGACAGAGGGGCCAGTTTGGTTGTTCAACTGTGCATTCCTTCATAAAATGACCTTTCTTACCACACTTATAGCATGTAAGATTGGTCTTATCCAGAGAGCTGGAGCTGGAAGCATTGTTGGGGCCATTAAATCTTTTGGATTTATGCTTAAACCTATTAAAGGTTTTAGCAATCATGGCGACCAGATCATCATCGTCAGTTTCATTACAACCATCACTGTTTTCAGTGGTCAGTCCAGAGTTTAAGAAACTGTTCAACATCTCCTTCATCGAGTGTACCTGGACACTCTCAGCAGACATTAAAGCAGCACAAGGTCGCTCAGTTACACTAGCAACCTTGGGACTCTGGGCATGGTTCATGGCATCTTGCTCAGCCACAAGTCTTGCAGCATTATTATCTTCAGTGAATCTGAAGGCTCCATAGAGCGATGCAAGAGTATGAGTGTGCAAGGTTTTACCTTGTCTCAAGACAAGAACCATGTTTTCCCATTTGGAAGGAAGAATATCACAAAACTTCTCAAGAAGAATATCCTTATCCTTCTCTACACCCAAACCTCTCAACTGATTGATGAGGCTAGAAAATCTGGTGTATGTACCAGTTAGACTTTCATTGGGCAAGGCAAAGAAGGATTCATACTTCTTGTTCAAAGCAACTTTTCTGGTGACAATAGTGTCATCACCTCCTTCAAACTGAATAACTAACTCGTCCCACATAGATTTTGCACTGGGGAACAACACAAGTGTTGGAATTAGATCTTCAGGAACAGCCCCAAGGATCATGTTCTTGAGTCTGGTGTCCAGATCAACAAGTCTACGATCCTCATCAGACCAATGGTCTTCTGGCTTTTCCCTTGAACCTCTTCTTCCAGTTGGATCAAGAAGAGGACTGACCCCAAGGGACATGGGTATATATGGTCCATCCTTAAGGATTTTCAACATATACCTTTCAATCCCACCAAAATGCAAAAGCATTCTAGCCTTCCATGTACCGAATGTCTCACTGTTTCCATCAAATTTTGGAACAGGAGTGTTAGAGTAGTGTACATGGACATGGTTTGGGGCAGTAGGAGGAGGAGGGTTGGTGTTAACATTTTGAAAAGGTTGTGCATTAGTATTCGAGGGGTTTTCACCTGAACCAGAACCATCTCCACCTTCAGTAGTGTTCATCTTAGCAGATCTAGGCAAGTTTATTAGCCTTCTGCTCTGATACCACTTGTAAGTCCCAACTCGATAGATGGTACTACTGAAGACACCTCTATGTCGATGGTGGAGTTACTTTGCAATATATGCACTGAACTGGAGACGACCAGTTGCAGTGTGTATATACCAAGTTCTAGATAGATTACTTATATAAAAGACAATAAGTAAAGAACAATGCAATAATACAAATAACTTGTAAGATAACTTGATGAGACAATATGTATTTTTCAATGTGTAATTTATTTATTGATATTAAACAAATTACAAGGTTGATGCGGAACCAAGATAATACACGAATGTAAATATCCTAACAACCTATGAAATACAATTGATCTATACTCGGAATTTCTCAAGACAATCGAAACACTTAAAGTTGTGAAATGTTCCTTTTAGCGATTGAGAGAAGATTGCACAAGTTCACCAAGAATATTGCAGGTTTGCAAAGTGTGAAGTTATTCGTCTTTGTGAAATAACTTAAATTCTTAGTTGTGCAATGACTTGTATTTATAGGCAAAGTTAACATTGGGATGTTAACTTTAGCCGTACAAATGTTGTTGAGAGCATTTAAGGAATATCATTTAATTCCTTAAAAAGCAGTGTAAAGTCGCATGATAAAGCAACTTTACACAACCACCTTTATGTACCTTATATTACTTAAATAATAAGACAAAGCTTATTATCCGGGTAAAGGTACATAAAGTATACAAGTCAATTCCTCGTAATCAGTGTAAAGCTTTGTAAGGGCTTTCCACTGATGGTCTCCAGTTTGTAACTGACTAGAATGCCAACTGGGCTTCGCTGCCATTGCCATTCTCTATCTTCCATTTGTTGTCTTCGACTTCAACTGGAATGATTCTTCAACTGGTCAGTTCTCAACTGGACGAAGTCTTCAGTTGCGTTGACTGTACGGTGCAACTGGACTTCAATATATTTCTGGACAAATCTTCTTGGTCACCAGTTTTACTGGGTCACCAGATGCAACTGGTGACTGGTCAGTGTGAACTGGTGACTGGACAGTTCCAGGTGAACTGGTCCTAACATAAATAATTAAAAGTACACCATAAACGCATGCAATTATCACATAATAATGCTTAAAGATCAAAACTTGGAATTAGGGTTTTAAAAAAAACTTTTTTTTTTTTATTTAGATCTGATTTCGAAACATATATAAATAAATAAAATTAATTTTGTTTCCATTTAATTTAATATTAACCATTATAAAATAACAAAAATTAATCTAAAATTTATACATATATTTCGATCCACATGAACCCTAACCCCCCTTCAAATTTTGATCTTTTTGGTAATTAATCATCACATAGTAGGCTCGTGATACCACTGTTGGGTTATATAACAATTATCAAATCAAATCACAAAGCACGCAACGGAAGATTAAACTATGCAATTAATTAATTAACCAAGGAAAGAAAGCATGTACCTTTAATTGAAGATGATAAAGCAAGAAACTTTATAATAAGGTTTAAAATAAAACCTCTCTACGATTGCACACACGACACACCAATGTATGTATGCTAGTACTTGATCACGAACCGAACAACCCTTTGTTGAAACCCTTTTATTCGAAACCCTAAGCAAACTTGAAAACCCTTTTTCCTTGCTAAAAATTGAAAACCGAAAACCCTATAAAGGGGTGAGTTTCGGCCGAACTAGAGGGAGAGAAGAGAGGAGGATTTGTGTGTTTTTAAACTTATGAAAAACCCTTAGCCTAAGCTTTGTATTTATAGGGACTAGAATAGGGTTTAATGACTTGCAAAACAAGTTGGGTTTAGGGCTAATCAAGCCCCCCCAAAACCGGCCCCCTATATGGATACACTTAGGAAACTTCTAGAATTTCATAATCACAAATTAAGTCCTCCTTAACTAACGCCGTTAGCTAGTAACCGTTAGTTCTTAACGACCATTCGTTAATTGAAATCGTGATCATATTAATTAAATACATTAAGTATATTAATTAATATTAAATACATTTGTGTCGAGACGTGTGACCCCGTAGGCTTAAATCATTTCCGGACATACGTTCATTTTACGTGATCATATACTTAATTTCACTTAATGTAGCATTCACCGCAAAGGCTCTCCCCCTAGGTTGCACTTGATGGCCTTGTTGGCCAGGGTTTTGGTTGGGACCGGCGATTTGAAGTTGGTTTGGATGAACCGCCACTTGAACATTTTGTCCCACCCATTGAGGACAAGTATTACGATAATGATCGGTGCTTCCACATTCATAACAAGCTCCCCGTTGGCCCCTTTGATAATTAGCTTGAAGAGGAAGTGCTTGGAGAGGAACCGCATGGGTAGGAGCCACTCTCGGAGCCCTACAATCTCTAGCAAGATGACCAATTTGATTGCAATTATGACATGTCCCACAAGGAGTGGTGGGAGCATGATGTCGGGAGCATCTATTACAAAGTGGATGAGGACCCACATAAGCCATCTTTTCCGGTTTAACCACCGCAAACACTTTTCCTTTATTGGGGCGTTTGGGTTCAAACCTACCCGCTTTCTTCACCCCACTAGACTCCGGTACATCTTTTCTCTTTGTTGACCCCTTACTCAACTCACCACTTCTTAGTAAATCTTCGGTAACACTACCGGCACGATTAATGGCTTCCGTCAAAGTGGTAGGCATGATATTATTCACCAAGTGTCGGACTTGTGGAGTCAAGCCCATAACAAACTTTTCAATGGCACGAGGCTCGGGAGACACCAAGTGTGGGATAAGAGTTGACAAATCTTGAAACCGCCGAATGTACCCCTTATAGTCCGCCCCATTCATTTGGATTTGAATGAACTCCAATGTTAGAGTTTGAAGCTCATAGGGAGGACAAAATCTCTCCTTCACCAAAATCTTGAATTGGTCCCAAGGTATAGCATTGTTCGCACCCGTTTCTTTGTTCCACCAACTCAAGGCATCGCCCTTGAACATGCCGGTTGAATAGGTAACTTGATCATCATAAGTACAATGGCTCCTAGCAATCACCGCTTCAATCTCTTCAAACCACCTTATACAAGCCGTGGGACCCCCACTCTCATCAAACTCCGGGGCTCCACAACTCTTGAAGTCCTTTAAAGTGCACCCTTGACGATACACTCCGTGTTGATTGAACATTGGAACATAGTTATCTTACATCACCGGTGCCTCTTCTTCTTCCACCACTACCGGTTGAGCACCTTCATTGTTCACATTCACTTGAGCTTCAACATTTGGCACCGGGTTGTTGGGTGCTTGGAGAGATGCCTTGACTTAGGCAACTATGGTAGGCATGATGTTTGTGACCGCTTGAGCGATCGTGGTTGCCATGTCGGGTGTTGGTGCTTCACCACCACCTTGAGCTCTCTCTTGACCTTTTCATCGGCCCCTACCACCACCTCTACCTCTACCACCACCACGACCTCTTACTTGAACTTCCGGCTCCGGCCTTTCTTGAGAGTTTTCCCTATAAGTAGTCCCGGCTCTTCTTGGTCTCACCATTACTATAAAACAAGGAACACGTTGACTCGAAAAGTTAGCCTCAAGATGCTCGCACGTTAGTCACACAAGTAGTTAATGCTCTCATGTCGACATATCACACATAAATCATATCATTACACTAAGGCAAAAGTACTAATGTTCTAGGGAATCGTTATGTATCATGCCATCATACCAAGTTCACAATAATTGTTCATCATCAACCACATACTCATGTTCCATGCATCACACAACCAAGCAACTAAACAAGCGGTTTAAAGTATAATCCAAATCCGATATACTCTCTAGTTATTGATTGGGTTTGTATACAGGTGATACCATCGGCTTTCCCTCCACCCAATCAACTCCCATTAAACATATCGGATTTTTATTATACCCTAAGCCAAACCTGTGCAATCCGTGATGCCATTAACTTGCATATAACACGGGTAACCATAAAATAGTTGATCAGGTTGTTTTAGGGTTGCCACTATGTTATACTAAGTTAATGTCATAACTTCATTTTGCCCCAATTCATCAAACAACATCAATCCAAATCATCTCAATCCAACAATATGCACATGACCTCATTGACCTCAAATAACCACATTGACCTCATGCACTTGACCATTACACAAACAACACATTGATCACACCAAGCCAATTGTACTCATGTTATCACATGTAATGAACCTTCCTACGAACTCCAAACGTACACTTGTAATATTCATATAATTCACGTTGCATACAAGATTCCTAATCATGCATGCTATATGAAGAGTTTTACTTAAGCCGTAGTCTAGGTCAATCCACCTAATTCTCTACGACCATGCAATGGGCCACCATTCTGTAACACCCCGAGCTAGGCTCAAGATGCACCGAAAAGCATGACACAAGATGGAATTATCGTAGAACGAGACTATATGAATTCAAAAGGATTCCGTGAACCCAACATTTAATACACAATGTCACAAAAGCATAAGGAGCATACAACCATCAAAAGTTCACAAAATAACATTCCAAAGATGGCTAATGATCCTAAGCAATTCCCATCATCGGGTAATGAATCACGGATCCATAGTCCAAGTCCAACTTCTGGCAAATGCACATCAAGCTCTTGGGTTCTCTTGGTCACCAGAAAAGTGTACTAAACAATGTCAACACTAGGTTGGTGAGTTCGTAGGAAAGAAACGACGAGAACATGTACCATTGCCATCCACAACATAAGCAAGTATAATGAACGAGAAATTTGAAATCAATAAGTATCTAGCAAGTTCTATAACTACACACATGTACGCAATGTCCCTCATATGTCCTCATGTCATCTATAATGTCATCAAGTACCTAATGTACCCGTATAATGTCATCAAGTACTTAGTGTACCCGTTTATATGTCATCAAACACTTGGAGTGCCCGTTTATATGTCATCATGTCCGTTATGTCCATCATTGTCCTAACACATCACAAATTGTCCATCAATGACCCTCAATGTCCACAACTTCACCAAAACACCATGTGCATACATTTCATACGGTACTACCTTTGAGAAATCACAGATGCTTATATATAGGGTCACCCGCAACCTTCCCACCACATCTATAACCTTTCAAAGGCATTACCATCTTCCATGTATGCACAACTATCCTAATATACACTTAAACAATCACATATAGCAACCATATCACAATCAAATACTCGTACGTCAAACAATCAAATCAACGATCATTAAATCAACAAATGTAATCACGCACGTATGTACACTTTTCAGCCCGACTCTCATAGGAGTAAGGGAACTACGAAAACTCACCTTTGCCAAGCAATAACAAGTTAAAATTGAGTTATAAACGGTCAATCATTCCGCGTCCACAACCTATCAATGTACATAACATGTTTACAAATCAAGACCTTACATATGGTTTTTAAATAGTTCATCTTGGTTATAAATAATAACTAACGGGTGTTAAAAACTAAACGATCTTGGTTCTGATTAGTTCATCTTGGTTTTGATTAGTTCGTCTTGGTTCTAAACTGTAACTAACGGGTGTTAAAAACTAAAGGATCTTGGTTCTGATTAGTTCATCTTGGTTTTGATTAGTTCATCTTGGTTCTAAACTGTAACTAACGGGTGTTAAAAACTAACGGATCTTGGTTCTGATTAGTTCATCTTGGTTCTGAACTGTTGTCAAGAACAGTCCTCTAAATTAACGACCGTTAAAACCTGCCCAAATTCGACCCAAAATGCACTCAAGCTTCATTTTGACCTCAAAATCAATTAGGAGACACTTCCAAACTCGTTTCCAAGCATAATTGAACATAACCCACAACACAAAGTCGATCTATAACATCTAATCTTGTCCAAATCCGTTCTTGACCCAAATAAAAACCCTAGGAAACCCTAATTCGACCCAAAAATCGTTTTGACCATTTTGGAACCATTTGAAGCCAATAATCATGTTACCAACACATTTTGGACAAAACTCATCATCAAAAACTCTTTCATTTCACAATCCAAGACCAATTTATACCCAATTTCATCCAAAACCCTAATTTTGTCTTCAAGAACTCATTTTGACCCAAGAATGACTAAGGATACTTAGATTTGACCAAGAAATGAGATTAACAACATAAAATGATGAATTTGAGTTAGAAATTACTTACCAAAACCTTTCCAAGATGCCAAATCCGATTTTTGAAGCTAAAATGGGAGTTCTTGCACTTGAAAATACCCAAATTTTGATATGTGATGAAGATGATGATGCTAACAATGATTCCTACACAAATCTTACTTGAAACTAAAATTTTGGTGTAAGAATTTTAGAGAGAGAGTGATGGTGGTTTTATTTTTGCTTTTAAATTTATAAATTGTTGTACAAGTAATTATCCCAAAACACACACCTTACGAGCAGAGAACCCGATCAGATGTAGTATAGTTAAGTGATAAGTTACAGGATCGTTCGCAGGGACGCGTTGCTTTACCTAATCTAGTAATATGTGTAATTCTAGCGGTTGTGGTGTTGTCACGATTTCCTATTAAACTAATTAAAATACTGAAAAGTAAATAGAAGCCGCAACCGCTTATTCAGCGAGAGGCTTAGTCTGAAAATAGTTTGAAAAAACAAATAACAGTAATTAAATTAAAATACTTGTTTGGCATCTCTGATCTCATGGTACGACCAAATATCATTCTACCTACTTGCTAGACTGTTGGAAACTTAATCACGGCTCAGATTCTCGTTAGACTCACACTACTCTATAAACAAATTCTCGTTAGATTCATTGTTTAAGCATTAATGACCTAAAGTTTGTGTTACTAATTCATCTTTTAGTTACCCGGATCTTAAGCCATGACCAGATAATAATTTTCTCCGGTGACCACAGTGCTCGTTTCCAAGTCACTGGATCGCGTCTGACATTGTTAAGCATCATGTTCTATTCATCCTAATTACTATGGTTCTGGATCCCTCGGTTACAAGTGAATCACCTTTTACATCTAGTTAAAGACCGACTAGTGTTTTCTATCCTTATGTATTAATCCTAGTGTATGATTATAGACCGATCATCAGAATTAAATCAATACATGCAGATATAGAACCGATAATAACATGAAGAACTAGTAAAACATGGATCTACGATAAAACAATAAAACACACTCCAACAGATCTAACAAATAAAGTAAAATAGATAAACGTCTACATGATCACATCGATCCAAACAATTATTCAGCCTACTAGCCTGACATTATTAAAGGAATAACAAAGTCTGAAAAGATGAAAGACATTGTTTACCAACTGAAAGTAAAATAAAAGAGTAGATCTAGGTTGAGGATGAAGATCGGAAGGTGTTAGAAGCTCCAAAACCTCCTTGGAATCTGCAAAGTCGACCTAGGGTTGAATATGGGCGGCTAGGGATGCTGAATCGACTCTCTCCTAGGGTTTTGAGGGTTACTTCGACTTAAATAGTGCTGAAAGTCGGTTGCTGATCTGGGCCGCCCAACGGCGCTGGGATGGGCTCCAGCGGCGCTGGACATGGGCCAGCGGCGCTGGCAGCTCCTGCTGCTTCTCGATTTGCTTCGTTCGGCTCCCGGATCACCTCCTTGTGTCTTGTAACTTCATAGACTTCCATCTTGAGTCACTTGATGCCATTTACCCTCACTCACATCTTTCGTGAACCTGTGTAATCAAAGAATTCATTAAGTACCGATAGTTCCGGAATATTAACTCATTTAGATATCGAAATGAAGCCTTTTAATAGGGGTTTTTATCACAACATGGACGCTCATCAGAGAGTGAGATATGAGTGTATGTGTGTATCTTTTGGTGTTCTTGCACTATGTAGAGAGAGAAAGAGATAAGAAAATGGTTGGTGGAAATGAATGGAAGGAAATGTGGAGGGATAAGGTTGGGCGAGGGTTGGGTCTTAGATCATGGGTTTAGGGGGTATGGATCAACCCATGAAGGATCCATTTCCATTTACTAGTAAATTTAATGTCATCAAAATCGTAAAATCAATGAAATCGACCTTTTGGCCCAAATGAACACATTGCACGTAGATGAACCACAAATTGAACTCGATTATATAATAGTTAACTAATTAATTAGTAAAATTATACACGTGGTCAAAGAGTCGTAAATCATAATTGTTACATTTACGCTGAGAGACGCTGACCAAAACGCTAAACTTGGCTTTTCTAGACCACCGTCTGGGAGGGTGGTCATCACCGTCTTGGACGCTCGCCGGATTATTGCCCACCTTCTGAGACGCTGCCTCCGGCCGTCTCTAACAGTGCTTCCCATTTTCCTTTTTCCTGAAACTACTAGCCTTGCTTCAATGTTCCTTGGATCGAGTCGGACTTTCACCCAAACTTCTTCTTAAACCTTATAGTGTCGAAATGAAGCTTTAAATGTCATCTAAAGACGGAAGAGTCGACTAGGACTCAATTAGGGTTTGACTCGTGAAAGTAATGACGTATATTAATATGCATGTGTGTATAATGATAGGTCGTGATCGTGTGACGCACATTGAACGCTTATAACTTCTTTTAGCTTGTTATTACTGACCAAGGTGAGTCTCGTAGCCCCTACGTTTACCTTATTTTGGGGTGGAAAGTGTACTTGTCGATTAAACGATTGTCGGTTGATTATAAACGTTGTGATATGAAACGAGACATTAGATATCTAATTGTTTGCTTGTGTTATGTGTTTATATGTGAGACGGAAGACGTTATTAATCATTATGTTCACATTATATTATACGTATGCATGACGAAGACGTTATGGATTGTTTAATCCATATTATTTATATATTTAAGACGAAAGACGTTATATTATATTATGTAAGACGTGACGGTGGATTGACGAATCCACACCCGGTATGATCATGCCACTTTACGGGTTGTTGAACCCAAATTATGACGTTATTATATATAATATGTTATATATATTTGTATTGACGATTATTTTAGACGTTGACGTTGATTGTATCGATTTGTGCTAATGTGTACCCTTTTAGGGTTTTCTTTGACGTGATTAGGTATTCTAATCCTCGTTTATTGATAACGGTTGATATCCCGACACTTGATTTTTATTACAAAAACCTACGAACTCACCAACTTTATGTTGACACGTTTTAGTACACTTTTCAGGTGAACAGGTAAACCAAAGACGTATTGGATGATTGATTGCATGCTAGGATTGGACTTGGACTTCTCATGGATCCGTGATTCATTTTTCCCCGATTATGGGTTATGCTTAGGATCGTTAGCCATCTTGTGAACTATCTTTTTGTAAACTCTTGATGGTGTTGTGCTTCTTATGCATTTTGTATGATCTGGTACTTGTATTTGAATGATTTGTATTGGATTGTCCAATCCTTTAATACATTTAGATTGTCTCTACTTAATTTCCATGTCGTGCTGTGCTTTTCCAGTAACCCTCATTATTCCGCCTTGTTGGGGTGTTACAATACATAAAAAGTTATACATTGGATGTCAATTGGTAAATATAAGAGACTTTTAATGCGCAATTTATGGGGAGACCCAGGTTCGAATCCTGAGGGGGCAAGGTAAACTCTTATTAATTGTCGTGTCATTTGGCGGATTAATAAGAGTTTTCCTCCCTCCGTGGTTCCTTAAAAAATCGAATGACATCCTGCCCGAAGAACGTAGGGGGCGATAAGTGGCACAAACAGACTCTGACCATTCGAATGTTCAAAAAAAACATCTTAAACATAGAGTCGGATTATATTTACTATTTCCTATTATTAATTAAGTTATCATATCGTATTATCTATTTAAGAATTAAAACATAGGAAGTCCCTTTTTGAGGACTTGGCTTGGGTATACCCAAGTTCAAGTCTGAGGGGTAGGGTTTACCCCTATTAATCGTCGTGCCTTCGGGCGAATTAGTAGGGGGTTTCCCCCCATCGGGTATTTGAAATAAGCATTTCTACTTTGAGGGAGTTCTCTAGCGCTGACCCGGTTAAGACAACGTATGCTAAACCTCTCGCTGTCGAATCACGACACGAAATTTCCAGCAAAATTTACCTTTAAAAAAAAAATAAGAAGTATATTTCTCTTCTAATTGGAAGACATGAGTGCATGACTCTTTTCTTGAACATATAAATTTTGGGCTTGCCTCTACAGTATCTATATTTTTAGGGAAATTTGGTTTTTTTTCCTAGAAAAACGCTTGTCTATAGTTCGTGAAATATTTTACTAACACCCAAATTCAAACCCAATAATTTAAGGTCTTGGGTCTTCCAAAATATCAATACGTAACTTTTTTTTAATTTAAAAGCTCTAAAGCCAAAAAAAATATAAAGGTGGCTCTATTTGATAACCCAGTTATATATAGGTTTTTCACTTTTTATATTTTTCGTTGATAGATTATATTGTCATGTGTTCATTGCAAAATATGCATGCATTTAAAGAGTTATGTTATAGCTTTATAGATATTGTATCTTTATGTATATAGAGTAAAAATTTATGTGTGCAAATTGTCTGATCCCATTTGCTTAGATGGATCTGTACATTTCGGTCCAATTAGCTAGATACTTAAATATTTATATATCTATGTTTATAAGATTTTACAATTACACGGACAAATGTTGGCTTAAATCTATATACATGCTACTAGTGAGGGTGAGGGGCTATATACAGGCCTTAGCAGTGGGTAGGTCAAAAATTAAAATCTTGAACCTAGATATGAATTCAACTTTCCTTGTAACTATTAATGCACTCTTTAAATTACACACCAATCTTTCAAAAATAACTTTTGGGTAGGTCTTATGACCCCTTGACCTAACTCGACAAGCCAAACCTGATCTGGGACATAAGTTTGGTGGGTTGGGAGAATTCCAAGTTGGCGTTGTTGTAAACGAGATTGCAAAGTTCAAACAAAATCTCATTGATATATGTTGATAAGACTATATTTTTATACAATTTAACAGCTAGCGTCTTGCTTGGTACTTGTTTTCAATGTAATTTTTTTTTTCCGAGTTAAAAATACTCATCCATATAAAGCAACAAATTTAATTAATGGAAAATTGATATACGAAACTGGCAGATAAAGAGTCATTCAAAAAAAATAAAATACTTCATACTCATTTCATTCTTTTCTTACGCTTAAATTACTAAAGAACTAAGCTAGTAAAGCTGTATGGACCTAAACTTTCCACTGCTATGCAAGAACACAATTATGCAAATAAAAGTGGGCCTACTAATGCATCCAAAAGTAAAACAATTACTTCTGATCCGACCCACATTACTACTTTTCCGAGCCTTGACCCGTAAACAGTACCGATTAATCCAATGGCCAACTGTGATTACATAATCATATCCCGTTTAGTTTTGAAAGTAGTTTCTCTATCGGTAAAGACAAAACTGTCTATATCTCATCTCACCCATACCCGCTCATAGGGATTAGGTTGTTGTTGTTGTATATCCTGTTTAGTTTTGTATCGGGTCGACTTTTGGCTCGTATTGATATTGTCACCCTAGAAAGATGGAAAGAGATCGCTAAACGCTATCGCTTTATGCATCGATTGATCCATTTTTAACAGTGTGTTAAAAAAGTTATATTGATCGATCGAGGACATGGACTAGTGTATATATCACCAAGACACATTCATCAAACAAAAAAATTAAAGACACTCAGCTAATCATTAATGTTTTATATCTCCGCCTGTATCACCTAAACAGAACAAATCACCTTAGTTTATCCATCTGTCTATCTATAGATGATTCCAATCGAGCCTTTGTATATGATAATCCTCCATTCATTAATTAACAAAGAGTAAATTATATGTATCTATCGGTATTTTTTTAAAGTTGCACCACAAAACGTACACACAATAGCCTTCCAAGATCTCCAATAAACTGGGATGTAACAAAATCTTGTAGCTGTCAACATATCCGCAACTTTAGCACCTCGACCACACCTCGAACACGATCCAGCCACGGGCTTTGTTCTTCGCATCTTTCGCGTTTGATCCACCAAAAAGCAAAACACAACCATATATATATAGAATTAAGTTCGTTTAATTGGTTATACTATATGAATATATCGGCCGGGATAGTACTAGCTAGCTAGCTATTTGATGAATGAATGATATATACAATAATATATATCATGTATATATATATGATAGATCATGTAATTGGTTATACTATATGAATATATCGGCCGGGGGGTGCAGTAGTAGTGTTTGATTGATGAAAATGATTGTAGGACGAAATTGTGGTGTGAATTTGTTCGTGACAAAAGAGGTTTTATAAGAGAAACGTACGTACGAATAACCTGCGAGTGATTGGGGTTATTCATAACTACCGTTGGATGATCGACACATGGAAATGGATATTTTGATAAGATCGAATGGTTCGAGTATGGGAGGTATGATACGTTGTGTTGACGAGACGACTAAACGGATGTTTTATCTAAGAAAAGTCGGCCAT
>CM067167.1:275450309-275493670 GCA_034093135.1 Erigeron breviscapus
TGACCATTTTGGAACCATTTTGAAGCCAATAATCATGTTACCAACACATTTTGGACAAAACTCATCATCAAAAACTCTTTCATTTCACAATCCAAGACCAATTTATACCCAATTTCATCCAAAACCCTAATTTTGTCTTCAAGAACTCATTTTGACCCAAGAATGACTAAGGATACTTAGATTTGACCAAGAAATGAGATTAACAACATAAAATGATGAATTTGAGTTAGAAATTACTTACCAAAACCTTTCCAAGATGCCAAATCCGATTTTTGAAGCTAAAATGGGAGTTCTTGCACTTGAAAATACCCAAAATTTTGATATGTGATGAAGATGATGATGCTAACAATGATTCCTACACAAATCTTACTTGAAACTAAAATTTTGGTGTAAGAATTTTAGAGAGAGAGTGATGGTGGTTTTATTTTTGCTTTTAAATTTATAAATTGTTGTACAAGTAATTATCCCAAAACACACACCTTACGAGCAGAGAACCCGATCAGATGTAGTATAGTTAAGTGATAAGTTACAGGATCGTTCGCAGGGACGCGTTGCTTTACCTAATCTAGTAATATGTGTAATTCTAGCGGTTGTGGTGTTGTCACGATTTCCTATTAAACTAATTAAAATACTGAAAAGTAAATAGAAGCCGCAACCGCTTATTCAGCGAGAGGCTTAGTCTGAAAATAGTTTGAAAAAACAAATAACAGTAATTAAATTAAAATACTTGTTTGGCATCTCTGATCTCATGGTACGACCAAATATCATTCTACCTACTTGCTAGACTGTTGGAAACTTAATCACGGCTCAGATTCTCGTTAGATTCACTTTGCCTAAGTAACTAGTGCTGTCCCTAGACTCACACTACTCTATAAACAAATTCTCGTTAGATTCATTGTTTAAGCATTAATGACCTAAAGTTTGTGTTACTAATTCATCTTTTAGTTACCCGGCTCTTAAGCCATGACCAGATAATAATTCTCTCCGGTGACCACAGTGCTCGTTTCCAAGTCACTGGATCGCGTCTGACATTGTTAAGCATCATGTTCTATTCATCCTAATTACTATGGTTCTGGATCCCTCGGTTACAAGTGAATCACCTTTTACATCTAGTTAAAGACCGACTAGTGTTTTCCATCCTTATGTATTAATCCTAGTGTATGATTATAGACCGATCATCAGAATTAAATCAATACATGCAGATATAGAACCGATAATAACATGAAGAACTAGTAAAACATGGATCTACGATAAACAGTAAAACACACTCCAACAGATCTAACAAATAAAGTAAAATAGATAAACGTCTACATGATCACATCGATCCAAACAAGTATTCAGCCTACTAGCCTGACATTATTAAAGGAATAACAAAGTCTGAAAAGATGAAAGACATTGTTTACCAACTGAAAGTAAAATAAAAGAGTAGATCTAGGTTTAGGATGAAGATCGGAAGGTGTTAGAAGCTCCAAAACCTCCTTGGAATCTGCAAAGTCGACCTAGGGTTGAATATGGGCGGCTAGGGATGCTGAATCGACTCTCTCCTAGGGTTTTGAGGGTTACTTCGACTTAAATAGTGCTGAAAGTCGGTTGCTGATCTGGGCCGCCCAACGGCGCTGGGATGGGCTCCAGCGGCGCTGGACATGGGCCAGCGGCGCTGGCAGCTCCTGCTGCTTCTCGATTTGCTTCGTTCGGCTCCCGGATCACCTCCTTGTGTCTTGTAACTTCATAGACTTCCATCTTGAGTCACTTGATGCCATTTACCCTCACTCACATCTTTCGTGAACCTGTGTAATCAAAGAATTCATTAAGTACCGATAGTTCCGGAATATTAACTCATTTAGATATCGAAATGAAGCCTTTTAATAGGGGTTTTTATCACAACATGGACGCTCATCAGAGAGTGAGATATGAGTGTATGTGTGTATCTTTTGGTGTTCTTGCACTATGTAGAGAGAGAAAGAGATAAGAAAATGGTTGGTGGAAATGAATGGAAGGAAATGTGGAGGGATAAGGTTGGGCGAGGGTTGGGTCTTAGATCATGGGTTTAGGGGGTATGGATCAACCCATGAAGGATCCATTTCCATTTACTAGTAAATTTAATGTCATCAAAATCGTAAAATCAATGAAATCGACCTTTTGGCCCAAATGAACACATTGCACGTAGATGAACCACAAATTGAACTCGATTATATAATAGTTAACTAATTAATTAGTAAAATTATACACGTGGTCAAAGAGTCGTAAATCATAATTGTTACATTTACGCTGAGAGACGCTGACCAAAACGCTAAACTTGGCTTTTCTAGACCACCGTCTGGGAGGGTGGTCATCACCGTCTTGGACGCTCGCCGGATTATTGCCCACCTTCTGAGACGCTGCCTCCGGCCGTCTCTAACAGTGCTTCCCATTTTCCTTTTTCCTGAAACTACTAGCCTTGCTTCAATGTTCCTTGGATCGAGTCGGACTTTCACCCAAACTTCTTCTTAAACCTTATAGTGTCGAAATGAAGCTTTAAATGTCATCTAAAGACGGAAGAGTCGACTAGGACTCAATTAGGGTTTGACTCGTGAAAGTAATGACGTATATTAATATGCATGTGTGTATAATGATAGGTCGTGATCGTGTGACGCACATTGAACGCTTATAACTTCTTTTAGCTTGTTATTACTGACCAAGGTGAGTCTCGTAGCCCCTACGTTTACCTTATTTTGGGGTGGAAAGTGTACTTGTCGATTAAACGATTGTCGGTTGATTATAAACGTTGTGATATGAAACGAGACATTAGATATCTAATTGTTTGCTTGTGTTATGTGTTTATATGTGAGACGGAAGACGTTATTAATCATTATGTTCACATTATATTATACGTATGCATGACGAAGACGTTATGGATTGTTTAATCCATATTATTTATATATTTAAGACGAAAGACGTTATATTATATTATGTAAGACGTGACGGTGGATTGACGAATCCACACCCGGTATGATCATGCCACATTACGGGTTGTTGAACCCAAATTATGACGTTATTATATATAATATGTTATATATATTTGTATTGACGATTATTTTAGACGTTGACGTTGATTGTATCGATTTGTGCTAATGTGTACCCTTTTAGGGTTTTCTTTGACGTGATTAGGTATTCTAATCCTCGTTTATTGATAACGGTTGATATCCCGACACTTGATTTTTATTACAAAAACCTACGAACTCACCAACTTTATGTTGACACGTTTTAGTACACTTTTCAGGTGAACAGGTAAACCAAAGACGTATTGGATGATTGATTGCATGCTAGGATTGGACTTGGACTTCTCATGGATCCGTGATTCATTTTTCCCCGATTATGGGTTATGCTTAGGATCGTTAGCCATCTTGTGAACTATCTTTTTGTAAACTCTTGATGGTGTTGTGCTTCTTATGCATTTTGTATGATCTGGTACTTGTATTTGAATGATTTGTATTGGATTGTCCAATCCTTTAATACATTTAGATTGTCTCTACTTAATTTCCATGTCGTGCTGTGCTTTTCCAGTAACCCTCATTATTCCGCCTTGTTGGGGTGTTACAATACATAAAAAGTTATACATTGGATGTCAATTGGTAAATATAAGAGACTTTTAATGCGCAATTTATGGGGAGACCCAGGTTCGAATCCTGAGGGGGCAAGGTAAACTCTTATTAATTGTCGTGTCATTTGGCGGATTAATAAGAAGTTTTCCTCCCTCCGTGGTTCCTTAAAAAATCGAATGACATCCTGCCCGAAGAACGTAGGGGGCGATAAGTGGCACAAACAGACTCTGACCATTCGAATGTTCAAAAAAAACATCTTAAACATAGAGTCGGATTATATTTACTATTTCCTATTATTAATTAAGTTATCATATCGTATTATCTATTTAAGAATTAAAACATAGGAAGTCCCTTTTTGAGGACTTGGCTTGGGTATACCCAAGTTCAAGTCTGAGGGGCAGGGTTTACCCCTATTTATCGTCGTGCCTTCGGACGGATTAGTAGGGGGTTTCCCCCATCGGGTATTTGAAATAAGCATTTCTACTTTGAGGGAGTTCTCTAGCGCTGACCCGGTTAAGACAACGTATGCTAAACCTCTCGCTGTCGAATCACGACACGAAATTTCCAGCAAAATTTACCTTTAAAAAAAAAATAAGAAGTATATTTCTCTTCTAATTGGAAGACATGAGTGCATGACTCTTTTCTTGAACATATAAATTTTGGGCTTGCCTCTACAGTATCTATATTTTTAGGGAAATTTGGTTTTTTTTCCTAGAAAAACGCTTGTCTATAGTTCGTGAAATATTTTACTAACACCCAAATTCAAACCCAATAATTTAAGGTCTTGGGTCTTCCAAAATATCAATACGTAACTTTTTTTTAATTTAAAAGCTCTAAAGCCAAAAAAAATATAAAGGTGGCTCTATTTGATAACCCAGTTATATATAGGTTTTTCACTTTTTATATTTTTCGTTGATAGATTATATTGTCATGTGTTCATTGCAAAATATGCATGCATTTAAAGAGTTATGTTATAGCTTTATAGATATTGTATCTTTATGTATATAGAGTAAAAATTTATGTGTGCAAATTGTCTGATCCCATTTGCTTAGATGGATCTGTACATTTCGGTCCAATTAGCTAGATACTTAAATATTTATATATCTATGTTTATAAGATTTTACAATTACACGGACAAATGTTGGCTTAAATCTATATACATGCTACTAGTGAGGGTGAGGGGCTATATACAGGCCTTAGCAGTGGGTAGGTCAAAAATTAAAATCTTGAACCTAGATATGAATTCAACTTTCCTTGTAACTATTAATGCACTCTTTAAATTACACACCAATCTTTCAAAAATAACTTTTGGGTAGGTCTTATGACCCCTTGACCTAACTCGACAAGCCAAACCTGATCTGGGACATAAGTTTGGTGGGTTGGGAGAATTCCAAGTTGGCGTTGTTGTAAACGAGATTGCAAAGTTCAAACAAAATCTCATTGATATATGTTGATAAGACTATATTTTTATACAATTTAACAGCTAGCGTCTTGCTTGGTACTTGTTTTGAATGTAATTTTTTTTTTCCGAGTTAAAAATACTCATCCATATAAAGCAACAAATTTAATTAATGGAAAATTGATATACGAAACTGGCAGATAAAGAGTCATTGAAAAAAAATAAAATACTTCATACTCATTTCATTCTTTTCTTACGCTTAAATTACTAAAGAACTAAGCTAGTAAAGCTGTATGGACCTAAACTTTCCACTGCTATGCAAGAACACAATTATGCAAATAAAAGTGGGCCTACTAATGCATCCAAAAGTAAAACAATTACTTCTGATCCGACCCACATTACTACTTTTCCGAGCCTTGACCCGTAAACAGTACCGATTAATCCAATGGCCAACTGTGATTACATAATCATATCCCGTTTAGTTTTGAAAGTAGTTTCTCTATCGGTAAAGACAAAACTGTCTATATCTCATCTCACCCATACCCGCTCATAGGGATTAGGTTGTTGTTGTTGTATATCCTGTTTAGTTTTGTATCGGGTCGACTTTTGGCTCGTATTGATATTGTCACCCTAGAAAGATGGAAAGAGATCGCTAAACGCTATCGCTTTATGCATCGATTGATCCATTTTTAACAGTGTGTTAAAAAAGTTATATTGATCGATCGAGGACATGGACTAGTGTATATATCACCAAGACACATTCATCAAACAAAAAAATTAAAGACACTCAGCTAATCATTAATGTTTTATATCTCCGCCTGTATCACCTAAACAGAACAAATCACCTTAGTTTATCCATCTGTCTATCTATAGATGATTCCAATCGAGCCTTTGTATATGATAATCCTCCATTCATTAATTAACAAAGAGTAAATTATATGTATCTATCGGTATTTTTTTAAAGTTGCACCACAAAACGTACACACAATAGCCTTCCAAGATCTCCAATAAACTGGGATGTAACAAAATCTTGTAGCTGTCAACATATCCGCAACTTTAGCACCTCGACCACACCTCGAACACGATCCAGCCACGGGCTTTGTTCTTCGCATCTTTCGCGTTTGATCCACCAAAAAGCAAAACACAACCATATATATATAGAATTAAGTTCGTTTAATTGGTTATACTATATGAATATATCGGCCGGGATAGTACTAGCTAGCTAGCTATTTGATGAATGAATGATATATACAATAATATATATCATGTATATATATATGATAGATCATGTAATTGGTTATACTATATGAATATATCGGCCGGGGGGTGCAGTAGTAGTGTTTGATTGATGAAAATGATTGTAGGACGAAATTGTGGTGTGAATTTGTTCGTGACAAAAGAGGTTTTATAAGAGAAACGTACGTACGAATAACCTGCGAGTGATTGGGGTTATTCATAACTACCGTTGGATGATCGACACATGGAAATGGATATTTTGATAAGATCGAATGGTTCGAGTATGGGAGGTATGATACGTTGTGTTGACGAGACGACTAAACGGATGTTTTATCTAAGAAAAGTCGGCCATTATCTCTACTCTATCCACAATGAGAGTTTTTTCAAAAGCTTTTTATGAAAGACTAATTTATAAAAAGTTTTTCCTTCAATGGATCAAGTCTTTAAAAAGCTTGAAATCCTTTAAAAAACATTAAATTGAATAAGAGAGAGAGTGTAATAACTTGAGAAAAAATAAGTCATTAACAAAAAGTTTTTACTTTCGATGGGAAAAAAGCTTTTTGTTTGAATCAAAAGCTTGATAGAATATTAAAAAGCTTTTGAAAAAAGCTCTCTATTAGAGATACTCTTATAAAGTAAAAGCCCCTTTTTTAAATTAAACTATTCAGCCTTTGAAATACCAGATTTGCCCTTAACATTTTATATTATCTATATTTATTATCTATATTATAATACCCCCTCCGTCCCACTACAAGTGTCATGTTTTGAATTTTCAAAGTCTAACATTTGTAACTTTGACCTTAAATAATTTTATTTGTGTTAGATAATATTTGATGAAAGTTATATGAATTGATTGTGTTTTAGACGTGTTTTTTAATGTATAACTTTTATCAAGTTTTATATAACACAACAAAATATATTTATGGTCAATGTTTAAAAATAAAAACTTTGAATATTCAAAGTAGGACAATTCTAATGGGACGGATGGAGTACCTAATAAAAGAAACCTCTTTTTTATTTCTATTAAACTTTCAGTCATTGATATGACTAAAACACCCTTAAATAAAACCAAAAATATTCACACATATCTCATACTCCATCAGTGCCCTTTTATGGAAACAAATGCTTCTCCATCTTAATTAGGGTTAGCACTTATACTTTTACATTAATAATCACACACCGTTACCGCTGCCACCACCACCCGTCGCCGCCACCGCCGCCGTATTGCACGAGTACACCTTTCTCGTTTATTTTAACATGGTACTTGATCAAGATTGTCTTGTGATGCCAAGGGATTAGTGTCTTATTTATAAAGTCTTTAACGCTACATCATTTTATCAAGGTTTGAATCTCAGGTGAATTATTGGAAGTTGTAAAAAATAGTAATTCATATTTCATAACTAGAAATTTCATGCCGCCCGATGGGCGGCGTAAGTTTTTAAAAACGTTTGTGTTTATGGGTAGGGTTAAAAAAACCACAAATTTATGGGAGACAAAAAATATTAAAAACCAAATGTTAAAAAAATACAAAAGGAATATACTAAAACAAAAAATAAAAAAGAGAACCAAAAAAACAAAAAGGAATACGAAAACCAAATGAATAAGTTATAAAAAACAAATGTTACATGTGGAAAAGGTATAAAAACCAAATTTTTAAAAGAATACAAAGGATATATAATGTAACAAAAAAATCAAAAAAAAAAGAAACAAAAAAATAGTAAATAACAAAATATATAGCATTTTAAAAAGTTTATAACATTTTAAAAAGTTATGAAAAAAATGTTAAATGTAATAAAGGTATAAAAAAACAAAATGTTACAAAAGATTAAAAAAAACACAAATTATATAAAGTTAGGGGGTTGAAGTAATAAAAAGAAACAGGAGGGACGGAAAAGTAAAAAGAAAAAAATGTGGGGCCAAAATGCAAAATTTTTATTATTAAAAACAAACAAACTAAAAAAAAAGAGGAAAAAAGGGTTTGAACCTGTAACCTCCACCTAGGGGTGTTCGTGGACCGGTTTGGTCCGGTTTTGACTAAATCTCAAACCAAACCGACCTTTCCGGTTTGAAAATATATTAAACCAAATTAGACCAAATATGTTGCCAAACCGAACCAGACCAGACCATGTGAGCCGGTCCGGTTTGGCCGGTTTAACGGTTTCAAGTTCTTATTTGTGACAAAAAGTCATAATGAACACTTAAGATCATACCATTTATCGCATTATTAGAACACAATATATGTTTGAGCCAACAATCAAAAGACATTCATTGTATAATATTTTCTATATAGATCCCACATAATTTAATTAACAAGAAAAAGTTTATTTTCTCCAAAAACATACAAGGTCGAAGCAAAATATTTACATAAAATATATTATATCCATTGTAGTACCAACACGTTATCGTAAAATATAAACATATATTATTCCTTTTCCTTTAAACGGCTAAATATTATCAAAAATTATATACACATATACTTTTTGGTCCGGTCCGGTTTATGACGGTTTTTTCTTTTTTTAAACCGTAACCGAACCAATGAACCCGGTTTTTGAAAACATAAACCGTCGGACCAGACTTTAACAACTCAATCCGACCAAACCAATCCATATACCCCGGTTTGGTCCGGTTTTGACGGTTTAACGGTTTGATGAACACCCCTACCTCCACCCTCAAAG
Source organism: Erigeron breviscapus (assembly GCA_034093135.1). NCBI lineage: Eukaryota > Viridiplantae > Streptophyta > Magnoliopsida > Asterales > Asteraceae > Erigeron > Erigeron breviscapus. The sequence goes on from CM067167.1 coordinate 275,459,201, forward strand.
CCATAGAGACCAACCACTCTACCAAATTCACTTTTTGTTTCATAATTGCTAATTATGTTATTTATACTTAAAATGCAGATAAAGACAAAAAAGTACTGTTTACATCCTATTTCCTTATCATAGTAGATAATTATGTTATTTATACTTAAAATGCAGATAAAGACAAAAAAGTACTGTTTACATCCTATTTCCTTATCATAGTAGATAATTATGTTATTTATACTTAAAATGCAGATAAAGACAAAAAAGTACTGTTTACATCCTATTTCCTTATCATAGTAGATAATTATGTTATTTATACTTAAAATGCAGATAAAGACAAAAAAGTACTGTTTACATCCTATTCCCTTATTTAATAAAAGTTTTATTTGTTAAATAATAATTAAAAATCAAGTCAACAAAAGTAAAAAAAAAAAAAATTTACTCCCTTATAAAACAAACTATCATTTTCTCCCTTTTCAACTTTCTATCTTTAAAATACCAAAAATACCTTTAACTTTTAACAAATTTTCAACTCACACACTACATCTATCAAAAATATCTCTAAAATATTTTCCAACTCTCTATTCAAACTATCTCTCTCCTTTATTCACTAATTTAAATATTTTCACCTAATATACCTATAAATTTTAAAAGAAATTATTTACAACATACATCCCTTAACCCTTAAAATAACTATATCACCGCCTTTTACATTAATGATCACATTGTCACGTCACCACTGCCGCGACCACCACGACCCGTCGCCGTCACCGCCGCCGCATTGCGCGGGTACCTTTCTCGTAAAAAAAAATGTGTTGTGATCGTTTCCAAGAGTATTTTTTATTATCTACTTTATAGATTATAACATAGCCAGTAGACCACTTTGAAGACTTTGATTGTCTTTGAAGATTTGCTTTACTACCAACACGTACTGTCAACCTATTTTTCTATCTTTATATGCTACAACGACTATACAAAGATAACTTTTGATTATAGTTTGATACGAATTGCGTGTAATAAACAACACTTGATGTCTTGATGACAAAGACGTGGTGTGATCAAGTCTGCACTCTGATGTCAATTACTAGTTTTAAATGAACTAAAACCAATTTCGCATTTTCACACATAATTTTTGGTTGAATTAGTCTAAAAGTATCTATAGTTCTATACAGAATAAAATACGTACCGACTATTACTAATTTACTATTACTCTAACAAAAAAAGATAGTCAACAATCATTCAAGTCGCTATTAATTATTGAATGAGTACGTACGTGCTCAAACCTCATTGTTAAATTCTCAACTAACTAATTACGTCTCAATGAATGTTCATTATTATCTCAATAAGAAGTGAAAGTAAATCTAGCTTATAGACCAATACTAGATTTTAGACCCGTGTCCAACACTGGACACGGGGCTTACGATATTATCAATATTAGATCTTCATACATTTAAGTCATAAAAGCTTATAATTTTGAAGATATACGTTTTAATTGTTATACTTTGCAAGTTGTAGTACAATAATCACAGGTTCGTCACTATCATTATTAGATGAGACATATTGATGAAATTAGTTATCGTAGTCATTCCACAAGGCACATGCTACAATAATTCCTCTATTATAGAATTTTTTGAAAATCACCCGTTCTATGATAATTATATTACAATTAGAATTGTTTTCATATTATTTGATAACAATTAGGACTATTGATTTGAGTGACAATTGTAACTTTAAACATTAATATGCAAAACTAATATATAAAAAGGAAGAAAATTTTGTACCTTTTTTATTGAGATATAGAATGATATTGAATGAAGTTCATATTGATTTGGATTTAGTATTCAAGTAACCCTCTGCTGTAAATCGTGCTTTGTTCTGTGATCGTCTAATGTTCTGTGATTCTTATTGTTTTTAGGATAAAGATGTTGTATATTGTCATCTGTTATTGTGTTTGGATAGGTATCTAGAGTTCATATTGTGTTTATATTAAATATTAAATTAAATATTAATATTTATAATTTATAAAAATCTAATCTAATATATTATTAAATTGGACGACATTATCAATATTGTATTGGGATACCAATGTACGACATTTATAGGTATCAATTTATAATATTTTCTTATAAGCTAATATTTATCTTTAGTCATGTAGTCGACATTGATATTTATATGTGTAAATCTATATTTATTTATATAATAAAAAGTCAAGAAAAGTCAAAATTAAATTATGAAATATATAAATTTAAATGTAAAAAATGTAAGTAAAAACAAATTCAAAAAAATATACTTCTAGAACATTGAACACATATATTGTATTTCATCTTTTGAAATAATTTTTTGTAGACAATATTTCATATGTTGAAATTTTCTTAATTAATTAAATGATTAAATTTTTTTTAAAAATCTCTCAAGTTGATGGCTAAAAATAAATATAAATTAAGTATTCAGGGCTAAAAAGTGTAAATTATTGATGGAAAACAAAAAAGTGTAAATTAATGAGATTTTTTCTACAAATATTAATATAATAATATATTTGGATAATGATTATTAGATTTTTAATTTATAATTAATTAAATGATGACATAAGCGAGAGTCAATTTGATGAAATTGAACGATTTGATTGGTTAATAAGTTATTAGTTCAACTGTCTTATAGTATATATTAAGATTAAGATTAAGATTAGTCAGTTGGTTAGAGACATTTTTGATTTCACCTAAGGTCTTAAATTCGATTCCAGATTTGGCAAGTCTTGGGGTTTTTCCATCCTAATACTTGTAACGACTTATATTCAACATCTCGTTTTCTATGATACGTGCAAGACTTCACCATTATACGATAAAGTTTCTCTGATGTCATATCCGGCTGACTGAAAGTTAAAAAAAAAAAAATCTAGCTTATAGTCTTTATTTTGGTTTGTTTCAGTCAAATAAACCAGTAAATGAATGAAGTTTTTTTCTATAGAAGAAGACAAGCATGTTTAAAGGGAGCCGATGAGAACATCAAACTTAAATTGATGTGTTTGAACAAAACAAAAGTCCGAAACGATCAAAATGAAATCAAAATTTTAACATCAACTTATTGAAAAAACATATATGACTAATTAATATACATTTCACTCGACTATTACTACTTACAAAGAGCAAGTAGTTTGATATGAACAGAACTAGTGTTAAACCCGGCCGTTGGCCGGGGATAACGATCGGACACAGACTTGAATGCGGGTCATTAATTTTAACATGTCAACTGTTATCATTATAAAATAAAATACATCTTTAAACAATACGTAAATCTTATAACACAAAACTTGAATGCGGGTCATTAATTTTAACATGTCAACTGTTATCATTATAAAATAAAACACATCTTTAAACAATACGTAAATCTTAAAACACAAAACTTTGATGGTGAAATAAAAAGTTATAAACTATCTTGAAAGATATATATAAATTAAAAGTTTAAAACTTTCATGGTGCAAATAAAAAAGACTAAAGTGAAGTACCATTAATTATCTAACATAAACCTGCTTTAATGGTAAAAATAAAAAGTTCTAAAAGATTTAGTAGTTAAAGTGTGAGACACTAAAACGTTATCACCCTAAAAATAATAATATAAATCAAAATATAATATATAAAACCCAAGAAGGCAAGTTGATATCTACACAACACGCTAACTAAAAAACGAACAAAAAAATAAGCAGAAGCAGGCTGCTGAGCCAGCTGCCTCTAGCATGTTTATTATTCAAAGAATTTAGAGTTAATTTCATTACATACCCTTATGGTATACCATATTATCAAGTTTCACCCCTATACTTTTCTTTTGTCATTACATCTCCCTATGGTGACTTTTTGTTTCATTACATACCCCTCCCTTTGACAGACGTTAGTGTGGATCCGTTAAGCCCCTCATGTGCATTGCACATGAGGGTATTTTCGTCCTTTCAACCAAATCTCTTCCCTATCCTCTATTAATCATCTTCTTTAATATGAACCCTGATGTTATCTTTTTTTTCTTTCTTCCATTGCTACACTCAAACCTAATTCCAAATTTATCAAAACCCAATTTAACGCACTTCTTACACAAAACATCACTATATATGTATCTACACATCTGCATCTATATATCAATATTTACACCTATATTCATAAAAATAAAAAGAATCCATAAATCTACATCATCATTGTTTCGGTCAAAAATTACCTAAGATAATTTTAGGAAGGATTTTAGACAACTCAAGTACCGAAGATTTGTAAGTGGGGTTTGGTGTTTTAGGATCTTCAATTAAAAGTAAAGTTTTCTTAAATATAATGACTAAAACTAAGAGTTTTTATCAAAAAGAATTTTATGAAAGCCTTTGAGACAGAAATACTTTGAGTAATTAAGAAAACTATTGAAGATAAAAGTAAAGCACTGAAAATTAAAGCTAGGATCTTAAAGAAAAAACGAAAAGCACAACGACACTAGAATTTTGTTGATGAGGAAAAACCCTTGATCCAATTAAGAGATCTTAGGTAAAAAACCCCGGGAGGATTCAATCGATCCTACCTGCTGTTCTTTTATTATTATTGTTGTTTTGGAATACAATGAGGGTGAGAGTGATTTGATCGAGCTAATGAATGAAAAAGAAAGCAAGTATGCAGTGAGTAAGTGTGTGAGAATACAAGTGTGTGAGCAGTTATCCTAATCTCGATCAATCACCTCTTATTTATAATGTAAATTCCTAACTAACTATCCGAAAAATCTGGGATCCTCCGTGTGATACTGTTCAACGTGCTGAAGATCAAAAAGTGAACGTTGAGTCTTCTTTGACACGTTTATTCTTCGAGGTTGTTCCGATATCCAAGGGATTGCACGTTTCTTTTCTTCCTTAGGAGGCTGGATAAGTCTTGATATTTATTTTCGACCGTTAGCTTATTTCCTGAGTATCCTGAATGATGATCCTTATTTCAGGATCCTGCAAAACACAAAAGCATTATCGTGTACAACAAAAACCTATGTTAGTAATATCTTTAATCAGGATCATAGTTGTAGAAAATCTGACCCCAAACAATCATCATCATCATCCCTGATCTATGTATCTATTTATACCTATACCCCTGATCTATATATCAATATATATACATACATACACTCAGATCTGTACATCACATCCTATCAATTCCATATCTACATGATTTCCATCATCATAATCATCATCTGTTCATGAATATTGAACACACTTACAAACTTAAAGAAAATGAATTATTAATTAAATTGAAGGAAAGAAGAGTGAAGACCTTTGATTTTAATTGAACAAAAACTGAAGAATGAAGCAGCTTTTCCGGCCACCACCACCCACTTTTCCGATCACCCGCAAAATAGGGGGCAGCCGGATCCAAATCTCCACACCACCGTCGGACCATAATGTTATGTGCCAATTTAAACCACCTATTCACCTATTCAATCCAGATCTCGTTCCACCCGATCCATTGATTATATATATATATACACACATTACAATATATATATATACCACACACACTTACAATTGTTTCCGACCACCACTTCGCCGCGTTCTTAGCATTTTTCCGGCGAATCACCATAACCCGATGAGAACCCAACCACCAGCTTCATCGTCTTCATCAATGGATCGGGTCAATTCTCGGACCCAGATCTTTATCGAGATAGGTAAACGAGTGGTTTGTATCAGCACATAACGAGTGGTTTGTATAGTTTTTTTTGATGAAATTTATGATATATAATTGGTACAACAACAACAACAACAAGACCCAATCCCTGAGCGGGGTACGGGGGAGGTGAGCTGTAGACAGTCTTACCCCTACCCAAAGGTAGAGAGACTGCTTCCATAAGGACCTCCGGCCATAAAGAGTTAAAAGTCGAAAAAGGTGTAAAGAGATTAGGTTACATACCTGTCGCTCGAAAGAAGCATGCGAAGAAATATACCTGTTTACTGAAGTATCCCCGGCAGCGTTAAGAGTAGGGAAGAGTAGCCGACATGCGCGCTAACCACAGGTTTGACATTTTGACAATACATATACAAATAGCATATGAACATATTAAACAACATAAAAGTGTAAAAACATAATAACCGTAACATGCTGCAGGAAACCCAACATGTGATTGGGAAACAACCATGCATACAAACATATAGATATGAAAAACGACCATGCCAGAATGAAAACAGGCACTAAACTACCTATAAACTTGGGCACTAAACTACCTATTAACTTAGGCCACCTAACTAAACTAGTCCTAGTCCTCTCTTATAACTCTCAAAAACCCCTAAAACTAATCCTATTCCTCTATAAACTCGGTATCGAGTTATATTAAATATTGCAGAAGAAGTGATAAAGAAAAAATTCAGTAGATAAGTATGAGAAGAGGATAAAAAGAGTTGACTGCTCGATGTCAATGTAAGCTGATAAATCGCTATCAAGTTTTGATGACACCTTTAATTTCAAGTCGGTTAGATTTAATGAGTTTTATGTAAAAATATTATAATATATCTACGAATTGAACAATTTTTGTATCTACACAGTTTGTTGTTTTTGTGAGTCTATGTATAGAGGAATAGATCATTATTTTTCTGAAATGTAAGGTTATAAAATATTTTAGTTGTTAGATCTAGAAAAGAAGGTGAAGAAGGAGTAAAGAGTGTTTTAGATGATGAATCAGGGAAGAAGATAACTAAATGACTAAATACCCTCATGTGCAATGCACGTGAGGGGAATAACGGAGGGTTATAAACGACTCACAGACGGAGGGGTGTGTAATGATACAAAAAGTCACCACAGGGTGATGTAATAATAAAAAAAAGTACGAGGGCAAAACTTGATAATATGAATACCCAAGGGCAAGTAATGAAATTTACCCTTATTTTAAATAGTATAGAACTAGTTTTTGTGCCCGCGCGTTGCCGCGGAGTACGCTTTCTACACGAAAAAGTTTTGTCCCCAAATTTATGTCAAATATTCGAACTCAAAATTTAAAAAATACAACTAAACATGTAGCAATAACAATAAAAAATGTAAAAGAGTAATAAGATGTATAAAAACATATACAATAACTATATTAATGCTTTAAATGTTATAAGAACGTAAGACGTAATGATGATAAAAGTTATTATATATTAAAAACGTTATTTATATAAAAATACAGATGAAAATAATCAAAACCAAATGTTTAAAAGTAAATCCGTAACTGTGTGAAAGTTGTCTAATGAAAATCCAAAAGTTTAGTGTCACGAAAATGAAAACTTTGATGTAGGCAAAAGTTAAAAGATAGAAAAAATTGGTAAAATTATTATATGCTATAAGAACTTGTACATTTCAGGCATAAAGGACTTGTAAATTTGTATAAACTTTTTGTATAAAAACATAAACAATAACTATATTAATGCTTTAAATGTTACATGAACGTAAGACGTAACGATAATGAAAGTTATTATATATTAAAAATGTTATATATATATAAAAAGACGGATAAAAATAGTCAAACCAAATGTTTAAAAGTAAAATCGTAACCATGTGAAAGTTATTTGATGAAAACATGAGAAGCAAAAAAAAATTGGGTGTCAAGAAAATAAAAACGAAAACTTTGATGTGAGACAAAAGTTAAAAGATAGAAAGTTCAGGGGGTTAAAATGAAAAATGGTAAAAATTATTATGTGCTATAAGAACTTGTACATTCCACGCATAAAACACTTGTACATTCATATAACTTTTTAGTATATTATAAATGTGTTCAAGTTCGTTTTTGTTCTTTAAATGCAATACCACAAACACAACATCTTAAATATGTTTACTTCCATATTAATAATTTCGCGAAACATAATGTTTAAAAAAACTCCTAAAGAAGAAATATAAACGCAAATATATTTATTTTAAGGGTAATGACACACCACATTCAAACGTTGTTACTCCATTTAAGACCAAATGTTTGTTTAATGTAGTATGTTTACAGCCTTTTTACATGGTATGGCAAGTGACAATGTACGGATACACCATCATGTTTATGTCACTCAAAAAAATAAAGAGGAAAAAATGTTGATAAAATAAACTCAAAAGTCAATAGAAAACAAAAAGAATCAACAGAATATATGTAAAACAAATTAATATCAAAAATTTGCTAAAAAATATAACAAAATATTAAAAATTTTTTTTATAGAAAACAAAATGTTAAAAATCATACTATTATACACAAAATAAAAAATAAAAATAAATGTTGAAAAAACCCCAAAAGTAAAATCTAAAAACAAAAACTTTAAAAAAAAAAATCAAAAAAATGGTTTTGTTTAAATAAAATCATGTTACTTAAATTAGTTTCATATAAAATCAAATGAAACAAAAAGGGGCAAGAGTATAAATATCAATCTGTTTAAATATAAAACTCCAAGGTTATATATGAAAATTATGTGGGTCCAAAAAATAAAAAATAAAAGTTTAAAAATGGGAGGGGGAAGTCGAACCAGAGACCTCTACCATGAGGGGGAACAGCTTTACCACCCAACTAAAGTCAAGCTTTTAGTAGATTTTAACATATGTTTTATTTATACTTAAAATGTAGATAGAGACAAAATAATTACTATTCACATCCACTTCCTTTATTAAAGAAGATAATGTGGAAACTTTGTGTGCCCCAAAGTCCTCAACTGCCATCAGTACCGAATGCATTTTTTCATTCAAAAAACAAAAATCCACACGCAAATGCCAAAACTTACCATGCAATAAACAAGATTAGTATGACTCAACGAACCCGCAAAATCTAACCTCATGTGGAGGCTAGCTTACCACTGGATTAACATGTGATCACCATATATCTGGTTTGCTAGTTAAGTACTCAATCTAAGACCAAACTTTATAATCAAACTTGCAAACCAAACTTTAAGCTCGTTTATATATTAATACTACCAATTTGATAGGTTTCTCAGTTTTAAATCTATATGTTTCAATTCATACCAAATTTTCTTTGATATAAACCTATCAACCAAATTCATTCAAACACTTTAATTCTCATTCCTCAAATCCACTATTCATCAAACAACAAACTATAAATGATTTAATCGCAAGTACATCTAGCCCCACTATATTAATTGAACCTAATGAATGTACAAGTGTTTTATACGTAGAATGTACAAGTTCTTATAACACATAATAATTTTTATCATTTTTCATTTTGACCCCCTAAACTTTCTATCTTTTAACTTTTGACACTAATTTTTTTGCTTCTCATGTTTTCATCAAATAACTTTCACATGGTTACGATTTTACTTTTAAACATTTGGTTTTGACTATTTTTATCCGTCTTTTTATATATATAACGTTTTTAATATATAATAACTTTCATTATCGTTACGTCTTACGTTTATGTAACATTTAAAGCATTAATATAGTTATTGTTTATGTTTTTATACAAAAAGTCTATACAAATTACAAGTCATTTATGCCTGAAATGTACAAGTTCTTATAGCATATAATAATTTTTACCAATTTTTTCTATCTTTTAACTTTTGCCATACATCAAAGTTTTCATTTTCGTGACACTAAACTTTTGGATTTTCATTAGACAACTTTCACACAGTTACGAATTTACTTTTAAACATTTGGTTTTGATTATTTTCATCTGTATTTTTATATAAATAATGTTTTTAATATATAATAACTTTCATTATCGTTACGTCTTACGTTCTTATAATATTTAAAGCATTAATATAGTTATTGTATATGTTTTTATACATCTTATTACTCTTTTACATTTTTTATTGTTATTGCTACATGTTTAGTTGTATTTTTTAAATTTTGAGTTCGAATATTTGACATAAATTTGGGGACAAAACTTTTTCGTGTAGAAAGCGTAATCCGCGGCAACGCGCGGGCACAAAAACTAATTCGTAGTTATGTATTTCGGAATAGTAGTTTCTGGGTAATCTGTCTCTACAAATTAATACTAACTCATTCAACTAATTAAGATATTTCAATCTTATGAGAAACAATAATGATTTCAATTCACGGTTGAAAAAAAACTAGTATTTTGTTTATCCTTCATCATGCACGAATTTCGACCGGTGGCGGAAATAGGATTCAAAGTGACTCTTATCACGAATTTTATTTATTACTAACCTTGTATCGACGTAAAGTAATGTTGGGTCAAAAATCGACCAAGTATAATTTGTTCAGAAATAGTTGAAGTTCAGTGAAGATACTTGTACAGAATTCTGAACCTCTTCAGAATTAAGTTCACTGAAGCTTCACTTCAGTTTCAGATCAGCCAAACTGAAAGCATTCATTCTGAAGTCAAAGACTGAAGACCGGAGAAAGAGAATCATCTCAGAAGCAGAAACCAGAGAAGATTCTACCTGATCGAAGACTGAAGCATCTCAGTGTAAAGTACTTACAACACTTTACACTGATTACGAGGAAACCTTTTTACTTTACCAACCTTTACCCAGTTAATAACTTTATCTATTAACAAGTACAAGGTTGAGTAAAAGGTTGGGAATAAAGTGTGAAATGTCACATCAAATAACTTTCACACTTAACCTTAAAAGTACGCATGTTAAGGAATTGACTTTAATTCCTTAAATGCTCCCAACCATATTTGTACGGCCTGGTCCACATCAGCATGAACCTTGCCTATAAATATAAAGGCTTCTCACAACTTGCAAATTGCTTGAAACTTTGGCATTGCAACTTGTGAGATATACTCTAAGTAATTCTTACGAGTATTTCCAAGTTATTAGATCACTTGTATTTCTAGGTTGTTTAGATAATTACACTTTTGTGTTTATCTTTGTTCCGCAACAACCTTTGTATTTGTTTATATCAATAAATCAAATACATTGAAAAGTACATCGTGTCTCAATGTTACATACTTGATTATATATATTACTTTATATAGTTTCAGCAATTATTGTTTCTCGTTATTTACTTTCAGTTATTTACTTTATTGTTTCTATCCATATCTGGATCGTATTCTGAACTGGTCTATTTCCAGTTAGAATTACTTGTCAGTCGGGTAAACCATCTTATTTGGGACTCATATTTGGTATCATGTAAGTCCCCCGGGTCTTACCGAACCGAGATTGACTTAAGGATATGTCGAGGTGCGGAATTCTTCGAGATAACCCACGGTTTTTATATCTACCTTTTATGATATATATATATATATATATCTTTTGCGTGAATATAAACACTCGTATTTGGTTACTATAGTGAAACGGCTCTCCGGACAAACCTTACCAACCAACGTGGTAATCTAAGTCTACGAGCCGTCCAAACCGGGTGTGTGTTTGCAGTTCGTGCGTGAGTCGAGTACCACCCACAAGATCAACCGTGTGTGTTCTAGGTTTTCTCTCTCTAGGTTTTGCTCGTTTCTCTCTCTACACTCTTGTTGAGAACACGCATAACACACACCACTATTTATAGGCAAGTGACAAGAACTCTCAAATCCAATGGAATCCAATGGATTTGAGTGTTCTCATGTCAAGCCCATTAGGGTTTTGGCCTGTTTGTGTGTTTCCCAGAACACACAAACTGTTTGAGAGTTCTTATGGACAAGCATGCTTTTGCTTGTTTCCACAGAAACTCTCAAACCATTTGAGATTTCTTATGAACAAGCAAACTTTTGCTTGTTCCTCATAAACTCTCAAATGATCATTTGAGTGTTCTTTCCACAAGCAACTATTTTGCTCGTTCCCAAGAACCCTCAAATAACACTTAGGAATATTTGAGTTAATGTTTCAACTGCTGTCAAGACGCAGAACCAACATTAACTCAGCCAATGTTTATACTGCTGTAAATATACGCAGAACCAACATTAGCTACGACAATGTTTCTACTGCTGTAAATACGCAGAAACAACATTGTCTATATTACCTATTGGAAGTATTGATTAAGTTAATGTTTTTCCTGCTGTTAATACGCAGAAACACAATTAACTTAACTTCCATTTGGAAGTACATTAAGTTAATATTTCAACTGCTGTTAAACGCAGAAACAATATTAACTTAATGACTCTTTACATGTAATGTCTAGAACCTGTAAAACACAAATAATAAACAAAACATATAAACATAAATGGATCCCAATATGATCAACAATATATGCCAAGGTAATATTATTGACAAACGGTAATTACAAGATAAATTACAAGACTTGAATATATATAAATATACATCACACATCTAGAATGCTTTTGTCACCGAGAAACATGCACCAACAGTCTCCCCCTTGACATTAGCATCTAGATGTGACCTTTAAGTCTTCGTTTGTCATCCTAAGTGCTGGCCAAAAACCCTGTCATCAGGAACTTCAGGTGTTACACCCACTGGACTCCTGTTCTTCCTTTCAATCACTTCAGCGGTACCCGACTCCCGATTTGAGTCTAACTCTGATTGATTGTCTACCCCAACCTTGATCTTTGCACCGGTTGCTTGTAGAGATAGCTCATTTGATCCCTTAACATTTGGATCAAGTAGATCAAGTATTGCATTAAGATATGAACACTTGTCTTGAGCTGAGGAAACAGATGAATCTTCAAACATGCTCCCATACTCATCAAAATTGAAGTACGCAACAATGTAGTCCAGGGGTTCACTCCCAACTTCTTCCTCAGTAGTTGGTCTGACCTGAATTCCGACTCCTACTCCTCCAGTCGGTTGTTCCTGGATACCAGCCACTTCCTCTACGGCCGGTGGATTAGACGAAGGAGCACCAGCTTGGCCAGATTGACCTTGCTGACCTTGCTCCCCCTGAGCTGCATTGACGTTTGAGCCAGGAAATCTCTGAATCTCCTCCTGTTGTCTGGAACCGCTTGGATCCTCATCCTCATCATCCCTTTGACGATGTTTGAGAGTGTCATCCTTGCATCCAGACTTCTCCCCCTGAGATTCAAGATTTTTGATCTTGTTATGCAGCTCAGCCGACCTCTTACCTAATCTCTTGAGATGCTTAGCCTGACCTTTCAGCAGTTTGTGGTGCACCCCAATGGAATCAACAATCCCAGTGACAGAATTGATTGTTGCTTCCTGGGCTTCTTGCAGGTCATACTGGCTATTCTCCAGCTCTAGGTGACTTTGTCTTATGAGGTCAGCATCTCTACGGTGTGACTCTTCTTTTCCTTTAAGCTTGTCAGACAAGCTGGAAACTAGAGCTCTCATCCGCTGGATGTCCTCAACTAACTTGGATACTCTCTCCTTGTTAATCTGAGCAGCTCCTTGCTGTGAAGAAGTCACTGATGGTCTTGTTGTAGACGGTGGAGTCATTGACGAAGACATGATTGGTGTGATTGTAGAGCTGCGAGGCCTTACAGTCATCAAGACTGGTCTATCTCCAATCTTGATTCCCAAAAGTCTGATTACTTTCGGAGGTGACTGGTCATCTTCTACATTAACCAGTGATACTACAACTGGTTTGATGACAGGCGGACTGACATGAACTTGAGGAGTTGATGGTGCTGCTGAACTCGAGGAAGGTGCACCCATCAATCCTTTACCTCTATCCTCAGTATGGAGAGGTCCTTCAGTCATAGCTTCCGTTAAGTCCTGCACAGGCTCTTGAACACTTGGTGTCGGTTCATCCAAATCTTGTCTTGTCTCTTCCACCTCTGAAAAATATGTCTCTGCAATGAGCCCGAGAGACTCATTTACATTAGACACCTCGGCGTCCTGACGTTGTCTCTTTCTGCTGAGACTTCGCCCCGACCCAGAGGGATCTTCTTCTTCTACAACTGGCCGGGAATCAGCTTCGGCCATGGGGAGATCCACTGCTGCAGAAGTATTACCAACACCTTGACCTATGGGTACTCTGCCAGCAACATTATCTTGACCATCATCCCCGTCATCATCTCCATCATCATCCCCGTTACCTCCTTCTCCTTGGTTGACATCTCCTCCAATGTCTTCAGCAGGGTCGTCTTGGTTATCAATAACCATATCATCGACGTGCTCAGCACCCAAACCCCTATCGTCAACATCCATGTTGACTTCTTGGTTCTGTGCATTAACTTGTTCAGCAACGATCTCAGGATTTGCTTGAGCAGCCTCTTCCTGGACCAACAACACTTGAGGAGCCTCTGCTACAGCTGGAGGTGGTTGTTCTGGTTGTTGTTGTTGTTGTTGTTGTTGTTGTTGTTGTGGTTGTATCACTGGTGCCACTGGAGGTTGTGGAGGGACTGGCTGTGGAGCAACAACATCGTCACCTTCAACATCAGAATCCTCATGCGCAAATCCATTATGTTCAGGAGCAACATAATTCGGATTAATAAGCGCCCCAAAGAGGTTTCTGTCCCTCGGTCGAGCCTGTGGTGGAAGATTTCCATGGTATCTATAACTATCGTTAAAGATACGATTAGGCATCGTTGTCACCGATTCAGTAGGACCCTCCGGAACAAGATTGGGTAGTCGAGCATTTATGATCAGCATCACGAACCTCGGATACATCAAAAATCTCTCATCATCCCTTGCCCTTATCTGCCTGTACATCTCATTAAAGATATAACGAGAGAAGCTATAAGGCTTGTTTAGCACCAAAGATATCACTTGTGATTGGGTTTCGACATTCAATGAATCGTAACCCGATTTCTTATTGCTCAAAGCAACAAGAATCACATGTGAAAAGAACTTCCATCTGCCCATCAAACAATTCTTCTGGAATATGTTTCGATTTGCAGGACCCACATATCCCATTCTTCTGAATGATCCCAATCTAAGTGCTTGGGGATATGTGGTTGGACCATTCACTCCTCCCTTTTGGTCTTCAGTCCCCAAGTCAAGAATACCAATCAAGTCAGAGGCAGTGAACTGGAAGGTCTGATTGTTCACCCTCGCTTCAATGCTTGGGATAGCACCGGGTAAAAATCTTGCAGATGCCCAGAATTGACTTAGGAAGGTCAGATAGATAACTGGGTCAACCATGAGGACATGTCTGATTCTTGATTGCTGCAGAAACTCAAGAATCCTAACAAATCTCTCACCGTTGGCTTGATTCACATCCAAGTCGATCAAGTAGTTATGATTCTTGTGAAAGTGTCTCTCAGCCATCTGCAAAAGGATACAAACAACAACCAAACAAACGATTAGCAACAACACATAAAGCCGAACTTTAAAGCTCTTAACATTTTCTAAGCCCCTGAAACTCTTAGTTTCATCGGCTCTGAAAATGTTATCAACTTTAACAATCGACAAACAAGTTGAACGATAAAAATCTTAGTGTTTTCCAAGATATTGAAACCCTTTGTTTCATAATCCTCTAAAACAATACCAATTTTATCGAATCAACACGTCGAAATTAAAACATTTTGTGTTTTCCAAGGTCGCGAAACCATTTGTTTCATAACCTTCTAAAACATTTAGTTTTAATAAACGACACTTCGAACTTTACTAAATTTAACTAAAACCATTTGTTTTTCTTAAATTTTTAAAGTTCAATATTATAAGGCAATTTGCACTTTCTAATTTGACTCATTTGATAATTTTCCCATTTTGAAAATTTTCTGAAGTCATAGAACAAGCAAATTCCTTATACACACACATATGGTGACAATACACACATATGGTGTTGGGTTTGACTAGATAATACGTGTTTTGTTTCATATTTTACTTTTTAAAATTTTATTATAAAAATTTATAAGTCATGAAACACGCAAATGAGGTAACAACACGCAAATGGTGACAAAACACGCAAATTGTGTATTTTACTCAAGAACACGCATATCAGTCAAATGCGTGATCTTTATGATGACGTCACCACAAACACGCAAAAACTGGAAGACTAATCGTTTAGTTATCTGGGTTCATAAGAACACGCAAACTGCTTATGAACACGCATATCCAGATGGCAAAACACGCATATGAGGCCCATCAGTATAACACGCATATGATAGCCCAATTAACTGAACACGCATATCCAGAAACTTCACCCTTAGATCTTAACCAGTTGTTTTTGAACCCTAAAACTTCTAAATCTGGTACGATTAGGTTCGTATTTGTCCGATTTAAACGTTTATTGGTTCCATTTCCTTATCCATTTCATTGATTAAGTCCCATTTAGTGAATTTATAACTGAAAATAAACACCCTAAAACTTGACCATAATTCATGAAAGATGGACTTAGAAATCTTGCTAATCGATTACCTTTGTTCGAAAAGTGTTAATGATTGTGTTTCTTGTGTCTTTAAACACCAAAAATCAAGTCTTGTGAATCGAAAAAATGTGAACAGTGCACAGACAGGGAACACGCAAATGTTGGGAGTTTTCTAAGGAACACGCAAATGACTTAAACTTAATCAATAAATGCGTATTTTCTCCTTATATACTAGCAACAACACGCAAAACCCTATACTGTCAAAGAAACACGCATATGTGGCCCAGTTGGCAAAACACGCATATGAGGCCCATCAGTATAACACGCATATGTGGCCCAGTTGCAAAACACGCATATGTGGCCCAGTTGGCAAACACGCATATGTGGCCCAGTTGGCAAACACGCATATGAGGCCCAGTTGGCAAACACGCATATGTGGCCCAGTTGGCAAAACACGCATATGTGGCCCAGTTGGCAAACACGCATATGAGGCCCAGTTGGCAAACACGCATATGTGGCCCAGTTGGCAAACACGCATATGTGGCCCAGTTGGCAAACACGCATATGAGGCCCAGTTGGCAAAACACGCATATGTGGCCCAGTTGGCAAACACGCATATGAGGCCCAGTTGGCAAACACGCATATGAGGCCCAGTTGGCAAACACGCATATGTGGCCCAGTTGGACGAACACGATATGACAGATACAAATCTCCCTTTTTGTATCATTGGTAATTGTATTTTTCTCGATAAAGAATTTCTCGATAGATGTCACAACTTGAACAAAATTACAATGTACGATCATTAAGTTAAGACCCGATATGTCACTAATTAATGAATTACAAAGCACCATTGTTAAGTATTTGACAATAACAGACATTGGACACAACAATGCTGTTAAATAAATTCAAATACAACAAAAATAAAGACATAAGATTGTATAACTTGATAAACAATCTCTCCATCTATATCTTCGTCTCCGTTTGAATTTTGTTGAGTTGTTGATGTGTAAGTATAATCTGCTTCCATTTTAAGCTTGAGTTTTCTCCATTCCGGACTGGATAACCTCAATTTTCATACACTTTGGAGATCCTTTATCTTAATGGTTGACACACGCCCATTTAAGATAAATAATTCTGCGACCACATCAGCAAACTCATGAGATCCATACAACACATGTATTCATCTCAATGGTAAATAATTGAACTTGAAGACACTTAAACCGATATATAACCGATAATTTATGGCTGATTCTCCCAATTAAGATTAGAATCAAATCCTTTATCATGTTAGCTCTCACATTAAGTATGTTCGATTCAATTATTCAAAGTAAATTGCAAATCAAAATATCTGTCAAATATATCAACTCAGTGACTCCGTTTGACCTATTTTGATCAAAACCTTAAGTACTTCACTTAATCTTTCGAACAATTTACATGTAAGACCTAATTCAAGGTGTACCAAACACACTCAAATTAGAGTCTTTACTTACACTATACCCTTATCACGATACACATTTATTCGGTGTTCACAGAGAACACAACTAACTCCCCCTGGAAACCAGATATCCTAAATAACATTGTCTCTCGTGCAATAGAACCCTTTTTCTGAATAAAAACGGTTCTTGAGAAATGGTGACTAAGGATTACTCATTCCAGCCAACTGGACTAGCAACTCGAAAAGCGATCGATCAAAGGCCTTAGTGTAACCATCATAAATAAATCAATTTTGCATATTCATCATAGGATAACAGCCATTATATGAATAATCATGTTATCTCAAATGATTTATTAACAAGCATAAAATAAAGTCGCACTTTATATATACTCGTTTTCCCCAAATACGTTCCTTTATAAACAAATTATAAATAACATACATAGGACTTGCACAATGATTTATAATGAGGAAAATACAATAAACGTTTGATAACCCAATATGTTACCTAATAAAAATGTGCCTAGGACTCAGTCACCGATCACCGAAAGTGCATGGTCCTCCTTAACTGTGTCCTCCGCATGAAAGATAAGCGCTTAGTTGCGAAACGGTACCCAAGCCTCTGTAGACTTGAATTTACCGTCCTTATCTTTCACTGAGACATTTGTCCAATATCCATCACTCTCAGTGGGAGTCCTGGATTTTGAAGTATGTCTTCTGTTTCTCGGCACCCTCTCAGGAGATAGCTCAATCTTTCTCCTGGGACTATGCTTTTGAAACATTGAGGAACGACCAGTCTTTACCGTTCCTGTGAAGCGATCATAAGAACATGCATCCTCCTCACCAACACGATTAAAGACTCCTCGTCTTGGAGTGGGATTCCTCTTAGGTGTCTTGCTCCGAGCATGGCCACCATTTGAAGGTTTCTTAGGAGATACACTTCTTGGCTTTCCTTGCTCCTTAGCACTATAACCTGAAGAATTTCCAGGAACTCCACTCCGTGCAGGTGAGTTCCCTTGAGAAAGTTTTTTAGGTGAAACACTCATTGATCTTTCTTCAATGTGTTTACCCTTGCTCTTTCTCAACTGAACATCTATATCTTCAACATCTCTGTCACTTGAGTCATTAGACTGCCTTGATCTGCTGGATTTACCCTTCTGTGGACACTTGCTTGCCACATGACCCTTTTATCTGCATATGAAGCAAAAGATTCTGTTAATAGACTTCTTTGATCTACAAATTACAGACCCTTTTGTATTATCAAAGTGTGTTCTCTTAACAAGATTCTCTTGTTCAGGAGTTAATGTCTGAGGAACAGTCCTTTTTCGTGTAATCAGCTTTGGATTTAGCACTTCCTCTGTAAACTTTGAAAATGACTCCTTTTCTTCATATTGTTTAGTTGATTCTATGGTCAAAGATGATGTTCCTTTATCCTGTGAAAAATCCTCAAAAGTGTGCTCAAGGCCTTGATGATTGTTAGCACTTTGAGATTTTGATAGATAGTTTATCATGCATCTCATATCTTTCATTTTGTTGAGTTTCCCATTTAAGTGAGTTATCTCATTTTTAGCATCTGCCAGCTCCATTTGTTTCTCTGTGAGTTTCTTAGATATCTTTCCCGAATTTTCTTGACATAGCTCCTTTCTAAGAATCACTTCTCTGAGTTCCTCTTTCATGGCAGTCAATCTTCCTTGATCTGCTGGATTTACCCTTCTGTGGACACTTGCTTGCCACATGACCCTTTTCTCTGCATATGAAGCAAAAGATTCTGTTAATAGACTTCTTTGATCTACAAATTACAGACCCTTTTGTATTATCAAAGTGTGTTCTCTTAACAAGATTCTCTTGTTCAGGAGTTAATGTCTGAGGAACAGTCCTTTTTCGTGTAATCAGCTTTGGATTTAGCACTTCCTCTGTAAACTTTGAAAATGACTCCTTTTCTTCATATTGTTTAGTTGATTCTATGGTCAAAGATGATGTTCCTTTATCCTGTGAAAAATCCTCAAAAGTGTGCTCAAGGCCTTGATGATTGTTAGCACTTTGAGATTTTGATAGATAGTTTATCATGCATCTCATATCTTTCATTTTGTTGAGTTTCCCATTTAAGTGAGTTATCTCATTTTTAGCATCTGCCAGCTCCATTTGTTTCTCTGTGAGTTTCTTAGATATCTTTCCCGAATTTTCTTGACATAGCTCCTTTCTAAGAATCACTTCTCTGAGTTCCTCTTTCATGGCAGTCAATCTTCCTTGATCTGCTGGATTTACCCTTCTGTGGACACTTGCTTGCCACATGACCCTTTTCTCTGCATATGAAGCAAAAGATTCTGTTAATAGACTTCTTTGATCTACAAATTACAGACCCTTTTGTATTATCAAAGTGTGTTCTCTTAACAAGATTCTCTTGTTCAGGAGTTAATGTCTGAGGAACAGTCCTTTTTCGTGTAATCAGCTTTGGATTTAGCACTTCCTCTGTAAACTTTGAAAATGACTCCTTTTCTTCATATTGTTTAGTTGATTCTATGGTCAAAGATGATGTTCCTTTATCCTGTGAAAAATCCTCAAAAGTGTGCTCAAGGCCTTGATGATTGTTAGCACTTTGAGATTTTGATAGATAGTTTATCATGCATCTCATATCTTTCATTTTGTTGAGTTTCCCATTTAAGTGAGTTATCTCATTTTTAGCATCTGCCAGCTCCATTTGTTTCTCTGTGAGTTTCTTAGATATCTTTCCCGAATTTTCTTGACATAGCTCCTTTCTAAGAATCACTTCTCTGAGTTCCTCTTTCATGGCAGTCAATCTTCCTTGATCTGCTTTGACTTGTCTCTTCAACTCTCCTTCCTTTTGGGTCAACATAGCAACTTGTTGCCTGAGATATGATCTATCATTGACTGAATCATCGAGTAAGGCCTTTGTATCTCTTGCACCATTCTGAAGATTGTTAACTTCTGATGATAGCATGTTGGTGAATTTACAAACTTTCACCAATGCATGAAGTGAAATCTACACAAGTTGCTCAGGTACATCTAAATTAGAAATGAAATCAATAAGTTCATCTGTACCGAGTCTTTGAGGAATTTCCACCTTCTGACAGCCTTTATCTTCATCCGACTCCAATATCTCATCATCCTCTGAAAGAATACTCGTGTCAAGAATTTTCTCCTTGCATTGTTCTGTCTCTGTAGGATAATCTTGCTCTTGTCGAATATGAACGTTTGAGTCTTCAGATAAAAGAGTAAATTCAATGGCACTCATATCTTCCTCATTATCTTCTTGATGATAATTATCATTTTCGACTATCATGGTGTAATCTTCCTCAGGGAGTTCATCATCTTCATTCATCATTGAATAATCAACATTGTCTACATATTCATCATCTTGAAAGGAATCATCGAGATCATCGGTAATAGCAAGTGTCCGAGTAAATTTCTGCAAGATATGCAACGTCTTCTTCATTGACTTTGGAACTCCAGTCATATGATCCGTCTTGTTGTTGAACCACCAAAGCTCTTGACAGTTATTAGAGTTTGGACTTTCAGCCTTGGAACCTTGATAACTGTTTTGTTGAGAAGAGTTACTAGCATTCGAACTTGACCCTT
Source organism: Erigeron breviscapus (assembly GCA_034093135.1). Classification (NCBI taxonomy): domain Eukaryota; kingdom Viridiplantae; phylum Streptophyta; class Magnoliopsida; order Asterales; family Asteraceae; genus Erigeron; species Erigeron breviscapus. Next base: position 275,480,291 of record CM067167.1, read on the forward strand.
GAAAATATCTTCGTTGTGAAGCACCTGAAGGAGTTACTGATCCACCTTGGTTAAAGTTTTGACGAGTCACAATAGACCTATCATCCTTCTTAGGTCTCTGGCATTCCCTAGCAAAGTGTCCAAATCCCTCTGTTATAACACGATTTCTATCACCGAATTCACGTCATCAATGGCGGTTTTGGTGAGTGTGTGTTCTTGGTGTTTGTGTATGTGTTTTGAGAGAGAAAGTGTGTGTGTATAAAAGTTGCTGATTGGTATTAATTGAGGGTGTAAGGTTATACCAGAATTTTTAATCCCAAAGGTATGAGAGGGGTATTTATAGGCTACCTATACAATTATGCTAATTATCACAATTAGCCCCTCAACCTTAGTGATCATTTACCTATGACTTAAAAACAAGAAAGTCCTCTAATCTAAATTACAATTTATCACTATTTTTGGATTTCTAACATTCTCCCCCTTAGTGATATATTGTAATCAATGAAGTACGTGTTATCTTGTCTTGTAGGAATGAATTTGATGAGCCCGGTGGTGAAGACAATTGGTGTGTTGAAACAAGTCTTCAAAGCTTTCTCTTTTGTCTTTGGAGAACTTGATCAGTCTTGGTCTTGGACTTCTTGAAGTTAAATCATGTGCTGATTCTCAATGTTCTTTTTGAACAGAGAATAATGAGTGCGTGTGTGTCTTGAATCTTCGAGAATTGTTGAATCATGAATCAGAGTTGTCTTTTGAAATGCGGTAGGTATGAATCTTGGTTTTGATTCTTCAATCTTTGATTCTTTAGTGAAATTCAACTTCTTGAAATAAAGTTTCATGAATATGTACTCTCCCCCTTGATGTATGCATTGGAGTTTCTTGATAAAGTGTTGTTGTATGAATTGAAGATCTTGAATGAAGTGTGTTTGATGAAGACTCTTTTGAAGCTTTACTTCTTTGACTTGAATCTTCTAACCAATCTTTCAACCTTTTTGAAGCTTTAATTCTTTGACTTGAATCTTCTAACCAATCTTTCGACCTTTTTGAAGCTTTACTTCTTTGACTTGAATCTTCTGAACAATCTTTCAACCTTTTTGAAGCTTTACTTCTTTGACTTGAATCTTCTAACCAATCTTTCGACCTTTTTGAAGCTTTACTTCTTTGACTTGAATCTTCTGAACAATCTTTCAACCTTTTTGAAGCTTTACTTCTTTGACTTGAATCTTCTAACCAATCTTTCGACCTTTTTGAAGCTTATCTTTGACTTGAATCTTCGAGAATTGTTGAATCATGAATCAGAGTTGTCTTTTGAAATGCGGAAGGTATGAATCTTGGTTTTGATTCTTCAATCTTTGATTCTTTAGTGAAATTCAACTTCTTGAAATAAAGTTTCATGAATATGTACTCTCCCCCTTGATGTATGCATTGGAGTTTCTTGATAAAGTGTTGTTGTATGAATTGAAGATCTTGAATGAAGTGTGTTTGATGAAGACTCTTTTGAAGCTTTACTTCTTTGACTTGAATCTTCTAACCAATCTTTCAACCTTTTTGAAGCTTTAATTCTTTGACTTGAATCTTCTAACCAATCTTTCGACCTTTTTGAAGCTTTACTTCTTTGACTTGAATCTTCTAACCAATCTTTCAACCTTTTTGAAGCTTTGATCTTTGTCACATCAACTTGAACACTTTGGAGAGTAAGCATTTGAATGAAGTTTGGATGAATTTCTTGTGAAGTAATCATGCTCCCCCTCAATCCATGAGTATAAACATGAGACCTACGTTCAACGTTGTCAAAGATGGTAGCATTGGTAGGATTTCCATTCGATCATCGTGGAATATCAATTAAGATATCACTACAAATGTTCCGGCTATATCACAAAGATAAGCAATAATATCACAAAGATAAGCAATAATATCACAAAGATATGACTCGAATGTGTCCTAAAGAAGTGAAGGATGATCAAATTAATGACCAATCAAGATAGCTCTAGACACAACGTGATCAAATGAAGTCGGGGACTGGAGCAGAATGTCGCCCTTTTTCAATATCAACATCTTCCAAATGAAGAGTCAATAGAAATGTGAAAATCTTTTACATCATGAAGAATTTTCTCCCCCTAAACCTTAAACTTTTGAAACAATCAAACACAAACTTTTCTCCTTGTTTTCCTTATCAATCATTCTTATTTCTTCCTCAATCACTCAATCAATCATAATATTTTCTCCCCCTAAACCTTAAACTTTTGAAACAATCAAACACAAACTTTTCTCCTTGTTTTCCTTATCAATCATTCTTATTTCTTCCTCAATCACTCAATCAATCATAATATTTTCTCCCCCTAACCTTAAACTTTTGGAACAATCAAACACAAACTTTTCTCCTTGTTTTCCTTATCAATCATTCTTATTTCTTCCTCAATCACTCAATCAATCATAATATTTTCTCCCCCTCATAATGACAAAGTTGGGAACCAATGTCATTATGTAAACATTGATTGATTAAATGTCAAAAGGAATAACATGATCTAAAGCTTAGAAATCGTGCACATGGAGAAATGTCAACCATCAAAACATCAACCCAAACCATTAGCCCCACCCAAGGAATCCTAGGGGTGACTAAAATGTAAGATTGAAGTTGTTGGTACAAACGTTATATCATGGTGTTGGTGTTTTCTGTGTTTGTGTGATGAGAAATGAAACCGGATAAGAATGATCCGTTAGCATGTTCAAAAATCGAAAGGATTAATGAAATGACCGATAGAAATGTATAACATTTTTCGGATTTCCTATGTATCATTGAGATATGCACAAAGCAAGTCTCTAACATAGTTCGGTCTGCGGCTTTACAACCACGAGATTGCTTCAAAGAATATAAATCATGGTTAGTACAGCCGAAGCGTTCGATAACCACAATCTATTATCCTTAAAGACTTTTTAGGGAAAACCGAGGTCACATTTAGACTTCTCGTTAACTCAATAATCACATAAATGTAATCATGAGACCTACGTTCAACGTTGTCAAAGATGGTAGCATTGGTAGGATTTCCATTCGATCATCGTGGAATATCAATTAAGATATCACTACAAATGTTCCGGCTATATCACAAAGATAAGCAATAATATCACAAAGATATGACTAATGTGTCCAAAGAAGTGAATGATAATCAAATCAATGATCAATCAAGTAGCGAATATCAAAAATATGATATCACTACAAATGTTCCGGCTATATCACAAAGATAAGCAATAATATTACAAAGATATGACTCGAATGTGTCAAAAAAAATGAATGAAGATCAAATTAATGACCAATCAAGATAGCTCTAATATCACAAAGATAAGCAATAATATCACAAAGATAAGCAATAATATCACAAAGATAAGCAATAATATCACAAAGATATGACTCGAATGTGTAGGATTTCCATTCGATCATCGTGGAATATCAATTAAGATATCACTACAAATGTTCCGGCTATATCACAAAGATAAGCAATAATATCACAAAGATATGACTCGAATGTGTCCTAAAGAAGTGAAGGATGATCAAATTAATGACCAATCAAGATAGCTCTAGACACAACGTGATCAAATGAAGTCGGGGACTGGAGCAGAATGTCGCCCTTTTTCAATATCAACATCTTCCAAATGAAGAGTCAATAGAAATGTGAAAATCTCCGTGAGAAATGAAACCGGATAAGAATGATCCGTTAGCATGTTCAAAAATCGAAAGGATTAATGAAATGACCGATAGAAATGTATAACATTTTTCGGATTTCCTATGTATCATTGAGATATGCACAAAGCAAGTCTCTAACATAGTTCGGTTGCGGCTTTACAACCACGAGATTGCTTCAAAGAATATAAATCATGGTTAGTACAGCCGAAGCGTTCGATAACCACAATCTATTATCCTTAAAGACTTTTTAGGGAAAACCGAGGTCACATTTAGACTTCTCGTTAACTCAATAATCACATAAATGTAATCATGAGACCTACGTTCAACGTTGTCAAAGATGGTAGCATTGGTAGGATTTCCATTCGATCATCGTGGAATATCAATTAAGATATCACTACAAATGTTCCGGCTATATCACAAAGATAAGCAATAATATCACAAAGATATGACTCGAATGTATCCTAAAGTGAAGAATAATCAAACTAATGATCAATTAATATACGATCATCGTGAAATATCAATTAAGATATCACTACAAATGTTCCGGCTATATCACAAAGATAAGCAATAATATCACAAAGATATGACTCGAATGTGTCCTAAAGAAGTGAAGGATGATCAAATTAATGACCAATCAAGATAGCTCTAGACACAACGTGATCAAATGAAGTCGGGGACTGGAGCAGAATGTCGCCCTTTTTCAATATCAACATCTTCCAAATGAAGAGTCAATAGAAATGTGAAAATCTCCGTGAGAAATGAAACAAGTATTTGTTAAGAAACACTTGAGTGGTTAGGTAAAGATGTGCATCGCTTCACTGGGTCCATGAAGACTTCTTCAATATCGAGATATCAACAGATGACATCCGATAGAAACGTGTTTTACCCGGATATTTGAGAATTTAGGGAAGGGTATCATTTCTTTTAACCCTTTTCTCACAACACATCACCTTAACCTCTCACTTTTCGACTTTACTCCCTCCATCCTATTTGCACGAAAACAACATCACTCAAAATACCCTCACTATCTAATGAAAGAAGTGAATACTCCGTGGTTAGAACTCATCGGCGATGATGAAGTTCATGGAGTAAATTTTGAGAAAAACTTAATCGCTCATGTGCAAACTAATCACCGAACTCCTTTTGATTGAAAATCATTGGAAAAACATCAAATGTGTGAATGAAAATATTTGAAACACATTTGAAGTTTTGGAAGTTTTTGAAATCACAAACTCCTCCTTAATCTATGCAAGAATAGATCAAAATGTTTTCCATAGAAAGGTGGAGCAAAAATTGTTTTTGTGAGATCAAAATGAGTAAAATCTTTGTTGTGATATTTTCGGAAAACTTGAGAGTCTATTGTGAACAAGATTTTTCATTTGAGAAACACAAAGTTTTGCTTCAACAACAATGTTCATAGTGAGACAGCTAGGGAGTACACAAAGGCGTTCGATCCTTCGCTTCTCATTTCAACAATTGAGAGTTCGAAAACTTTATTCGAAAAACTTAACTGCTATTACACATACATATTCATATAAGAACACTTGGAAGTACATAAAGGCATTCGATTCCTTGTTATCTTATATCAATCTATATGTATAACGACAGGATCTTAGAATGTATAAACACTCTAAAATAAATATATCATTGAAGAACGGGTTGCATACATAGTATATGCAAGCCACTTGAAATAAATATCTTTTTGTTTATTTTTGAAAATTTGCAATTTTTTATTTGATTTTCTCTTTTCAAATTTTGTATTTTGTTTTTCTGGAATGTGTCAAGAATTCCTTCAAAGGGAAAAAGAGTTAAGGTTCAAGATTTAACATACCAAGCTTGGAGATAAGAAAGTTAAACCTCTTTTCATCCAATGGTTTTGTGAACAAATCTGCAAGTTGAAAGTCAGTACCCACAAAGTAGAACTCGATGTCACCTTTCTCAATATGATCTTTGAGAAAATGATATCTAACATCAATATGCTTTGATCGAGAGTGGTTTACTGAGTTGACTGCAATGGCAATGGCACTCTGAGAATCACAATAGATAGGGATATGATAGTGACACACAATTCTGTTTCTTGGAAGACCAACTCTGTTATAACACGATTTCTATCACTGAATTCAATTCATCAATGGCGGTTTGGATAGTGTGTGTTCTTGGTGTTTGTGTGTGTTTTGAGAGAGAATCAAAGGTAACTGTGTGTGAATTAACAAGTATAAAGGTTATGTGTAATTGTTGTTATTCTTATGATCTCTAAGGTATGAGAGGGCTATTTATAGTCTAATTCTACAATTATGCTAATTGTCACAATTAGCCCCTCAACCTTAGTGATCATTTATCTATGAATTAATAACAAGAAATTCCTCTAATCTAGATTACAATTTATCACTATTTTTGGATTTCTAACATTCTCCCCTTAGTGATACATTGTAATGAAGTACGTGTTATATTGTCTTGTAGAAATGAATTTGATGAGCCCGGTGGTGAAGACAATTGGTGTGTTGAAACAAGTCTTCAAAGATTTCTCTTTTGTCTTTGGAGAACTTGATTCAGTCTTGATCTTGGTCTTGAACTTCTTGAAGTTAAATCATGTGGATTCTCAATGTTCTTTTAGAACAGAGAATAATGAATTCGTGTGAGTCTTGAATAAAGAGAATAATGAAGTCGAACGAATGTGTGTGACTTGAATCTTCGAGAATTGTTGAATCATGAATCAGAGTTGTCTTTTGAAATGCGGAAGGTATAAATCTTGGTTTCGAATGTTTCAATCTTCGATTCTTGAGTGAAATTCAACTTTTCGATTCTTCAGTTTTAATTCTTGAATGAATTTCATCTTCTTGGAATAAAGTTTCATGAATATGAACTCTCCCCCTTGATGTATGCATTGGAGTTTCTTGAACAAAATGTTGTTGTATGACTTGAAGATCTTTGAATGAAGTGTGTTTGATGAAGACTCTGTTAAAGCTTTTACTTCTTTGACTTGAATCTTCTAACCAATCTCTGATCCTTTTTGAAGCTTTGATCTTTGTCATATCAATTCGAACACTTTGGAGAGTAAGCAATTGAATGAGATTTGGATGAAATTCTTACGAAGTAATCATGCTCCCCCTCAATCCATAATTATAAACATTTTGGAGCATCTTTGAACTTTTGAAGCATCTTGAGTGAAAATCTTTTCATCTTCGGTTTCATTCTTATCTTTGACGTCAATTCAGATTCCCCCTTTTTAAAATCAAAATTTCAATCACCTAAAGTCTAGTGAAAATCTGAAACTATTGTCACATCATGAATAATTTTCTCCCCCTATACACAAACTTTGATAAGCCTAGAACTTTGATAAGCCTAAACCCAATTAAAACAACCAAACATAAACTTTTCTCCTTGTTTCCTTATTAATTAGTGAATCAATCATAATATTTTCTCCCCCTCATAATGACATCATTGGGAACCGATGTCATTATGTACACATTTGATTGATTAAATATCAAAAAAAAACATAAAGAAATTGCAACCATCAAAACATCAACCCAAACCATTAGCCCAACCCAAGAAATCCTAGGGGTGACTAAAATGTAAGATCGAAGTTGTTGGTACAAACGTTATATCATGGTGTTGGTGTTTTCTGTGTTTGTGTGATGAGAAATGAAACCGGATAAGAATGATCCGTTAGTATGTTCAAAAATCGAAAGGATTAATGAAATGACCGATTGAAATGTATAACATTTTTCGGATTTCCTATGTATCATTGAGATATGCACAAAATAATTCTCTAACATAGTTCAGTCTGCGGCTTTGCAACCACGAGATTGCTTCAAAGAATATAAATCATGGTTAACACTACCGAAGCATTTGATAACCACAATTTTATCCTTAAAGACTTTTTAGGGAAAACCGAGGTCACTTAGACTTCTTGTTAACTCAATAATCACATAAATGTAATCATGAGACCTACGTTCAACGTTGGAAAAGATGTTAGCATTGGTAGGATTTCCATTCGATCATCGTGGAATATCAATTGAGATATCACTACGAATGTTCCGGCTATATCACAAAGATAAGCAATTATATTACAAAGATATGACTCGAATGTGTTCTAATACAAATGAATGATGATCAAATTAATGACCAAACAAGATAGCTCTAGACACATCGTGATCAAAATGAAGTCGGGGACTAGAGCAGAATGTCGCCCTTTTTCAATATCAACATCTTCCAAATGAAGAGTCAATAGAAATGTGGAAATCTCCGTGAGAAATGAAACAAGTATTTGTTAAGAAACACTTGAGTGGTTAGGTAAAGATGTGCATTGCTTCACTGGGTCCATGAAGACTTCTTCAATATCGAGAAATCAACAAATGAAATCCGATAGAAACGTGTTTACCTGGCTTTTTGAGAATTTAGGGAGGGCTTTTGTTTCTTTTAGCCCTTTCTCACATCATATCACCTTACCCTCTCACTTTTCAACTTTACTCCCTCCATCCTATTTGCACGAAAACAACATCACTCAAAATACCCTCACTATCTAATGAAAGAAGTGAATACTCCGGGGTTAGAATTCATCGGCGATGATGAAATTCATGGAGTAAATTTTGAGAATTACTTATCACTCATGTGCAAACTAATCACCGAACTCCATTTGATTGAAAATCATTGGAAAAACATCAAATGTGTGCATGAAAAAAAAACATTTGAAACACATTTGAAGTTTTGAAGGTTGTTGAAATCACAAACTCCTCCTTAATCTATGCAAGAATAGATCAAAAATTTTCATAGAAAGGTGGAGCAAAAATTGGTTCTGTGAGATCAAAAGTAGTAAAATCTTTGTTGTGATATTTTCGAAAAGAAAAAAACTTTGAGAGTCTACAGTGAACAAGACTTTGATTTGGAAAAAAATAAAGTTTTGCTTCAACAACAATGTTGAGAGTAAGACAGCTAGGGAGTACACAAAGGCGTTCAATCCTTTGCATCTTACAACAACAAGTTGGAGGCAATTAAAACATTTAAGCAAATGAAAATCCAATTAATTGTTCAAGATGAGACAACAAGGGAGTACACAAAGGCGTTCGATCCTTTGCGTCTCATATCAACAATTGAGAGTTTTGACAACTTTATTTGAACAACTAGATTGCTATCACCCATACATATTCATATAAGAACACTTGGAAGTACACAAAGGCGTTCGATTCCTTGTTATCTTATATCAATTTGTATGTATAATAACAAAAGCTTAGAATGTAAAAACACTCTACCAATAAATATATCATTTAAGAACGGGTTGCATACATAGTATATGCAAGCCACCGAAAATAAAAATCTTTTTGTTTATTTTTGAAAATATGCAATTTTGTATTTTGGTTTTCTGGAATGTGTCAAGAATTCCTTCAAAAGAGTTAAGGTTTAAGATTTAACATACCTAGCTTGGAGATAAGAAAGTTAAACCTCTTTTCATCCAGTGGTTTTGTGAACAAATCTGCAAGTTGAATGTCAGTACCCACAAAGTAGAGCTCGATGTCACCTTTCTCAATATGATCTTTGAGAAAATGATATCTAACATCAATATGCTTTGAGCGAGAGTGGTTTACTGAGTTGACTGCAATGGCAATGGCACTCTGAGAATCACAATAGATAGGGATATGATCATATTTCAGACCATAATCAGTTAGTTGTGTCTTCATCCATAAAACTTGAGCACAACAACTAGCCGCAACCACATATTCTGCTTCAGCCGTTGATAGAGACACACAATTCTGTTTCTTGGAAGACCAACTCACAATTTTATCACCTAAAAATTGTAGAGTACCGGAAGTACTCTTGCGATCAAGTTTACAACCTGCATGATCTGCATCTGAATATGCAGTTAGATTGAATCCAGTATCCCTTGGATACCAGAGACCTAAATCGGGTGTCCCCTTCAGATAACGAAAGATTCGTTTCACAGCTTGATAATGTAAATCAGTTGGAGCAGCTTGATATCTAGCACACATACATATTGCAAACATTATATCTGGGCGAGATGCTGTTAGGTACAACAACGAACCAATCATACTTCGATATCTCTTTTGGTCAAATGGTTTCCCATTTGTGTCAGCATTTATGTTTGTTCGAGCAGCCATTGGGGTAGATATTGAAGAACATGAAGTCATATCAAACTTTTTCAACATGTCATTTATGTATTTACCTTGTGATATAAAAATACCAGTTGGTAACTGTTTGATTTGAAGACCCAAAAAGTAATTCATTTCCCTAATCATACTCATTTCAAAATGATTAACCATAAGAGATGAAAAGTTTCGGCAAAATGTTTGACTGGTCGACCCAAATATAATGTCATCAACATATATTTGAACAAGTAGAACGTGCTTACCTTGTTTGCGAATGAACAAGGTAGGGTCAATTGTGCCTTTGGTAAAGCCACCTCTTAGTAAGAAAGTAGATAAAGAATCATACCATGCTCGGGGTGCTTGCTTAAGACCGTAGAGAGCCTTGTCTAACCTGTAGACATGGTCTGGCCTTTGAGGATCAACAAAACCTTCTGATTGATCAACGTAAACTTCTTCTTTGAGGTCACCATTCAAGAAAGCAGTCTTCACATCCATTTGAAACACAGTAAAGTTTCTGAATGCGGCATAAGCTAAGAATATCCGAATGGCCTCCATTCTTGCTACTGGAGCAAAAGTTTCGTCGAAGTCAACACCTGGTTGTTGGCAATAACCCTTTGCAACAAGTCGAGGTTTATTCCTTACTACCACTCCATTCTTATCCTATTTGTTTTTGAATATCCACTTTGTTCCAATTGGATCATCTATTCTAGGATTTGGAACTAATCTCCATACCTTCAGTCTTTCAAATTGCGCGAGTTCATCTTGCATTGCCTTAACCCACTCTGGATCACGAAGAGCTTCAGATACATTTTGGGTTCGATGTTGCTAAGAGAAAGTGCAACAAGACACTCATTTACTGAGGTACGAGTAGTTACTCCTGCTTGTGGATCTCCAATTATTTGATCAGTAGGATGGTCTTTCTGCATTCGTGTCCACTTGTGAGCATGAGGAAGAGGATCTTGTTGTTGAAGATCAACATCACCATCATTAAAACTTGAGTTTTGTTGAGAGATGGAGTCATAACTTGGTATAACTCTTTCCCATAAGCTGGATGATCAAAATCAAGTGGTACATACACATTTGGAGTGTTTAATGGATTTTTTGTCTGAGTTAATCGAGAAGGTTGTTCTTGAACATTCACTTGAGAAGAATTATCCTGAGAGGATGGTGGAGAAATATCAGTAGAAGAGGATTCTTGCTCTGAAGAACTTGATGAAGATTCATGAATGTTGTCAGGAACTGGATCGTTGTTATGAAGAGGTTCATTGTTTTGAATTGGTTCAAAGATGACCTGAGGTTCTTGATCATGAATCGGTTTTGAATTATAGAATTCTTCAAAAAGAATATCTAATTCATCACTTGTTGGAGTTGGAAACTTCTTGAATATAGAAGCTAAGGTAGAATTCCTTGTAGAAGTACTTGAAGTACTTGGATCATTACTTGTTGGCAGCAAACCTACTTGCTCAAAAATCATGCCTGACATCTCATCAAACCAAACATTCATTGTTTCTTGAATTGTGTTGGTTCGACGATTATAGATTCGATAGGCAATTGATGTTTTGGAATAACCAACAAAATATCCTTCATCACCTTTCTTCTCGAACTTTCCAAGATTCTCCCGATCATTCAAAGTATAACAAACACACCCAAATATATGAAAGTAGTTGATGTTGGGTTTGCGTTTGTTAATAACCTCATAAGGAGTCTTTTCGAAACGCTGATTGATAATGGACCGATTCTGAGTGTGACATGCAGTGTCAACAGCTTCAGCCCACATATTGGATGGCAATTTGGAATAAGCAAGCATTGTCCTTGCTGCTTCCACCAGCGATCGATTTCTCCTTTCAACAACACCATTTTGTTGTGGGGTGCGAACTGCTGAGAATTGATGAGTGATACCTTTGGATTTGTAGAATTCATCAAAAACAGCATTCTTGAACTCAGTTCCGTTATCCGAACGGATGTAATGAACTGGAAGTTGAAGATTTACTTGAGTATTAGTGATGAAATCTATCAACATCTGAGTTGTTTCATCTTTGGATGCAAGGAACTTGACCCAAGTATATCTTGAATAATCATCAACAATAACCAAGATGTATTTCTTCCCATTTCGGCTTTGTACTTTCATCGGCCCACAAAGATCCATGTGAAGCAAATGAAGAGGTGCAAAGAATTTGGAGATTTCTTCGGTTTATGAGAAGCTCTCTTAATCTTCCCAACAGCACAAGAAGGACAAACATGCTCACTTTCATACTTATAGTCAGGTAAGCCTTTAACAAGATGCTTGTTGACCAAAATATTGATGGTTTGAAAATTCAGATGCGACAGCCTTCTATGCCATAACCAAGAATTCTTTGAAGTAACCTTTGAAATGAGACAAATATTATCGGTTGGTTGGTTATCATCGAGATTGACGGTAAAAAGATTATCATCACGGTCACCACAAAGAATATCAACTCCATCTAGAGTTTGGACTTTGCAAAGAGATTTTCGAAACAGAACTTGAAGATTGTTATCACAGAATTGTCCAACACTGAACAAGTTGTGACTTAATCCTTCAACATAGTGAACTTTCTTGATGATAATTCCATTTCTTTCAATGTCTCCATAACCTAAGATAGGAGCGAAATTGTTGTTTCCAAAGCGAACTGTTCCCATGAATCTTTCAACAAAATTCTTGAGCAAAGATTTATTTCCAGTCATGTGCTTCGAACACCCGGAATCGAGTATCCAAACACAGATGGTTATTTCCTGAAATCAAAGAAATTTAACTGTTTTTAGGTACCCACTTGAAGACGGGTCCTTTATGGTTAGTTAAAACAGGCAGGGTATATAATTTAGGATATGCATTCAAACATGTTTTCGAATCAACATAAGCATTAACAAGCACATTATCAACAAACACATTTGAATAAAAGGTACGAACATTCACATGAGAATTAAAAGTAACATGTTTACAAGCATCATCATCAGATACACAAGTATGAGAATTAAGATTGTTTACAAGCTCACAAGGTCTTGCCTTGGCATTTTCAACAATATTTGACAAAGAAAAATTGTTTTGATTAACATGAACACCCTTCCTCCTATTAACAGCCTTTCTCCTCTTTCTTTTCTTCTTTTTCTCAACATCCTTTTGATTACTAGTGATCCTAGGTACTAATGTATTAGCGACCCATTTAGCACCACTAGTTATGCTCTTTCCACCTGTTGAATTGAAACTAAGAAGATTAGAACTAGGAGTTTTAAACACTTTCATCTTTTTGGAATCTTTTGGAGGTGAGGAAACTTCTTGATTCTTTGGTTTATCATGAGAAAACCATCCATATCTATCCCTATATCTAGTTGTACCATTTGATGTATCCTTAGTTAGCGAAACTGAGCTAGACTTAGACACTTTAGGTATAAAGCTAGATTGAGAGCTAGATTGAGAAGCATTAGGATAGTCTTTCGGAAGTTTCACTTTGGTGTACTTTGTCCTGAGTGGGGTTTCAACTTGTTCCTTTTTGACATGTTTCACCGGGGTAGCAATAAAGGTTTCTAACTTAATGGTCTTTGGTTCAGTCTTGATTAGTTTGGTCTTAACTCGTTTCTTTGAGTAATATGAAGTTGGAGCTTTGGACC
>CM067167.1:275494670-275550179 GCA_034093135.1 Erigeron breviscapus
AATTTTTTACAATGCACAAGCATGTGAACCAATTACCAAGTACAATACGTCTACTATACTTGGATATTGAGTCCACGAAACAAATAACAAATACATGAGATGATATACTACAATGATCAGGCGGATTCCATTGCCCGTCACAAGGTTTGATCTTTGACTCCCAAGTGCAATGCAAATAATCATGATGCATATAATTCCTCAAAGCTTACGCTAAATCCTGAAAAGCATGAAGAAAAAGTGTCAACTACGAAAAACGTAGTTGGTGAGTGCATAGGTTTGCAAGTAGATCTCGTTACATATTCATTTCAAAGAGTTGAGAACTCTATGGTAAATTATAAAGTTCTCGTTTGTCACATTCATCGTGAGAGAAAATATATCAATTGATTAATCATTCATCATACCAAAACCATTTGGTCATCAATACTTCAATATTGCCAAATTCAACAACTTTCAAGATTCCATATAAGGTCCAATACCCAAACCGTATGTTCATCCATAATATCCAACCATAAATAATATCAATACCACTTGGTCAATGGTAAGACTACCATGACATAATTTGATGAGGTTGTCTTGAGCCACTACTAAGACCGGTTATGTCCCAATAATCAATATATAATGCCCCAAATGATAAGATAATGATAAGCACATGCTGTCAATCACGTGCATAAAGATAACCAAGGGTCGTGCCATGGAGACAGGTTTTATTATCAACTTAAATAAGACTCCTCACATAAAACATGGCTGTAAAGTGGCTCCATTTACTTTTTAACGAGGACGATTAAGGTGCATATAGTAGTATGAATTTGAGTAATCATTAAGTTTTTGCGTTACATTTATTTTAGACATAAAAAATTAACGTGAGAGGATTTTCTCAAGTTCCATAACATGACTAGTCATGTTAGGAACATCTTGACCCTTGGATTACAATCAAGGGCCAAGATCGAAAGATAATCATTTAATCTTAGCCTTTGATTTAAACCCAATGGTCAAAACTTTTCTAACTTGACCCCATTTCAACTTGAAGGGATCTCCTCCTAAAATTAAGAGCCACCTAGTTGGGCTTTCGAAGTAAGCTACGATGCATGCGTAGGCCTCCACTTCTATTTCTTCAGGTGGCTTTTTAATGATCAAAGGATTTGATAATCGTTTTTTTTTAAAAAGTGAACTTCTATTATAACTCACCCCCGACAAATCGGCAGTGTATATGTACAAATAATAACACAAATTACACAAGTTTAAAAGCACACAAATCAATCCACGAAATCCTATTATTCTTCACTCTATTCCGAAACCATAGAAACCCCGTTGTCTTGATATTATGGATAATCCCATACTCATTCCAACTCGAGTTAGCAAACTTAATCTCACATCTCGCCTTCCAGATGCACCCAGCAAGTAGTCATAATAATACCTTTAATCGCCGTTTTCTCAGCATCCTTCTTCCTCTGAAGCTCGTGGAACAGTAAGAGATCCTTAACATCGAAGATGAAGAAAGGAGACATGTTGCACCAGTCTTGGACGAGCTGCCAGATTCTCGCAGCCATACTACAAGAACAGAACAGATGCTCCACAGTTTCAACAGCCTCCCCACAGAATACACACGAAGAATCTAAGATACCACAATTGCGGCCTGAAGAGCCGCCATGGTGGGAATTCTGTCTATCACCGCCCTCCACATAAAGATGTTACATTTCCTAGGAACCCATTTGCACCAATCAAACACAAACCTGTTACTATAGTCGTTGTTGCTATTAATGAGATCTTTCACATTGCGGACCGTCAAGGTGTTGTCCTTGCATCCTGTCCACACCCACTTGTCCGATCTAGTGCCCAAAATCGTTCCGTCAAGGAGCCTATTCAGATTATCGATCTCCCCCATTTCCTCAACCTTGGACAGTCTCTTAATCCATTCCCAACCACCACTAGACCTGCCATCGCCCAAAATGATACGATCAGCTACCTTAGCCTTTTTATTCTTCTCTAACTTGAATAGATGAGGAAACTTTGTTTTTAGAGGCTCATTACTCAACCAAATATCAAGCCAAAATTTTATATCCCGACCGTTTCCTACTTCCCTTTTAAAAAACTGTTAATCCCTTTTCCAGCAACCTTAATCGAGTCGGAACATTTGACAATATTAGTCCAAGTACCAGGAAGGTACTTGTTCACCGGGACAGAATACCAGCCCCTCTTGGTGTCGTGGACAACCTCAATTACTCTCCTCCATAAGCTGTTCGGTTCAGTTTTATATCGCCACAACCACTTTGAAAGAAGTGTTGTCCCGGATATATTGGTTAATATGCATTTAATGAATTCAAACTTTCCTAAAATGTAAAAGAGTGTATTATAATTCATATGAAAATGATAGTTATTAGATTCAATTAATGATGATTAAATATAACTTTTATTTATTTAAAAAATATTGAATTCATTAAATACATACTAACCAAAACCAATGTTCCAAGACATTACTTAACAATTCCCTTTAGTAGAGTAGAGAAAGAAGTTGTTTATTGACTTAGTGCACTATAATAAGGCCTCTCCCTAAGGACCTCATCGACGCCTCATCCATGGCTTGTCGATGAGGAAGCCTTTGTTAGCAACTCGTCGACATGGGGTGTCGTCCGGTGGTTTCGTTCCATCGAAGAGCATAGACGAAGAAGAAGAGAGAGAGGAGGTGGGTCTTTCACTTATTTTATTGTTTTTTTTTGTGTGGAAGAGGTGTGGAAGGGAGGTGTGGAAGAGGGGTTATAGGGAGTGATTGTGGAAGAGGTGGATGAAGAGAGAAAAAAGCTGACGTGGCAGTGTGGAAGAGGTGTGGAAGAGGGGTGGGGTGTTCTAGCTTAGGGAGAGGCCTAACAACACTACACGACGCATATGTCCGTACACACTTCCCTTTTTATTCTTTCTAGATAGAGTGGTCACGATGCTACCACTAGTTTTCATCATCCACTCATCAATGGATAACAACATAAGATCTGACTCGTGGTTAACTCATTAGACTAAATGGTATTAGGGGTTTTGGGGGAGGGGGGTCTTTGGCCACATGGCTCCATGTCATCATGCTAGGCATTCTCAAAAAATAGGGGTGTGAGGCATCTTGATTAGTGGGGTCTTTTGCCATGTGTCATCAAGTAATAATTAATTAATTAATTATTATTATTATTATTATTTTATAAACTACATATTAAAACATAAAAAAGTTTGTAAATGCCAAAGTTCTAGTGTCCTAGTGTGTCACGTGAGGTCCTTTCTGATATGCCAAAGTTCTCGTCAAATGCGTCAACACTAGTGCCATATGCCAATTGACGGAGCGCCGATGTACACTTTAACTTGGTTGAGAAACCAAGCTTCCCCGACCCATCGTATCTTTGTTGGAAAAATGGATACTCGGCTGCCAAATCATCACATATTTGGAGAAATAACCGCTTACTCATACGATAATGCCTCCTAAACATCTTTGCATTGTAAATCGGTTCGTCAACAAAATAGTTACGCATGAGTCGAGCTTCGTCTTCTTGACGCCTTCGCACAATAGTAGCCCGTCTCTTAAACCGCGGTCTTACAACTTCATCTTCTTCATCATCTTCTTCACCATCAACGCAATCCAACATAGCATTAACGGCCAACGTGGCCGCCTTCGAGATGGCCGAGTCTAGTTCGGATGAACCGCTCGAACTGTCGGATGAGCTATCGGTCGAACTCTCGCTTGACGACAATGGGTAGTTGAGATCCATGGATATCTAAAGAATAAAATGTGGTTTTTTTTGAAAGAGTTATGTGTTAGAGTGTTGAAGAAAATGATGAAAATGGTGGGTTATATAGGAAAAAAGGGAATAATGGTTTTAAAAAAAAAGAAAGAAAGAAAATAGGGAAAAACTAGTCAAAGGAGCCGTTGATGCATGGGGAAGAGGAAAGCTCAAAAAACAAGTGCAAATTTCGGGCGTTTGTTTTTATCCGTCCACCACCTTTTGACCAGCCGGAACGCGACATCGGGACGATGTACACGGCGTTCAGGCCGCGTTTCGCAGCCGAAACCCCCCCCTAAACGCTTCACACCGTATGGTCTTAGGCCTATGCTTATAAGGAGGGGAGTCTTGGAGCTTCTTACTTGTCAACTCAACACCACATCACCCAGGACTCCCCTACCTATAAAGACAGCTTCTTGGAACTTCTTCGTCACAACATCAATTCTTTTATAATTTCCTATTACCTAAACACATAATTAAATAAACACTTTTATTAATAAATATAACATTTCATTAATATTAAATAATGACAAATAAAACTTTTAATAATATTAACTTTGAAAATAAACTCTTAATAAAACTTTTATAAAAATTAAGGGATTGAATTTATACGTTTATAACTATATCAAGGGCTAAATGTAAACATTAAACATTAAAACTATATTAAATGTTTTCTGCACTCTGTTTTCTTCTCCATTCCTACACACAGAGTATAACACACACACACAGTATCACACACACCGTATCACACACACACATATATATATACAACATATATATTAACAGAAAAATAAAACAATAAAAGAAGAAGAAAACATATGCGACCCCACACTTGGAGCGTCCCTGAACTTCTTGTGGAGGACTAAATTGGAAGACGCATCAACTTGGACGATCCCTGTCGATAGTGTCTTGCGTCCAAGAGCGAAAGGACGCAACATCTTGGACGCTATAAGCATAGGCCTGATATATAAAGTCACTCATAGTTACGTACGATAATCATATGTTTGAGAATTAAGGTATCAAGAACAATCTCACACATAATTCTTAATTAATCTGTTTAGAGTATACAATGAAACCCCTGATCAAGATCATATATATATATTTGCCATGCTTGTAATTGTTCTCTTTCTTTTTTAATAAACTTTTACGTTGTTATTTGCTTACATTTTGATAACCCGTTGTTTAGTTATCATATCCATATGCAAGATGATTATTTGATAACCAATTATTTGTCAAGAACCCGTATGATTTATTGGATAAGTTAGATAAAAAAAAGTTATAAACACTTATATATATATAATTAATATATATATATATAGGGGTTGGGTATTGTAAAACAAGTATTAAAGTAAAACAAATAGGACAAGATCTTGACCCTTAAATCATGGTTAAATTGATGCACGAAGATTCACGAAGCAATTGATGCACGATGATTTTCAGTGAAGATAAACCTATTGTTTTATTTGTTTTACTTTAATACTTGTTTTATTTTACCTAAAACATATATATATATATATATATATATATATTTAATAATATATATATATATATAGGTGTAAAAGTTTCATGTGAGAACCATTTGAATAGGAACCATGAGAACCTTTAAGTTATAACTTGATGTTTATATGTGAATGGTATATGCGAACAAATTCTTGCGCATATAAATAAATCAAATTATAGCTAATTAATATTACCAATGTACATATGTGAACAGTTCTCATATGAACCTTACTCTGGGTTCATATTATTAGAAAAATCATGATTTTAATTATCAATACTACATTATAAAGCATTTAGTTCCCTCCATTTTTCCCAGTTAAGTTGTTGATAACCTTAAAATGTCCATCCTTTTTTATTCACTATTTTAAATATCTCTAGTTAAATGCCTATAATATCTACTTGAAATGCCTATAATACCCTTAATGAACTTAATTTACAACATCTACCTTTAACTTTTAAATAACTACACTACCCTCTTTTACATCAGTTACTTATATATTAATAACCACACCATTACCGCTACCACCGCCGTCACCACCACCGTTACTGTCACTGCCACTACACTACTGCATCACGCAGGTATATAACTATTTATATAAATAAGTGTTTTAATTGAACTCACTTGTGATGTTCACTTGCCCATTCCCATTTATTGGTTTCAAAATCATAGCCAACCGAACGACAATAAGAGTCTAGTTCAATAATGGATGGTATATATCACGTAGTAGTGCTTTTATATTATTTGATTGTATTTGATTTTAGGTTGTATAGTTGATTAATTCTTTATGGGTTTATTATGTTGAAATCAATGGCGCGGAACTATATATATAGGAAATAAGAGTAGTTTAGGCTACGGATCTACTAAATATATGTATAGTAGCTAATTATATATACATATACAAAGTAGGACAGCCTTAGGTATAGTAGCTTTTTTGTCCTCATCTGCGCTTTTAATATATATATAATGTTTGCCAAGTTAAAACAAATGAGATGTTTGGTGTAGTGGTTTGTGTGCTACCCTTTGTGAGTAGAGATTTTGGTTTGAAACCCACCCTCCCTTTTCTTTTTTTTTTTGGTTTGTTTTTGGGTTTTTTCATTTTGCCCCCTCCTTTTTAGCCTTTCTCTTTTCTGCCCCTCCGGTTTTCTTTTTAATATTTTTAACCCTTAACTTTATATAATTATTTCTACCCTTTGATAATTTGTGGTCTTTTAAAATGTTTTTTAACTTTTGTTTTTTTACAATTTTAAATACTATATATTTTACTCAAATGCTATATAATTTTTTTTTGCATCCTATTTTTTTTCTTTTTTTTAAACATTTGATTTTTATACCTTTTTCACATGTAACTTTTGATTTTTTTTCCTCTTTTTTTATGGTTTTAGTTTATTCTTTTTGTATGTTTGGTTTTCAATACTTTTCGCCGTCGATAAATTTGTGGTTTTTTTTACCCCGCTCATAAACACGAACGCTTTCAAAATGCGAGGCCGCCCATCGGGCGGCTTGAAATTTCTCTATGTTTGCATGACGCAGCGTCGATCCCGGGCAACGCCCGGGGTCAAAAAACTTGTTATATATATTACATTTAGAGTCGGCTTAGGAATAGTAGCTCCCGTCAGCAATTTTGTCTTATTCCTATTTTGTCTTTTTCGGGTTTTTTTTTTACGATTGTATACTTTTAGAGTTTCTTATTTTGACCACTTAACTTTTAGATTTTATCACTTTAGTCTAACTTTTTGTATACAAAAACTCTTTTAAAAGAGAAAAATTATACTATTTTTTGCCCCGTTAATTAGACAAGTAACTAAAAGTCTAAAACAATTAAACTATTTTTTTTTTGGTTTTTTTTGGTCTATTTTTTCCCCTTTCTACAAAAACTCTTTTAAAAGAGAAAAATAATTATAGTTTTTGCCCCGTAATTAGACAAGTAACTACAAAACCCTTTTAAAAGAGAAAAGTTACACTATCTTTTGCACTGGTAATTAGAGAAGCAACTGAAAGTCTAAAACAATTAGACTTTTTACCCTGGTCCGTAACGAAGCAACCATATATAGTGTTAAATATGATAATTATCGTTTTTCCGCGGCAACGCGCGGGTAAAATTCTCGTTAAATTCTAAAGAATGATATTTTTTCTAAACAAATATAGAATACACGGTCAATGTAAAAACTCTAAATTTTCGAAAAATTTCCCTAACAACAAAATTTGTAAAAAAGTACTTGTTTAACCAAATGAGAAAAAATGAAAACTACTAAAAGTGACCAAAACTCTTTAAAACAGCTAAATATAGGCAAAAATCTAAAAAGATACTAAAAATCGTAACAATCTAATCGTTATCGTTACTTATGAGTCCCAAATAAGATGGTTTACCCGACTGACAAGTAATTCTAACTGGAAATAGACCAGTTCAGAATACGATCCAGATATGGATAGAAACAATAAAGTAAATAACTGAAAGTAAATAAGAGAAACAATAATTGCTGAAACTATATAAATAATATGTATAGATCAAGTATGTAGCATTGAGACACGATGTACTTTTCAATGTATTTGATTTATTGATATATAAACAAATACAAAGGTTGTTGCGGAACAAAGATAAACCCCCAAGTGTAAATATCTAAACAACCTAGAAATACAAGTGATCTAATAACTTGTAAATACTCGTAAGAATTACTTAGAGTATATCTCACAAGTTGCAATGCCAAAGTTTCAAGCAATTTGCAAGTTGTGAGAAGCCTTTATATTTATAGACAAGGTTCATGCTGATGTGGACCAGGCCGTACAAATATGGTTGGGAGCATTTAAGGAATTAAAGTCAATTCTTAACATGCGTACTTTTAAGGTTTAAGTGTGAAAGTTATTTGATGTGACATTTCACACTTTATTCCCAACCTTTTACTCAACCTTGTACTTGTTAATAGATAAAGCTATTAACTGGGTAAAGGTTGGTAAAGTAAAAAGGCTTCCTCGTAATCAGTGTAAAGTGTTGTAAGTACTTTACACTGAGATGCTTCAGTCTTCGATCAGGTAGAATCTTCTCTGGTTTCTGCTTCTGAGATGATTCTCTTTTTTCAGTCTTCAGTCTTTGACTTCAGAATGAATGCTTTCAGTTTGGCTGATCTAAAACTGAAGTGAAGCTTCAGTGAACTTATTCTGAAGAGGTTCAGAATTCTGTACAAGTATCTTCACTGAACTTCAACTATTTCTGAACAAATTATACTTGGTCGATTTTCGACCCAACAAATTCCCCCTATTTGTTCTGAGATAGTGCATGCATCTCAGACTTCTATCTATACATGTTTGTAAGTCTGAAATGCAAGTTTTTGTTTAAGTTGTAAAAATTTTCTAAGTACATCTTATAGATCATTGATGTCTCAGAATTTTACTTGGTTTTTTTCTAACTTAAACCTATCATCTACTTGTTGGCTACAATATGTAACATATATATACAAACTGAAGTGTTTGTTACAATTGCAAATAAATAATAAACTGAAAGGGAAAACTACTTCTTCGCAGGCCTCGAGCCAGAAGGTGCTTCAGTAGCTTTTCTCTTCAGATGAGAATGATCCTTCCTTCCAAACAATCTACCTTCCATTTCTACCTTGGCTTGCATTTTCTGCTGGATTCTTGATAACCATGCACCAATTAGAGCAGATTTAGGCTTTGCCTTTAATATCTGGATCATCTCCCTGTGTTCTGAAATGCCAAATTCGTGAACTGAAACCTGATTATACTCTTCATCTGCTCTCCCTTCTCTTTTGACAACCAAATCAAAAAGCTTCAATCCATCAGCTTTTGTTACTTCCACATCAATTATTTTAGCTGGATGGGATCGATGCTTCATATAATGATCATACTGATCCTTTTCATGTTTCTTTTGGATCTCAGCAGCATCATCAGAAATTGGCTGAAATGTGGAAAGATCAGCATCACGAGCATGTTTTCTTGAAGATCTAGGTCCAGTCACTTTGGCCTTTGGAGGTGGCCTTGCCAATTGTTTTTCAACCTTCAGAACTTCAGCCAGAATTTCTTTCTTTATTTCCATCTCACTCTTTCTATTTTTCACCAAGTCCCCAATGGACATCTTAAATGTGAGACTTTCCAGCTTCTGTTCCAAAGGAGAATACATCCTCCCATACTCATATTCACCCATTTCAACCAAGGCTTTCTGCACTCTTGGATCATTCTTGATTTTCTGATATCTCTCCAGTGAAAGACCAAGAGCTGCAGCATCAACATGATCAAGGGTCCCCATCTTCAGATGTTGTTCCCTTTCTCTTTCCTTGTTTTCCCTCCACATAATGAATTGATTAGAGACTTGCTTCTGCAGAGCCTCTAACTTCTTGCCATCAGCATCAAGATCATGCAAGGGATAACCATGTTCATCAACATTCTCACCAACCACAAGTCCAGAACCCTTAGAACCTTTGGACTTGGGTTCTTCTACCATTTGGGCCTTGCCCTTATCTTTCTTTGCAGGCTCACACTGCTGGATTTCAGATTTGCTTTGTTCTCCCTGAACTGAGGCACTTCCTGTAAAGTCCATCACACGATGGTTTAACCCACGAGTGTAAAATAACAAGTCAAGAATGCACTAGATTGGACTAGTATTACTTTAAATACAAATGCAAGAATATAAATAAAGTAATAAAGACTTAAAGCAATATTTAAGCAAGTAAATAAATGGTGGAACACAAATTTAATTTTCAAGTGTATTTTATTTATTGATGTTAAACAAAATACAAGATTGTTGCGGAACCTAGATATTACAAGTATGTAACTATCTAAACAATCTTTGAATTACAAGTGAGCTATACTTGCTAAATAATCTCCTTGGATCGATATACTTAAAGTTGTGAAGTATAACTATTATGATCGAGAGTATTCTAGCAAGTTCACCAAATTGCAAAAAGTATTTTAACGAGTAATGTACTTGTATTTATAGGCAAATAATTCAACAGTGAATTTATTATGCCGTACAAATATGGTTGCATGCATTTAAGGCAACTACTTTAATTCCTTAAATGCATTGGTTAAAGTACAAGGATAAAGATAAAGTCATATTGATGTGACTTGTCATCCTTTTAACCAACCACCTTTACACACGTATTGTACTTTTATCAATAGACAATGGGTTGTCCGGGTAAAAGTGTGTAAAGGCAAAAAGTCAATTCCTCGTAATCAGTGTTCAGACTTGTAAGGTCTAGAACACTGATAAAGCTCCAGTCAGGAGATCTGGTAAGACTGTCAGTGGGCTCCACTGCTTGTCAGTCTTCTTTCTTCAAACTTCAGTCTTTGACTTCAGTGAGATTGTCTTCAGTAGAAACGATCTTGACTGGAGTAAAGTCCAGTGAGCTAATCTGGTGGAATCCAGATTCCTGTACAAGTAAACAGCTCACTGGTCTTCTATTATTTCTGGACAAATCTTCAGTGTCGCTCCAGTCTTCAAGTCTGGAGTGAGTCCAGTAAATCTGGACCTAACAAATTCCCCCTATTTGTTTAGAAATAATGCAAGGTTTTTCAAGCTTCTATCTATACAATTGTATGCTTGAAAAACACTTGATTTTGACTAAGTCTAAAAATTTTAAGTTACTGGAAAACACTTTATAGATCATCAGTGTTCCAGTTTTAATCTTTTAGTTCTAACTTAGACTTAATCTGATCACTTACTTGTGAATCAAAATATGTAACTATATTTACAGCCATCAACAGAAAATAAGTTACAATTTTGGGAAATAAATACAATACAAGTAAGTAGATAAAAAGTCAGGCCCTTCTCTTTGAAGTTTGTCCTTGTGCATCTTCAGTGGCCTTTCTTTTTGGTGAAGGTGAAGCTTCTGGAGAGCGCATACCCAAAACAGTTTCCATTTGTTGCTTCCTCTTCCAGACCTTCTCAATCCTTTTCAAAAATGCTTTGACATCTGGGGATATATCAGATTTCCCCTGAATGTCAAGCCAATCTCCTTCAGTTCAGTCCATCCAAAGGCTTGGACTGAAGTATCTTTCCTTTCGTCAGTAAAGTTACCCTCCCTGGTCAACTTTACATTAAACCTGGTCATACCTTCATGATTTTCAGCAAGCCTGATCTCAGCATCAATGATCTTTCTGACATCAGCCCTGAAGTTCATCATTTCTTCATACTTGGCTTTTTGCCTTGCAATCTGGATCTGTATTCAGTTTCCTTGGATACTTTCTGCTGTTCCATGGCAGACTGGAGTTCACGCCCTATCAATTTTTCTGGTTGTGTCAAGTGGAATGAAAGTACTAATATCTGCATCCATGGCTGCCTTGATCTGTCTGGCAGTGAGTTTAAGTAAACCCTTTATTTTCTTTCGATATTCATCCCTGGCTGCAGCGATCTGTCTGGCAGTGAGTTTGGCAATATTTCAGGACAAATAGGGGGAATTTGTTAGGACCAGTTTTGCTGAAACTGGCCAGTCTCCAGTTGCATCTGGAGACTAGAAGATTTGTACAGAAATATATTGAAGTCCAGTTGCAACGTACAGTTAATGCAACTGAAGACTTCCTCCAGTTGAGAACTGACCAGTTGAAGAATCGTTCCAGTTGAAGTCGAAGACAACAAGATGGAAGATAGAGAATGACAATGGCAGCGAAGCCCAGTTGACATTCTACTCAGATACAAACTGGAGACCATCAGTGTAAAGTACTTACAAAGCTTTACACTGATTACGAGGAAAAGACCTTTATGCTTTATGTGCTATTACACGGATAAAAGGATTTATCTACGTATAAAGTACAAAAGGTACATAAAGCAGGTTGAGAAAAGTTACTTTATTCTGTAACTTTTCACAGCAATTTAAGGAATTAAATGTTATTCCTTAAATGTTCTCAACCATATTTGTACGGCCAAAGTTGACATCCCAATGTCAATTTTGCCTATAAATAAAGGTCTTTGCACAACACAAAAATAGACTTTGCAAACCTACAATATTCTTGGTGAACTTGTGCAATATTCTCTCAATCGCTAAAAGGAACATTTCACTACTTTAAGTGTTTCGATTGTAAGAGAAATTCCGAGTATAGATCAATTGTATCTCATAGGTTGTTAGGATATTTACATTCGTGTATTATCTTGGTTCCGCATCAACCTTGTAATTTGTTTAATATTAAATAAATTACACTTGAAAAATACATATTGTCTCACAATTTACTTTACAAGTATTTATTATTGCATTGTCATTTACTTATTGTCACCTTAATAAGTAATCTATCCAAGAACTTGGTATACACTCACTGCAACTGGTCGTCTCCAGTTCAGTGTTTATATTGCAAAGTAACCCCACCATCGACATAGAGGTGTCTTCAGGTAGTACCATCTAGTTGAGTTGGGACTTACAGAATGTCCACCAGTTTGAGACTTGTGGGATTTCCATAACTGTTCAAGCATGTGTCTGTCTGAAGCACCAAATGTTCTTCCTACCACTGGAGTTGTGATATTACAGTCTTCCTTAACTCAGTCACTTCCTTCTTAATAATCTCAACTTCTTGAGGCAAGTATTTTGGCATTTCAGTATTTATCATGTTGACCACCTGAGGCAATAACCCATCTTGAATATTTCTAAGTATTGACCCAGAAATTTCTGCAGTGATTTCTTTCAGCATCTCACCTCTAAATTTTCTGGTACATGCATCACTGATGTTGCTGATGACAGAATTCTGGTCAAGGGTTTGCCTACTTTCCAGATTGCTAATTCAGGTGGTCAACTTCTGAATCTCTTCTGTCAGACCTGTCAGAGGCTGAACAATCTCGGCGTTCACTGTAGTCTGGACAGAATTTACCAGCTTTGTCTCCAAACCCTGGACTGCCACTTTAAAATTTTTTGAATTTTTGTTTGTGTCCAGTACCAGCTCATTCAACTTCTCGAAAACCAACTTCTCATTTCCAGCAAATAGGTTCATTTCTGATGCAAGATTATTTGACAAAATTGATTTAAAATCAGAAACTACCTGAGAAGAAGACTGTAGTGATCTCTCCAGGTCCGCCACCTTATTTAAAAGGTCTTGACCTCGGTTGAAGAAGAAGTGGAGAGACCACTGGAGGAGCAAGTTCTGAAGCCAATCTGATGACCAAAGGAACTTGTGTCTGGACTCCTTCAGTTGATGCTTCAGTTGTAGTAACAGTTGAGTCTAGCACATGAGGTAATTCCAGTGGTGCTTCAAGAGGTGGAGGTTGATTCGGTGAAATCTGGATTAAACTAGGGTTGAAATAAGAAGTGTTTTGCGGAATTGAAGGTGGTGGAGGTGGTGGTGCATTCAAGAATTCTGGTGGTGGTGGCATATTAGTTTCTGGTGGTGGTGGTGGAACATTTAGTGATTCTGGAGGTGGTGGCATTTCTGATGTCTGCTCCACTTCCATAGTATCATCACCCAAGAAACTCATATTAGCATCAAAATTAATACCATCAGACATTGGTGACTCAGCTTCATCCCAACCAATAATTTCACCAACTGTCTGATCACCAGCCTCTCTATTCAAATCAATCTGAGCATCCTGCTCCAACATTCTCCACTCTTGTTCTTCAGAACAATCAACACAGACACATCTGCATTCACTTACTCACCGCGAAAAAGACAAAGGAGGTGAGAGAATCGAAGGGAGGGAGAGGTAGAGGTGGAAAGGATAAGCTCGAGGCCGCAAGGTTGCATGTTGGGGGGGAAGGAGGGGGGCGCGAGAAAGGGGAAGAACGGAAGAAACAGGAGGCGGGATGTGTCAGAAAGTCATTGCAAACCAAGAATATCAAGTATTCAGAATTTAAGTATTCGATCTCACAAGATAAATACTTCACACTTTGCAAACCTGCAATATTCTTGGTGAACTTGTGCAATATTCTCTCAATCGCAAAAAGGAACATTTCACAACTTTAAGTGTTTCGATTGTTTAGAGAATTTCCAAGTATAGATCAATTGTATTTCATAGTTTGTTAGGATATTTACATACTTTGTATTATCTTGGTTCCGCAACAACCTTGTAATTTATTTAAAGTTAATAAATAAATTACACTTGAAAATTACATATTGTCTCACCAATTTACTTTACAAGTACTTTCTATTATTGCATTGTCATTTACTTATTGTCACCCTAATAAGTAATCTATCCAAGAACTTGGTATACACTCACTGCAACTGGTCGTCTCCAGTTCAGTGTTTATATTGCAAAGTAACCCCACCATCGACATAGAGGTGTCTTCAGGTAGTACCATCTATTGAGTTGGGACTTACAGAATTCACCAGTTTGAGACTTGTGGGCATTCCATAACTGTTCAAGCATGTGTCTGTCTGAAGACCCAAATGTTCTTCCTGACACTGGAGTTATGATATTCACAGTCTTCCTTAACTCAGTCACTTCCTTCTTAATAATCTCAACTTCTTGAGGCAAGTATTTTGGCATTTCAGTATTTATCATGTTGACCACCTGAGGCAATAACCCATCTTGAATATTTCTAAGTATTGACTCAGAAATTTCTGCAGTGATTTCTTTCAGCATCTCACCTCTAAATTTTCTGGTACATGCATCACTGATGTTGCTGATGACAGAATTCTGGTCAAGGGTTGGCCTGCTTTCCAGATTGCTAATTCAGGTGGTCAACTTCTGAATCTCTTCTGTCAGACCTGTCAGAGGCTGAACAATCTCGGCGTTCACTGTAGTCTGGACAGAATTTACCAGCTTTGTCTCCAAACCCTGGACTGCCACTTTAAAATTTTTTGAATTTTTGTTTGTGTCCAGTACCAGCTCATTCAACTTCTCGAAAACCAACTTCTCATTTCCAGCAAATAGGTTCATTTCTGATGCAAGATTATTTGACAAAATTGATTTAAAATCAGAAACTACCTGAGAAGAAGACTGTAGTGATCTCTCCAGGTCCGCCACCTTATTTAAAAGGTCTTGGACCTCGGTTGAAGAAGAAGTGGAGAGACCACTGGGAGGAGCAAGTTCAGAAGTCATTCTGGTGACCAAAGGAACTTGTGTCTGGACTCCTTCAGTTGATGCTTCAGTTGTAGTAACAGTTGAGTCCAGCACATGAGGTAATTCCAGTGGTGCTTCAAGAGGTGGAGGTTGATTCGGTGAAATCTGGATTAAACTAGGGTTGAAATAAGAAGTGTTTTGCGGAATTGAAGGTGGTGGAGGTGGTGGTGCATTCAAGGATTCTGGTGGTGGTGGCATATTAGTTTCTGGTGGTGGTGGTGGAACATTTAGTGATTCTGGAGGTGGTGGCATTTCTGATGTCTGCTCCACTTCCATAGTATCATCACCCAAGAAACTCATATTAGCATCAAAATTAATACCATCAGACATTGGTGACTCAACTTCATCCCAACCAATAATTTCACCAACTGTCTGATCACCAGCCTCTCTATTCAAATCAATCTGAGCATCATGCTCAACATTCTCACTCTGTTCAACAATCAACGACCCATCTGCATTCATTATCTCACCAGCCGAAGAATGTGAGACTGGAATCACTAGAGGTGAGGCTCCAGTAACCCCAGTCTGTGCAAGAGTTGTGTCAGAAATTTGGCTATGTTCAATTGATTGTGCTGACACGGACTCTACTGAGGGTTGGGCAGACCCCCTATTTTCTTCACCACTATCCCCTAAAAGAATATTGAAAGTGATTGCTTGTGGGTTTTCCCTTATGACATCTCCAGAATCCTGTTGGGAGGATTCTGGATGGCTAGATTGGGTACTACGAGAAGCGACCAGAACTCCTCCTTTCCTAAGACGTCTGGTTGTAGTTCTTGGTCTAGTGGGAGGGTCTGGTGGAACAAAATTAACATTTTGCTGAGGGTCAGGAACCACCTGGGTAATAGGTGGAACCATTTCAGCAATGAGGTCTCCAGTAGGTCCCTCACTATTTTGAGGCCTGCCTGAAGCCTCTCCTGACTCATCTGGTGATGATGCATCAGTTTCTTCCCTTTGAAAACTAGTGATCATGACCTGAGGAATATTTACCTCATTTGCAGAAGATTTAAGATTGGTCAGATCACGCATATATTCACATACTGAAAAATGAGTGGTTTCAAAATCGTATTGGTTACCCAGAGCTCTTTTAAAAAATAGTGAAAGAAACGAATATAAGGTACAAATGCTTTTACCTTTCACTTTAAGACGCTCTACCAGATCATCAAAGAAAATTTGGGCGAAATCCACTCTGTATCCGAACAGAGACAGTAAGCAATCTGGAGGTGTGTCTGATTTATCTGGTCAAGCCCTCCAGAGCTTCCTCCCAAACACTCAACTATGTGAGTGAAAAAGAATCTCCATGAGTCTGTCAGCCTACTCATGTAGATTGTTCCCTTCTGGATAGCTGGCCATGCTCATCCAGGATCTCTGTGTGTCCCATCAGTCTACACACTTCCCTTGTATTAATACCAGAAGGTACTTCAATGGGCATCTCATTCTGTGAAAAATAATTCAATTCGAGAGCAGTTCGAAGAATCAACAGTTATAGCCAAAGGTCTGGTGCCTTGCTTCAGTGTGTAAGTGATGGATTTTTCTGCATCCACATACACAGCTGTGTACCAAAATTCACATAAATAGTCGTGGTACATCTTTTCGGGATTTAAGGTTAATGCACCATAAAGAGGACATGAAAGAAAGAAAGTATTCAATCTCCCAATGATGGATTGGGCCTCATGAACACTGGAAAGAGAGAGTTTGGCCATCCAGTTATTCATGTTTATACGAATGGCCGCTGCAGTTAGAGAGATATGCTCCGCCTTTATCACGGAGGCGACAGGAGCATATTCGGCAGACAGAAGATTTTTGGCAGAATTAGATTTTTGCCAGTGTCACGAAGGCGTTCGTAACAAGGTTCCAGATTAAGGGTTCAACATTCCCAACTCACCGACAAGATATTCAAAAGTTTTTACATCCAATGGTTTGTAAAAATGTCAGCGAGTTGTTTGTCAGTGGGAATAAAATGGAGTTCAATATTTTTTTCATAATATGATCACGAATGAAAGTGATACCTGAGATCGATGTGCTTTGTCTTTGAGTGCATGACTGGATTGTTTGAGATAGCAATGGCACTGGTATTATCACAAAATATGGGATTTTTTGAATATTTAATACCATAATCAAGCAACTGGTTCTTCATCCAGAGTATCTGAGCACAACAACTGGCTGCAGACACGTATTCAGCTTCAGCAGTGGATAATGAAACTGAAGGTTGCTTCTTACTGGTCCAGCTGACCAGTTTGCCACCAAGGAAATGACATCCACCAGTAGTGGATTTCCTGTTTATCTTACAACCTGCATGATCTGAATCTGAATAACCCATTAGATCCATGCCTGAGCCTTTGGGATACCAAAGACCCAAACTGGGGACACCCTTAAGGTATTTCAGTATGCGCTTTACAGCAAGCATATGAGATTCTTTGGATTAGACTGATATCTGGCACATAAACATGTTGAAAACATAATATCTGGTCTACTGGCCATTAAATACATCAGTGAACCAACCATGCCTCTACACAGTGGTGTTCACTGGTTTTCCATCCAGTGTCAGTGGTGCAGAAATTGGAGTGGGTTTAGATGGTGAGAGTTCATATCATATTTCTTTAAAAGATCTCTAACATATTTTTCCTGATTAATAAAAATACCATCTTTGGTTTTGTTTAATCTGGAGTCCAAGAAAATATGTTAATTCACCCATCAAACTCATTTCATATTCAGTAGACATGATTTTAGAAAATTTCTTGCACATGTTTTCATCAGTAGACCCAAAAATTATATCATCAACATAAATTTGTACCAACAGAAGATTACCTTTTTCATGAAGAATAAATAAGGTATTGTCAATTGCACCTCTTTTAAAACCATTTTTCAACAAGTGTTTAGTCAGAGTATCATACCAGGCACGTGGAGCTTGTCTGAGACCATAAAGTGCTTTGTCCAGACGATA
This sequence comes from Erigeron breviscapus, assembly GCA_034093135.1. Classification (NCBI taxonomy): domain Eukaryota; kingdom Viridiplantae; phylum Streptophyta; class Magnoliopsida; order Asterales; family Asteraceae; genus Erigeron; species Erigeron breviscapus. The sequence continues at coordinate 275,512,850 of CM067167.1, forward strand.
TACCCAGTGGGGATGTTTTTCATCAATGAAGCCTGGTGGTTGTCTGACATAAACCTCTTCTTCTAATTTTCCATTCAAAAATGCACTCTTAACGTCCATCTGGTAGACCTTGAATTGATGATGAGCAGCGAATGCTAAGAATATTCTGATCGCTTCAAGTCTAGCCACTGGAGCAAATGATTCATCAAAATCAACATCTGATTGGCAATACCCCTGGCAACCAATCTGGCCTTGTTTCTGATAACATGACCATCTTCATCTACCTTATTTCTGAAGACCCATCTAGTTCCAATTGGTTCTTTCTTGCCAACTGGAGGAGGAACCAGGTACCATACCTTGTTCCTCTCAAACTGGTGTAACTCTTCTTGCATAGCTAACACCCAGCTTGGATCTTCCATAGCCTCGTCAATCTTCTTCGGTTCTACCAGTGATAAGAAGCTGACATATAAACATTGTTCACTGGAGGCTCTTCTGGTCTGAACCCCTCTACTGGAGTCACCTATGATCTGATCAATAGGATGAGCTTTTGTCCTATAGTATTGACCAGGATTGTTCAACAATATCAGTGCAAGAGTTCAGTTGAGTCTCCTCTGGTGTTGCTTCAGGAGGAGGATCTTGCCAGACTACTTCAATATCTTCATCTGAATCAGTAAGATCACGATTTGCATCATGAAATTCTTCATTTAAAGGCATTTCTTGAATTACTGGCGGAGTTTCAACTGAGACTGATACTGGGGGAGTAGTACGAACATCTGATCCAATAACAAGTTCAGAGGGTAATTTGAAACTTATTGAAGGATAGAAAGGCGTACTACTGGGGTTTTCTTCTTTTGAACTGGTTCCAAGTCAGGATGACTGGAAACTTCTTCAGGTGAATCTTTATTGTAGTTGATAGGAATCAGATTCACAGAAGACAATTGGATTTACTGGGGGAGAATCAAGGGCTGGCTTTTTATTGATTGCATTATTTGATTCATCAAATGTGACATGTATTGACTCTTGTACCTTCTCCAGTCTCTTGTTGTAGACTCTAAAGGCTTTGCGAATGGCTAAATATCCTAAGAAATATCCTTCATCAGCTTTGGCATCAAATTTGCCTAACTGACTAGAGTCGTTTAGGATGTAAACTGGACATCCAAAAACGTGAAAATAACCAATATTTGGTTTTCTATTTCTTAATATTTCATAGGATGTCTTCTTGTGTCGCTTCACATACACTGATCAATTCTGGGTGTGGCAAGCAGTTGCAATTGCTTCAGCCCAGAAACTGGTAGGAAGACCAGATTCAGCTAGCATACTCCTGGCAGCTTCTATCAGCGTTCGATTTTTCCTTTCTACCACTCCATTCTGCTCTGGAGTGCGTGCTGAAGAGAAGTTCTGAGAGATGCCAGTGTCAGTACAGAATTTCTCCAGACTTGCATTCTGGAATTCTGTTCCATTGTCACTTCTTAACTGACACACTTTTCGCTTGTACTTGAGTTCAATCTGCTTGATGAGAGTGATGATTTCAGCAGCAGCTTCACTTTTAGACCTGAGAAAGATTACCCAACAAAATCTGGAGTATTCGTCAACAATCACCAGGGTAAATCTTTTACCAGCACGAGTCTGAACATTCACTGGACCAAAAAGATCCATATGAAGCATATGAAGTGGTTCAGATATGCTGAAATTCTGCTTGGTCTTGAAACTGGCACGTTTCTGCTTTCCCATCTCACATCCTGGACATGGCCTTTCCTTTTTGAAGGAAACTGAAGGTATCCCATCTGCCAGTTGTTTTCTTGACAGCTTATTAATATTTTTGAAATTTAAATGGGATAACCTTTTATGCCATAACCAGATTGTGTCTTCATCAGCTTGAGTATAGAAACAATGCTCTGAAGAAGAGCTATCCATATCCATTACACACACATTCCCTCTTCTGGGAGCAATCAATACTACCTTCCAGTCCTTGTTGAATACGATGCCATGAACAATATTGAACAGAACTTGATAGCCATCATCACACAGTTGACTGACACTGATCAGGTTATATTTCAAACCATTCAAATATGCAACTCGTCTGAATTTGACTTGTCCATTGTTCAGAACACCATACCGCTCAGTTTTTCCACAACCATCATTTCCAAAAGTAATGGAGGGTCCATCAGAAATTATGAACTCCTCCAGCAGGGTCTTACGTCCGGTCATTATCCTGCCAGCTGCACTGTCAAGATACCAGGTATGTTTCTTTCGATCTCCCTGCACATCCACCAGATATATCAGTTAGATTTGGGAACCCATCGACTGATGGGTTCACTGGATCCTCCTTATGGATCCCTGGGGGTATCTGGTTGAGTTCACTTTCTTCAACAGTAGTTTTTGTAGAAAACACTACTGGAGTTGATAGTTTAGAAACCTTTTTCTTTTTCTCAATTAAAGGAACATTTTTATCTTTCTTAGAAAAAGGTTTGGATTTTGTTTAGGGCCAGATGAAGTACCCTCAAAGTTGTTCAGTCTTGCATTACAGCTTTGAACTTGATGAGCCAGTAGTTGAAACTGGCTCTCCAACCTTAACAAAATAGTTTCTTCAGATGACACCTGAGCCTTTCCAGATGACTGGACCTTAGGCTTAGGGAGGGAACTGTTCTTTTTCTTTTGAACCTGGGGTTCTTTAGAAGCAGTCTGAGGCAAAGGTTTATTCTGATTGACCTTTTTAACTGGAGCAGTCATCTGGGATGCTCCAGTCTTAACCTCTAGAAGTTGAGCTGGTATAATACAAGTTTTTGGGGTAGAAGGTTCATCATAAATGGTACTTGGTCTAACCTCCTCTGGTAACCGGTCAATAACTGGTATTAATGCTGCAATATGAGTATTTCCATCCAAATATGCACGTTTTTAGGATGGAAATTGGTTTATTCCAGCATCATATGGCTTTCTTGTTTCTAGCCATGATTTAATGACCTGTTTTTCTTTTTGCAAAATCATTTCCAGGTCATGTTTTTCTTGAAACCAGTTGTTCAGTTACCAAAACTTGTGCTTGAAATGCCAGTTCAATATCTTGAAGTTCTTTTAATTTTGATTTTAAAACAGCGATTTTAGAGGAATCTGTTTCTAAGCCATTAAGACTGTCAAATCTAACAGTTTCCACAAAAATTAAATCAGAATTTAGAGCTTCAGCAATGTCCAATTTTAATTTAGGATCGGTTTCAATATCATACTCACTAACCTTTTTTATAACTATGTCCACCCATCGACCAGATGTGACATCATCCTTCACCAGATGCTCTTGATCTGCCAGAGCCATAAAGCAACAATCTCTTTTCCTCTTCTTCATCAACAGATGAATCATCTGAGGGAACCCATGCTTCTTCAATGGTTGCTATCATGCATTTATTATTTTCTATTTGTTGAGACATGAGAGGAATTTGAGCCTTAAGCTTTTTGTACTTGGACTTATAGCTATCATCAGGCTTGTTATAAGAAGTAGATGGACCAGACTGAGAGACAAACTGACTGGACTTGCACTCCTTCATGAAATGACCTTTTCTGCCACACTTAAAGCATTGTCAGATTGGTCTTGTCAGTAGAGGAACTGGGTGCATGTTGTCCAGTGGGCCTATTTGCTCTTGCTTTAAAACGATTAAATGTTTTAGCAATCATTGCAACCAGGTCATCACTGTCAGTTTCATCACAGTCTGGAGAGATATCATTTGTGACTCCAGAATCCATTAGTTCAGACATCATCTTCTTCATAGAAAATACATTCTCGGAAGATATTAATGCAGCACAGGGTGGTTCAGTATTACTGACCAATGTGGAACTACTGGAAGCATGATTTAAAGCATCTTTTCAGCCTCAATCCTCTGGGCTTGATTCTCTTCAGTGAATCTGAAGGCTCCATACAATGTTGACAGAGTATGGGAGTGCAAGGTTTTACCTTGTCTCAAGACCAGAATCATGTGAGGCCATTTAGTGGGAAGAATATCACAAAATTTCTCCAAAAGTATATCCTTGTCTTTCTCAACCCCCAGTCCTCTTAACTGGTTTATAATGCTCAGAAATCTGGTGTAAGTACCAGTTAGAGACTCATTGGGGAGAGCAAAAAATGACTCATACTTTTTGTTTAGGGAGACCTTTCTGGTAACAACAGTGTCATCACCTCCCTCATGCTGGCTCACCAGTTCATCCCACATGGTTTTAGCACTGGGATAGAGAACTAGTGTGGAATTAGGGTTTCTGGAACAGCCCCGAGGATCATGTTTTTAAGGATGGTATCAAGATTTACCAATCTCCTCTCCTCTTCGGACCAGTGTTCCTCCCTCTTTTCCCTTCCACTTCTTGATCCAGTTGGGTCAAGGAGTGCATTGATAGGAAGTCTAGGCACATAGGGTCCTTCATTTAAATTTTTCATGATATTCCTTTCAATACCAGTAACATGTAATATCATCCTAGCTTTCCACGTACCAAATTCATCACTGCTTTCATTGAATTTAGGAACAGGATTATTCGAGTAGTGCACATGTACATGAGGAGAAGCAGGAGGAGTAGGAGGTGGAGGATTATTATTGACAACGGGTGGTGGTTCATTAAAATTAGTTTCATGAGTTTCTTGTGTATTTTCTGGGATTGCCATCGTGAAACAGATCTAGGCAAGTATATTAGCCTTCTTCTTTGATTGTTGAACAGAGTGAGAATGTTGAGCAGGATGCTCAGATTGATTTGAATAGAGAGGCTGGTGATCAGACAGTTGGTGAAATTATTGGTTGGGATGAAGCTGAGTCACCAATGTCTGATGGTATTAATTTTGATGCTAATATGAGTTTCTTGGGTGATGATACTATGGAAGTGGAGCAGACATCAGAAATGCCACCACCTCCAGAATCACTAAATGTTCCACCACCACCAGAATTCTTGAATGCACCACCACCTCCAACACCTTCAATTCCGCAAAACACTTCTTATTTCAACCCTAGTTTAATCCAGATTTCACCGAATCAACCTCCACCTCTTGAAGCACCACTGGAATTACCTCATGTGCTGGACTCAACTGTTACTACAACTGAAGCATCAACTGAAGGAGTCCAGACACAAGTTCCTTTGGTCATCAGATTGGCTTCAGAACTTGCTCCTCCAGGTGGTCTCTCCACTTCTTCTTCAACTGAGGTCCAAGACCTTTTAAATAAGGTGGCGGACCTGGAGAGATCACTACAGTCTTCTTCTCAGGTAGTTTCTGATTTTAAATCAATTTTGTCAAATAATCTTGCATCAGAATTGAACCTATTTGCTGGAAATGATAATTTGGTTTTCGAGAAGTTGAGTGAGTTGGTATAGGCCACAAACAAAAATTCAGAAAATTTTAAAGTGGCAGTCCAGGGTTTGGAGACAAAGCTGGTAAATTCTGTCCAGACTACAGTGAACGCCGAGATTGTTCAGCCTCTGACAGGTCTGACAGAAGAGATTCAGAAGTTGACCACCAGAATTAGCAATCTGGAAAGTAGGCCAACCCTTGACCAGAATTCTGTCATCAGCAACATCAGTGATGCATGTACCAGAAAATTTAGAGGTGGTCAACATGATAAATACTGAAATGCCAAAACACTTGCCTCAAGAAGTTGAGATTATTAAGAAGAAAGTGACTGAGTTAAGGAAGACTGTGAATATCATAACTCCAGTGTCAGGAAGAACATTTGGGTCTTCAGACAGACACATGCTTGAACAGTTATGGAATGCCCACAAGTCTCAAACTGGTGGACATTCCAAGGGGGAAAAGTCTGCTGCCACTGAGTCCATTCCAGAAGGGTTGGTGATGAAAAAGAAAGAAGTGGTGGCCAGTGCAATTGAAAAGGCCTTTGGCACTGAAGCCATCGTGCAACAAGAAAAAGTGACTGGTACTGATGCCAGTGCACAAGAAGTAGTTGGTACTGAAGCCAATGTGCAAGAAGAACAAGCTGCTGGTACTGATGCCAGTGAGCCACAGTTTGAAGCATTTCCAGATATGCCAACAGAATTGAAAAGTCTGAAAAGAAAAGAACACTTGGTATCTGGAAGTGAGATTGTAGAGGATGTTGAGTTCCCAAGTGCTGATGAAGAAAGATCCAAGAGACTGGAACAGGAGGGCATTATGATTGATATTTACAAAAGAAGCCAAATTAATGAACTCCTGGAAAACAAAAATCAAATGGCAACGATGGGCACATTAGATGCTTATAATGCTGGAAGACTGGGCATCCATGTTGAGTGTGACTGGACACTCTCTGCAGACATTAAAGCAGCACAAGGTCGCTCAGTTATGCTAGCAACCTTGGGACTCTGGGCATGGTTCATGGCATCCTGCTCAGCCACCAGTCTTGCTGCATTATTATCTTCAGTGAATCTGAAGGCTCCATAAAGCGATGCAAGAGTGTGACTGTGCAGGGTTTTACCTTGTCTTAAGACAAGAACCATGTTTTCCCATTTGGAAGGAAGAATATCACAAAACTTCTCAAGAAGAATATCCTTATCCTTCTCAACACCCAAGCCTCTCAACTGATTAATGAGGCTAGAAAACCTGGTGTAAGTACCAGTTAAACTTTCATTGGGAAGAGCAAAGAAGGATTCATACTTCTTATTCAGGGCAACCTTTCTGGTGACAATAGTGTCATCACCTCCTTCAAACTGAATGACTAATTCATCCCACATTGCCTTGGCACTGGGGAACAACACAAGTGTTGGAATTAAGTCTTCAGGGACAGCTCCAAGGATCATGTTCTTAAGTCTGGTGTCCAGATCTACAAGTCTACGATCCTCATCAGACCAATGGTCTTCGAGCTTTTCTCTGGAACCTCTTCTTCCAGTAGGATCTAGAAGAGGACTTACCCCAAGAGACATGGGTATATAAGGTCCATCCTTAAGGATTTTTAGCATATACCTCTCTATCCCACCAAAATGCAAGAGCATTCTGGCCTTCCATGTACCAAAGGTCTCACTATTTCCATCAAATTTGGGAACAGGAGTGTTAGAGTAGTGTACATGGACATGGTTAGGGGCATTAGGAGGAGGAGGGTTGGTATTAACATTTTGAACAGGTGGTGTATTAAGAGGGTTTTCACCTTGACCAGAACCATCCCCACCTTCAGTAGTATTCATCTAAGCAGATCTAGGCAAGTATATTAGCCTTCTGCTCTGATACCACTTGTAAGTCCCAACTAACTAGATGGTACTACCTGAAGACACCTCTATGTCGATGGTGGGGTTACTTTGCAATATAAACACTGAACTGGAGACGACCAGTTACAGTGAGTGTATACCAAGTTCTTGATAAAGATTACTTATTAAGGTGACAATAAGTAAATGACAATGCAATAGATAAATACTCGTAAAGTAAATTGGTGAGACAATATGTATTTTTCAAGTGTAATTTATTTATTAACTTTAAATAAATTACAAGGTTGTTGCGGAACCAAGATAATACAAGTATGTAAATATCCTAACAACCTATGAATACAATTGATCTATACTTGGAAATTCTCTAAACAATCGAAACACTTAAAGTTGTGAAATGTTCCTTTTTACGATTGAGAGAATATTGCACAAGTTCACCAAGAATATTGCAGGTTTGCAAAGTTGTTTCTTGGTTGTGCAAAGACCTCTATTATAGGCAAAGTTGACATTGGATGTCAACTTTGGCCGTATAAATATGGTTGAGAGCATTTAAGGAATAGCATTTAATTCCTTAAAATGCTGTGTAAAGTTATGGCATACAGTAACTTTACTCAACCTGCTTTATGTACCTTTTGTACTTTATACATAGATAAATCCTTTTATCCGTGTAATAGCACATAAAGCATAAAGGTCTTTTCCTCGTAATCAGTGTAAAGCTTTGTAAGTACTTTACACTGATGGTCTTCAGTTTGTATCTGAGTAGAATGTCAACTGGGCTTCGTTGCCATTGTCATTCTTTATCTTCCACTTGTTGTCTTCGACTTCAACTGGAATGATTCTTCATCTGGTCAGATCTCAACTGGAGGAAGTCTTCAGTTGCATTAACTGTACGTTGCAACTGGACTTCAATATATTTCTGGACAAATCTTCTTAGTCTCCAGATGCAACTGGAGACTGGCCAGTTTCAACAAAACTGGTCCTAACAAATTCCCCCTATTTGTCCTGAAATATTGCCAAGACTTTTTCAGTTCTTGTATCTATACATGTATGAACTGGAAAGACTTGTTCGATTAAATCTATCTAAATTTTCCAAGGCATTTTTATAGATCAATAAATGCCTTGGGTTTTTCTTTTGAGTTTGTTAGATTTAATCTATTATCTACCTTGTGGTTACAAACTGGTAACTTCATTTATACAAGGAAATGAAATTTACACAAGTTACAGAATGTAAATAAAAATACAAGTAGATAAACTGGAAGGAAAAACTTATGCAGATGGCCCTTCGCCAGTTTTCCTTCTTTTGGCAGCTGAAGAAATGGGCAGTTTGTCTTCAGGATCAAAGTTCAGTTTTTCTTCAACACTTTCTTTGAACTTGATCAGTTGCTGAAGAACATAAACCCAACCCTTTTCAACCTTGTTCTTATGCTGCCTAGCCTCCAACAATTTCAGCATCTCCACATGCTCAGAATGGCCATAATGGTGAATGTCTGGATTCTCAGTTTGAAGCATTGGTCCATTAAAGTACTGAACACCAACTATAAAGTGTTGAGTTCCAGGCCTGATCGATACTCTCACATTAACGATCTTTCCTGGATTGTATCTTCGCTGTAGCACTTCAGTCAGGTATGCTCGTGCTTCAGATTCATTAGCCAATTGAATCTGGCCAGTGCTCAGATTTTGCACTGCATCTCGGATAACCTCAGTTGAGGGTTCATCTAATTGTACCCAAGTCCTTAGATCTGCATCTCTTGGCAGTTGCTTCAACTTTCCTTTGGACTTGGGTGGATTCAGTACTCTCCTGACCACCTTCTGGACATTCTCCAATCTCCTTTGAATTCCACTGGCCCTAACCTCTCTAGCCTTCTCCACTGATATGTTAAGATTTCTGGCATCGTACTCAGCTTCATCGTCAGGATAGAATTTGTCCAGCTCAATGTCAAGCATTTCTTTTATCATGCCAACAATCCTTTTTACACAAATGACCTTAATACGTCATATGACGATAGTGAGTAGGTTAAAGCACTCGAGTACTATCACGTGTCACAAGTATTGACCAAGTATTTTACAACGTTATGAAATCTGGTTGACCGCCAGTTTTTAGACAAGATTGAACATGTACACTGAGGATTAGTCCAGTGCCAGTTTCCAACTGGAGAGTTCTCCAGTTGCCATTTTCAAACAAAAAGAGTTTTAGTAAGAAAATTATTTTGAGTCTTTTCCCCCTAAAATGATGATCCAGAAATCGATTAGTGTCGGGATAGTATCACAAAGGCGTTCGATAGCCTGGAGAGCAAAGATTATCTGGACCTCCTCAACTGGAGAACTTCATCAGTGTCACTGACACGTTCATAACAAAAATCTCCAGTTTTAAGGATTTAACATTCCCAGTTCGCTGATGAGATGTTTAAAGTTTTCTCATCAAGAGGTTTTGTAAAAACATCAGCGAGCTGTTTGTCAGTGGGGATGAAATGAATTTCAATGTCTCCTTTCATAACATGATCACGAATGAAATGATACCTGATGTCAATATGCTTTGTCTTAGAGTGCATCACTGGGTTGTGAGATATAGCAATTGCACTGGTGTTGTCACAAAAGATTGGGCTCCTTGTATACTTTTGACCATAATCTAGTAACTGGTTCTTGATCCAGAGAATCTGGGCACAGCAACTGGCCGCAGAAATATACTCTGCCTCAGCAGTGGACATAGCGACTGACGTCTGCTTCTTGCTGGTCCAACTTACCAGTTTTCCTCCGAGGAAATGATAACCACCAGTTGTTGATTTTCTATCTATCTTACAACCTGCATGATCTGAATCTGAATAACCCATTAGATCTAACCCTGAGCCTTTGGGATACCAAAGACCAAGGTTAGGACACCCTTTCAGGTATCTGAAGATGCGCTTAACAGCATGCAAATGTGATTCTTTTTGGTTAGCCTGAAATCTGGCACATAGACATGTTGCAAACATTATATCTGGTCGACTGGCAGTTAAATACATTAGTGAACCAACCATACCATGATATTCAGTGGTGTTCACTGGTTTGCCAGTTGGGTCAGAGTCCAAATTTAAAGGTGCTGCAATAGGTGTGTTTTTCGATGGGATTGAATCATATTTGTATTTTCTTAACAAATCTTTGACATATTTTTCTTGGTTTATAAAAATTCCATTTTCAGTTTGCTTAATCTGAAGACCCAAGAAAAATGTTAATTCACCCATTAAACTCATTTCATACTCAGATGACATGATTTTAGAAAACCTTTTACACATTGCATCATCAGTTGAACCAAATATAATGTCATCAACACAAAATTTGTACCAATAAGATATTACCTTTTTCTTTCAAGATAAATAAGGTATTATCTATTGCACCTCTTTGAAAGCCATTTTTGAGAAGATGTTTAGTTAAAGTATCATACCAGGCTCTTGGGGCTTGTCTAAGACCATACAAATCTTTGTTCAGTCTATATACCCAGTGAGGATGCTTCTCATTGATGAAGCCTGGAGTCTGTTTAACATACACTTCTTCTTCCAATATTCCATTAAGGAACGCACTTTTGACATCCATCAGATGGGCTACATAAGCCAGAAATATTCTGATGGCTTCAAGTCTTGCCACTGGAGCAAACGTTTCATCAAAGTCAACGCCCTCTGCTTGACAATAACCCTTGGCAACTAATCTGGCTTTGTTTCTGCCAACATTGCCATCTTCATCCATCTTGTTTCGGTAGACCCATCTTGTACCAATGGGTTCTTTCTTTAACCCTGGTGGACAAGGAACAAGTTACCACACATTATTCCTTTCAAACTGGATGAGCTCTTCTTGCATAGCTTCCACCCAGCTTGGGTCTGCCATAGCCTCGTCAATCTTCTTCGGTTCAATCAGTGATAAGAAGGTGACATTTAAGCATTGCTCACTGGTGGCTCTTCTAGTATGAACCCCACTACTTGGATCTCCAACAATCTGATCAATTGGATGTGCTCGAGTCCATTTAGTGTATTGACTAGGCTGGTGTAATACAATATCAGTGCAAGTCACCTGGCGATCTTCTTCAGTTGCAGCAGCTTCTGGAGGAGGATCAGCCCAAACTACTTCTATATCCTCATTAGAGTCAATGAGGTCACGATTTGCATCATGAAATTCTTCATTAAAAGGCATTTCTTGAAGAACTGGAGAAGTTGGAGTTTGAACTGGTGCTGATATTGGAGTGGCACGTACATCAGATCCAATCACCAGTTTCTGTGGTAAGTTGAAATTGATGGAGGGATAAAATGAAGTGTCACTGGTGGTGCTCTTCTTCTTAACTGGTTCCAGTTGAGTGTAACTGGAAACATCTTCTGGTGAAACAGCTGACTGATGAACTTGGTCAGTTTCACCAAAATTTATTGGAAGGACTGGAGAAATATCAAGGCTTGGTCTCTTGTTGATTGCATCATTTGATTTGTCAAATGTGACATGAAATTGTCTCGTGAACCTTTTGGAGTCTATAATTATAAACTCTAAAGGCCTTTCGAATATCTGAATAGCCTAAAAATACACCTTCATCAACTTTTGCATCAAACTTTCCAAGCTGACTAGAATCATTTAAAATATAAACTGGACAACCAAATACATGAAAATATCCAATATTTGGTTTACGATTCCTGAGTACTTCATAGGCAGTCTTCTTATGTCTCTTGATGTAGACTGACCGGTTTTGGGTGTGACAAGCAGTTGCAACTGCTTCAGCCCAGAAACTGGTGGAAGACCTGATTCAGATAGCATGCTTCTGGCCGCTTCTATCAGTGTGCGATTCTTTCTTTCCACAACTCCATTCCTGCTCTGGAGAGTGTGCTGATGAGAAGTTTTGAGAGATGCCAGTGTCATTGCAAAATGTTTCAAGTACCTTATTTTGAAATTCAGTACCATTATCACTTCGCAATTGACAGACTTTTCGAGTGTACTTGAGTTCAATTCTTTTGATGAGAGAGATGGTTTCAGCAGGTGCATCACTTTTGGATCTGAGGAATACCACCCAACAATATCTGGTGAATTCATCGACCACAACTAGAGTGTACTTCTTTCCAGCTCTAGTTTGAACATTCACTGGACCAAAGAGATCCATATGAAGCATGTGAAGAGGTTCAGTAATGCTAAAGTTTTGCCTTGTTTTGAAACTGGCCTTTTCTGTTTGCCCATCTCACACCCTGGACATGGCTTTTCTTTATTGAAAGAAATTTGAGGTATCCCATCAACCAGTTGTTTGCGAGACAACTTGTTAATATTTTTGAAATTAAGATGGGATAATCTTTTATGCCACAGCCAGTTGGTATCCTCATCAGCCTTGGTATAGAAACACTGCTCTTTTGGAGCTGGTTCATATCCATGATGTACACATTTCCCTTCCTTGGTGCAATCATCACCACTTTCCAATCCTTGTTAAATATGGTGCCTTGAGCAATATCGAACAATACCTTGTATCCATCATCACAAAGTTGACTGACACTGATCAGGTTATATTTCAAACCATTCACAAATGCAACTCTAGTGAACTGGACTTGTCCATTATTGATTACACCATATCCTTCAGTCTTTCCATTTGATCATTACCAAACGTCACTGCCGGTCCATCTTGGACAGTGAACTCTTCAAGCAGGGGCTTACATCGGGTCATAGTCCGGCCAGCTGCGCTGTCCAGATACCAGGATATTCTTCTTTCGATCGCCCTGCACACCCACAAAAATCATAGTTATTTTTGTGAACCCATCTTTTCTTGATGGGTTCACTGGACTTCACTACAGAAGTCTCAGTTGATTGTTGGTGTTAAACTGAAGACTGCATCTGGATCTTTTTCACCAGCTCCAGGTGCAGGAGTAAAAACGATTGGTATTTGATACTTGTTCCCCTTTTTCTTATCAGATTTTGTTCCAGATGGAACATTCTTTTGTTTTGGTTTTGAGGGGTTTTAATATTTTGTTTTTCAACTGGAGGTGATGAACCTCCTTCCAGATTTTTAATCCTGGCAGTACAACTCTGAACCTGTCTAGACAAAAGTTGGAGTTGACTTTCCAGTTTGGACAAAATATTATTTTCATCAGGCTGATGAACCTTGGACCTAGGTTCAGCTGGAGTTTTGGTCTTTTGAGTCTTGGGCTCCTTAGACTTTGAGGTAAAGGCTTGTTACCAGATGCCTTTTTAACTGGAGCTCTAGCCTGATTGGCTCCAGGTTTAACCTCAACGGGGGTGGTCTCCATGGGTTCAGTTTTGACAATCTCAGGTTGATCATATGGAGTTTCAACCCTAAGAGCTGGAGGCAATGCATGAAGATCTGGTATGAGAGCTGCCATTTCAAGATCTCCAGATTTCCATGCATTTTTCTGGGCATCAATTGTTCTAGAAAAATGCATCATAATTCTTTCCAGATGCTTTTACCCACGACTTGATAATCATTTGTTCCTTTTCAAGATCAGATTTTAATTTTTGATTTTCAAGTTCAAGAGCCTCAATTTTCAAAACTGACTCCTTGAGAGCCAACTGGACACTTTGTAAATCATTTAATTGTGGTTTAACATTGTTCAGTTCAGTTAAGATAGTTTCCAGATATCTTTCACTGTCTGCTCTAACAGTTTCCACAAACGCCAAATCACCACTTAATGATTCAGCAAGGTCCAGTTTTAGTTCTGGATCAACTTGGTTATCATAATCACATACCTTTTTCAAGATGATGTCCACCCATCTTCCAGTGATGACATCTTCTTTTGCCACATGTTGCTGTTGATCTTCCAAGGCCATGAAACACATGTCCCTTTCCTCTTCATCATCAGCTGATGAGTCATCAGAGTATTCCCACTTTCCTTCAGTATTTGCCATCATGCATTTGTTCTTTTCATTTTCTCTTTCAAATGACAAGAGGGAAATCTGGGCCTTAAGCTTTTTGTATTTTGCTTTGTAGCTATCATCAGGCCTACTAAAATTAGGGACAGAGGGACCAGTTTGGTTGTTCATCTGACTAGATCTGCATTCCTTCATAAAGTGACCTTTCTTACCGCACTTATAGCAGGTAAGATTGGCTTTATCCAGAGAGCTGGAGCTGGAAGCATTGTTTGGGCCATTAAATCTTTTAGATTTATGCTTAAACTATTAAAGGTTTTAGCAATCATGGCTACCAGATCATCATCGTCAGTTTCATCACAACCATCACTGATTTCAGTGGTCAGGCCAGAGTTCAAGAAACTGTTTAACATCTCCTTCATTGAGTGTGACTGGACACTCTCTGTAGACATTAAAGCAGCACAAGGTCGCTCAGTTATGCTAGCAACCTTGGGACTCTGGGCATGGTTCATGGCATCCTGCTCAGCCACCAGTCTTGCTACATTATTATCTTCAGTGAATCTGAAGGCTCCATAGAGCGATGCAAGAGTGTGACTGTGCAGGTTTTACCTTGTCTCAAGACAAGAACCATGTTTTCCCATTTGGAAGGAAGAATATCACAAAACTTCTCAAGAAGAATATCCTTATCCTTCTCAACACCCAAGCCTCTCAACTGATTAATGAGGCTAGAAACCTGGTGTAAGTACCAGTTAAACTTTCATTGGGAAGATAATACAAAGTATGTAAATATCCTAACAACCTATGAAATACAATTGATCTATACTTGGAAATTCTCTAAACAATCAAAACACTTAAAGTTGTGAAATGTTCCTTTTTGCGATTGAGAGAATATTGCACAAGTTCACCAAGAATATTGCAGGTTTGCAAAGTTGTTTCTTGGTTGTGCAAAGACCTCTATTTATAGGCAAAGTTGACATTGGGATGTCAACTTTGGCCGTACAAATATGGTTGAGAGCATTTAAGGAATAGCATTTAATTCCTTAAAATGATGTGTAAAGTTATGGCATACAGTAACTTTACTCAACCTGCTTTATATACCTTTTGTACTTTATACATAGATAAATCCTTTTATCCGTGTAATAGCACATAAAGCATAAAGGTCTTTTCCTCGTAATCAGTGTAAAGCTTTGTAAGTACTTTACACTGATGGTCTCCAGTTTGTATCTGAGTAGAATGTCAACTGGGCTTCACTGCCATTGTCATTCTTTATCTTCCATTTGTTGTCTTCGACTTCAACTGGAATGATTCTTCATCTGGTCAGATCTCAACTGGAGGAAGTCTTCATTTGCGTTAACTGTACGTTGCAACTGGACTTCAATATATTTCTGGACAAATCTTCTTAGTCTCCAGATGCAACTGGAGACTGGCCAGTTTTCAGCAAAACTGGTCCTAACAAATTCCCCCTATTTATCCTGGAATATTGCCAAACTCACTGCCAGGCAGATCAAGGCAGCTAGGGATGCAGATATTAGTACTTTCATTCCACTTGACACAACCAGAAAAATTGATAGGGCACAAGTTCAGAAAGCCATGGAACAAGAAAAGGTGTCAAGGGAAACTGAATACATGATCCAGATTGCAAGGTAAAAAGCCAAGTATGAAGAAATGATGAACTTCAGGGCAGATGTCAGAAAGATCATTGATGCTGAGATCATGCTTGCTGAAAATCATGAAGGTATGTCTAAGTTTCAAGTGAAGTTGACCAGGGAAGGTAACTTCGTGGATGAAAGGAAGAACACTTCAGTTCAAGCTTTTGGATGGACTGAACTAAAGGAGATTGGCTTGACATTCAGGGGGAAATCTGATATATCCCCAAATGTCAAAGCATTTTTGAAAAGGATTGAGAAGGTCTGGAAGAGGAAGCAACAAATGGAAACTGTTTTGGGTATTCGCTCTCCAGAAGCTTCACCTTCACCAAAAAGAAAGGCCACTGAAGATGCACAAGGACAAACTTCAAAGAGAAGGGCCTGACTTTTTATCTACTTACTTGTATTGTATTTATTTCCCAAAATTGTAACTTATTTTCTGTTGATGGCTGTAAATATAGTTACATATTTTCATTCACAAGTAAGTGATCAGATTAAGTCTAAGTTAGATCTAAAAGATTGAATACTGGAACAATGATGATCTATAAAGTGTTTTCCAGCAACAAAAGTATTTTAGACTTAGTCAAAAACAAGTGTTTTTCAAGCATACATTTGTATAGATAGAAGCTTGAAAAACCTTGCATTATTTCTGAACAAATAGGGGGAATTTGCTAGGTCCAGATTTACTGGACCCACTCCAGACTTGAAGACTTGAGCGGCACTGAAGATTTGTCCAGAAATAATAGAAGACCAGTGAGCTGTTTACTTGTACAGGAATCTGGATTCCACCAGATTAGCTCACTGGACTTTACTCCAGTCAAGATCGTTTCTACTGAAGATATTCTCACTAAAGTCAAAGACTGAAGTTTGAAGAAAGAAGACTGACAAGCAGTGGAGCCCACTGACAGTCTTACCAGATCTCCTGACTGGAGCTTTATCAGTGTTTAAGACCTTACAAGTCTGAACACTGATTACGAGAATTGACTTTTGCCTTTACACACTTTTACACGGACAACCTATTTGTCTATTGATAAAAGTACAATACGTGTGTAAAGGTGGTTGGTTAAAAGGATGACAAGTCACATCAATATGACTTTATCCTTGTACTTTAACCAATGCATTTAAGGAATTAAAGTAGTTGCCTTAAATGCATGCAACCATATTTGTACGGCATAATAAATTCACTGTGAATTTATTTGCCTATAAATACCAAGTCACATACCTCGTACAAATAATTTTTGCAATTTGGTTAAGTTGCTAAAATACTCTCGATCATAATAGTTATACTTCACAACTTTAAGTATATCGATCCAAGGAGATTATTTAGCAAGTATAGATCACTTGTAATTCAAAGATTGTTTAGATAGTTACATACTTGTAATATCTTGGTTCCGCAACAATCTTGTATTTTGTTTAACATCAATAAATAAAATACACTTGAAAATTACATTTGTGTTCCACCATTTATTTACTTGCTTTAAATATTGCTTTAAGTCTTTATTACTTTATTTATATTCTTGCATTTGTATTTAAAGTAATACTAGTCCAATCTAGTGCATACTTGACTTGTTATTTTACACTCGTAGGTTAAACCATCGTGTGATGGACTTTACAGGAAGTGCCTCAGTTCAGGGGGAACAAAGCAAATCTGAAATCCAGCAGTGTAAGCCTGCAAAGAAAGATAAGGGCAAGGCCCAAATGGTAGAAGAACCCAAGTCCAAAGGTTCTAAGGGTCTGGACTTGTGGTTGGTGAGAATGTTGATGAACATGGTTCCCTTACACAGATCTTGATGCTGATAGTAAGAAATTAGAGGCTTTGCAAAAGCAAGTCTCTAATCAATTCATTATGTGGAGGGAAACCAAAGAAAGAGAAAGGGAACAACATCTGAAGATGGGGACCCTTGATCATGTTGATGCTGCAGCTCTTGGTCTTTCACTGGAGAGATATCAGAAAATCAAGAATGATCCAAGAGTGCAGAAAGCCTTGGTTGAAATGGGTGAATATGAGTATGGGAGGATGTATTCTCCTTTGGAACAGAAGCTGGAAAGTCTCACATTTAAGATGTCCATTGGGGACTTGGTGAAAAATAGAATGAGTGAGATGGAAATAAAGAAGAAAGAAATTATGGCTGAAGTTCTGAAGGTTGAAAAACAATTGGCAAGGCCACCTTCAAAGGCCAAAGTGACTGGACCTAGATCTTCAAGAAAACATGCTCGTGATGCACACTACTAGAAAAACAGCTATTTATGACCCGCAATGCGCGTCATAAATGGCTCAGATGACGCGCAAATGCGCGTCAAGGAAGGACGGGGTCATAAATTTTCATGACCCGCATTTGGGCGTCATCCGTCTATGACGCGCACTTATGACGCGCACTTATGACACGCATTTATGACCCTTTTTTATGACGTGCGTTTTTGCGTGTCATAACCTATTTTTTTTAAAAAATAATTTTTTTTAGTTCCTAATTTTCTATTAAATGAGAATTAAAAACCTGATAATACAAAATTAAAAACACAAATATCAAAATAACGCATTTCATATATATCAAAACAACGCGTTTAATTCAAATACAAACTCATTTACAATTCTAAAGTTAACCATTACAAACTCCTAATTTTCCTAATTCTCTTTCTTCTTCACGCCAACGACGAACACTCTCGGTTTCAGTAGCAACCTTCCTCCAATCTTTTTTGTCATCAGTTGTATCTGGGCGACGCTCTTTCACATTGGAATCATCAGAAGTTCCAAGAGTAAGAGAACTAGGTGCACGCTCCTGTCACAAGAGCAAGAAAGACCATCTTATTCTAAGTATAACATACCAACTAAATGAGTTGGAGTTCTTTATAATAATCAATCACGTACCAATTTGATAGCAGCCCATTGGCTGTTCCAGAACTGGCAATTTGGTATAGAATCCCATTGAAGAATACATGCAGCAATCCACTCACTGGCATGACAGAAAAGATGAAAAATTTTGCTTCACTGACTAATTAAGAGAATAACATAATAAGCATCAAAAATATTACCGTGAATAGAAGTCCTCATTGTCCAAGTTTGTAGGCAGGAAGAGTCTTACAAAACCAGAACCTTCGAAAGCTGCAAAAATATTTAAGAAGGAACTCATCAACCAAAGCACGCGATTACACATACTCGCCAGGTAGAATCTAGTTCGACATTTGACATCAAAATCCTATAGAGGAACATTAACAGCAAGATAAACAGAAAAGTATGCAGCATCTTCAAAGAAATCATTTATTGAAACTAAGAGTTGCATAAATACCAAAATCCAGTATATAAGTCAACTGATAACCCCTACGTTTCATGAGTTGTACCGATGTGCGCTTACACAGAGGGAGCATGTAATAAGGAACGTACAGGAACTAACTTATCTACTTATCCATTGATCCCGATATGTTAAGTCACAATAATCACTTCTAGCAAATTTCATACTATCATTTAAAACGGATATGTCAAACGATAACTAAATAAAGACGCTATGCAAACAAATTTCATAATAAAATCAGTTTCGCCTAACTACAACCTATTCATCATTTATAATTTGGCATATAACGAAAAGTAACCAGTACCGATCTCGTCACCGAGCCCTTGCAATCCTGAAATCAAAACAGTAGACTTTCGAGAACCCGAACTCCATGTTTAACTACTTCCTTCATAAACTTCAACATGAAGTACCCACATTCGGTGCTTCCGGGCTGACGTGGACACTACACAAGAAATATACAACAACTCCTACACATTTTGATCAAGACTACAACTGGACCACGTGGTGTTTAAAACAGAATGCAAAGTTGACTTATAAAATATATTTGCAACTTACAAGGATTAGTACTAACACCATCTTATCATTTATCAAATAGTTGCATCTTCTTGCAATAGGACTTGTGTAACATTATTGAGCATCAAAAGTATCATCATCGATAATGGACAAATGCATTAACTCAAACCGATAACAACCTTTTTGAACCGAGACCCGAACGAGCCTTTCGCATTCAATACTTACAAGCATCATCAACACTACGGCCAATTTTCTGCTCACAATGTCCTTCAACATTAACATGGATGTGACAAATTTTCTAGCAAAAATGATGTAAAGGATACCAAATATAAGGATACCAAATATCATAGACTAAAAAGAGATTATCAAAACAGAGAGGTGCATCTTGCATACAATCACTTTAGAAAGCACCAGGAATGCTAACATATGAGTGTTAATGGTTTCAAATGCTTACAAAATTGTCAACTCTTCTTGTGAATAATACAGTCCAAAATAGGGTCATTGAAAATTAACAATTAGAAACTTCATCAAACAAACCATAGATATATATTTGTTAGTTAAGGCGACATACCTTATCTTTCCAATAAGTGTAGATTGAATGGAAAACTCTGTTTCGTATGGAAAGAGCTTAAACTATAGAGGAATAATTAACAATAACAAATGACATAAAGTTTAAAAAAACCGAAATGTAAAAAAAACTACAAAAATGAGAATATATGCTGTGAAAATTTGGGAATCTTTAACCCTAGACAACTAATTATATAACTATGTAAGAAGTAAGAACAATAAAATTAAATTATAAAGATTTATGTAAAATAAGCATCAAAACTCCATAAAAAATATAAATTAAAAACACACCCTACTAACCACTACCTGCAAATATGTTTAAATTTGGGGGAAAAAGTGATGAAAACATGATTAATTGATTAAATTATCAATATAACTATAAATTTTATATATGATATATATATATATAAATTTTATACGGAAATAAAGAAAAGCATAAGTAAAAAAAAATTACCCATTTTAATTACATTTAAGAATTCCTTGCGA
Source organism: Erigeron breviscapus (assembly GCA_034093135.1). Classification (NCBI taxonomy): domain Eukaryota; kingdom Viridiplantae; phylum Streptophyta; class Magnoliopsida; order Asterales; family Asteraceae; genus Erigeron; species Erigeron breviscapus. Next base: position 275,533,278 of record CM067167.1, read on the forward strand.
TTGCGATAGACAGGGCGTTAATGACTTTGCTTCCATTTGTCGTATTCATATTTAGATTTGTAATTAATAACTATTTATGTATAGTTATAGATTTATAATATATCTATATGTATATGTATGGATTGAATGAAATTTGGGAGATAAAGTGCGATTGTCAAATGGGGATAATTAAGAAATGGGGAGTAAATAGTTTGGGAATAGAAAAAGATGGAGAGAACAATCTGGATCTATTGGGAACAAAAATTAGAATTAGAGGGAAATGAAAAATTGAAAGAGGCGCCCTTTTTTCCCATGAAATTATTGGCAGATAAAAACATAAGTAATTAATGATGCCTAGGGAACGTGACAAAAAAACGATGACCCCTATTTAGGACGAAGCAAAACGAGTCATCTAGAAACCTAAATTTTAACAGATTATGACCCATATGTTATGACGCTTCTGAAAACGCGTCATCCCCAACAGTAAATTTACTCGTAATGACCCTTATTTTATGACTTCTCACTTTGCGCGTCATCTATTAGCGTGGGTCATAAAAAGCGGGTCAAGGATAGCCTTGCTAGTGATGTGATCTTTCCACATTTCAGCCAATTTCTGATGATGCTGCTGAGATCCAAAAAAAAATGAAAAGGATCAGTATGATCATTATATGAAGCATCGATCCCATCCAGCTAAAATAATTGATGTGGAAGTAACAAAAGCTGATGGATTGAAGCTTTTTGATTTGGTTGTCAAAAGAGAAGGGAGAGCAGCTGAAGAGTATAATCAGGTTTCAGTTCACGAATTTGGCATTTCAGAACACAGGGAGATGATCCAGATATTAAAGGCAAAGCCTAAATCTGTTCTAATTGGTGCATGGTTATCAAAAATCCAGCAGAAAATGCAAGCCAAGGTAGAAATGGAAGGTAGATTGTTTGGAAGGAAGGATCATTCTCCTCTGAAGAGAAAAGCTACTGAAGCACCTTCTGGCTCGAGGCCTGCGAAGAAGTAGTTTTCCCTTTCAGTTTATTGTTTACTTGTATATTTATTTGCAATTGTAACAAACACTTCAGTTTGTATATATATGTTACATATTGTAGCCAACAAGTAGATGATAGGTTTAAGTTAGAAAAAAACCACAAGGAAAATTCTGAGACATCAATGATCTATAAGATGTACTTAGAAAATTTTTACAACTTAAACAAAAACTTGCATTTCAGACTAACAAACATGTATAGATAGAAGTCTGAGATGCATGCACTATCTCAGAACAAATAGGGGGAATTTGTTGGGTCGAAAATCGACCAAGCAGAAACCAGAGAAGATTTTACCTGATCGAAGACTGAAACATCTCAGTGTAAAGTACTTACAACACTTTACAATGATTGTTGGCGTAAGTTGTAATGGATGTAGACCAGGTCACTTAGCGTTTGGTGCTCTAAGCGGTTCCTTCTTTTGGTGTGGATTCTCTCAAAAACACTCCAATTACGTTCACATCCGGAAGAAGATGCAGTTTGACTTAAAATTCTAACGGCAAATGATTGCAAGTTCGGGCAATCTCCACCAAATGCTTTCCACCACTCATTTAATCATACAGTTAACATAAAATTATACACTTATACTTATAATAGTATAATATTTAAAAATAAGAAGTAATATAGTCTTACCAGGACGAGTATCATTTACTGAAGACAAAGCAATAGGTCTACCAAAGCCACCTGTTTTATCCCAAAATTTGGCTATCTAAAATAGATATTCGGTTACCTTCAGACATCTTCTCAAGCATATCAAGAACCCCTTGAAATGCCTCTTGCTTTTCCTCACGATTATCTCTTTCATATTGAAACATTGGATTTAGCCAGTAAGCTGCTGCATGAAGACTCTTGCGTAACATCTTATCCCAACGAGCATCAACAATGTCAACATATTGCTTATAAAGACGTTTCTTCCTTCGAAACAACTCTTTGAGGCCATTCTTAACCCTAAGCATACCTTCAAACACATAACCTAATGAAGGTTTTTCATCAGAGTCGCACACACGCAAAAGTCTCAAGATTGGACTCATCACCTTAACTGTTATCAAACAATTTTGCCAAAACTTGTCCTCTAAGATAGTTTGTCTCACATCTCTAGCTTTTGGCATTTTTAACATTTTCTTGAAATCATTAGAGGTCACTAAAGCTTGCAAATCAGATTTGTGATCATATAAACTCTTCAAGGCAATGAATGAGGTACCAAACCTGGTGGCTCCTGGGCGAATGATTTCTGTCCAACCAGGTCTTTTTCTCAACCAATTTAAGGGCCATTTATGGTTATACATGAAAACTATAATCCGTGATGCAAGTTGAATCAAGTTAGCCACGTCAGGTATCTCTGAAACATCCTTCATGATCAAATTTATACAATGAGCTGCACATGGAGACCAAGAAATCAATGGATATTTTCCACTTAATAATCTTCCCGCCGCCTTGTAATTTGCAGCATTATCAGTGACCAAGTGAACAACGTTCTTAGAACCAACAATCTCGACTATATCACTAAACAAATTGCACAAGCTTTCTGCATTACTCTCAATATCCGACGCATCAACAGATTTGATGAATGAAACCCCCTTTGGACAATAAACCAAGAAATTAATTAGAGGTCTTTGTCTAGCATCCCTCCATCCATCACTCATTATACTGCAACCTGTTTCTGACCAATATTCTCTATAAGAATCAACTATGAGTTTCACAGATTGTTTGGCATCTTTTAACAAACTCACACGAACGGCATGATAGGTTGGTCCAGTATATCCATGTCCCATAGAAGCTACTTTGCTCATTGCAATTGGAAATAGAGGAGAATTAACAGCGTTCATCGGTATACAAGAATCATATATCCACATAGCAACAGCTAAATCGGTATCATGTAGCCTTTCTTTACTTTGCCAAACCGATTTAAGTGAAGGCTGAGAAGTATCATGCACACCCATTGGAAAATATGATTGTGCGTTGTCAGATGTAGAAGATGCTTTTCTTTTAGTACCACCACTTCTTTGTGTGCTACCAGTCTGCTCTTCTTGAATTCTACTTGTTCCATCGCCACGATTCTCTTTTGGTTTTTGTGACCCTTCAAAAGCAAGTTTCATTTTAGTCCTAAGATCTGCCGGGACATGTTTACATGACGCAATATTTCCTTTAATTCCAGCAAGATGTTGTTTCATTCTGTTAATGCCCCCTCCACGAAATATATTTTTGCAATGTCTACATTCAAACACTTTTTTTCCCGATCCATCGTTTATTTCATTAACATGATCCCAGGTGATATCCTTCTTTAAACGATGACTTGATTGGGTGTTCGAGTCTGCTTCAGCTTCTTCGGGATTCATACTCTACAAAATAAAACCAGTTTCTGAATAGCAAATTAAAACTAGTCTCAAATCATGAAATCAGTAATGTACAACATAATACTTTCCAATTTTCACTTTTCACTTAGGCATTTTATCAAACACCATAAGTGCATGAACTGATTTTACTAATAACATACTTTCTATGTAAACTTAAACCAACCAATTTATTAAACCATGAATATAGATGCACCTCATACAAGTATACAAGTTATACAACTTACAACTTTACAAAATCAATGAAATAATATATATATATAAACGATTCTTAAAAAAAAAGAAAAAAGAAGTGCATTACCTATTGAGAGGCTGCTTCAGTTAATGAGAGATTGAGAGCTTGGAAGAGGTGAAGATTCGATTGGAAGGACTTGAAGAAAGAAATTAATTAGAGTTAGGTTTTGAAAAAAAATTGGGATTTTCCATTGTTGATGATTTACTCATTTAGGTTCTTGAAAAGTAAAAAGGAAAAGGAATTGAATAAGACTTGTGAAGACTGAAGATTGAGAGGTTGGCCACGTTTTTTTTAAGCCCAATATATAAACTTTTAGTTAAATTTTAGCCCAAGTCAAAAGCAATTCATGAACCGGAACCACCGGTTACCGGCCCAACAGCCGGTTACAGGACCAACCGGCCGGCCCATTGCAAGTTCGAACTAACAGCATGAACCGGACCGTTATACATACCGGGTCACGGCCCGCCCGGGTTAACCGGCCGGTCCGGTCCGGCCACAAAAACATCTCATTTCCAGCAACCTTGGTTAACTCAGTGCCAAGGAACATCTGAGCACCCTTCATTTCAGCAATGGAACTAGTATTGGCAGTTAGAGATTTTGTTAAGTCCTCCACCTTGAGAAGTAGGCTTTGGACTTCGATGTTTTGCTTCTCTAACTGTGCTTCTACACTCAAAGGAGGAGGGGGTTGTGCAGAAACAGAAGCCACAAAGGGAATTCTACCAAGCCCATCCAATGCCTTTTCAAGTTGCATTTCAGTTGGACTCTCAGATTCAGTAGCAGAGTCCAACTCCTTCTCAGACGGTTCATCATAATTGATGGGCTTTGGCACTCGGTGAATTTGTGGATGTAAGTGATGAAGTTGTGGTTGAAAACGAGGTGAAGTAACATAGGCAGGTGTTGAGCCAGGTGGATAATATGGATTGTGAGTCCCTTAATTAACGAGATGGTTAACCAATAGAAAGTGTAAAATACAACAAGTCTAATAATCACTAGATATGGACTAGTATTACTTGTAAATAAAGATGCAAGATATATAAACAAAGTAATACAAGACTTAAAGCAAAAAACAAATAAAGTGGACCATTATGTATGTTTCATGGGTATTTCATTTATTGATGTTTAAATAAAATACAAGGTTGTTGCGGAATCAAGATAACACGATTAAGTGAGTATCCTAACAACCTATGATTACAAATGATCTATATTTGTCAAATAGCTCTTTAGGATCGAGATACTTAAAGTTGTGAAGTATCCCTGTTTAAGATCGAGAGTATTTTAGACAAATTCACTTTCTTGCAAGGTGTATGCTTAAAAGTATTTTTGTTCAAGGAATGACTTAGTATTTATAGACAACAAATTCACCAGTGAATTTGTGCCGTACAAATATGGTTGGCATACATTTAATGATCCGACAAGAACATTAAATGTATTAGATAAGAATAAGGATAAAGTCACATCAATGTGCAAGTGTATCCTTATTACCCAACCACCTTAACACACGTATAATTTTGTTAAAGAACAAGTGGATTGTTCTTTGGAAGTGTGTTAAAGGCTAAAGTCAATCCTCGATATTAGTGTTCAGACTTGCAGGATCTAGAACACTAACAATCCTCCAGTGTGCAGATCTGGAAGACTTTCCAGTGGACTCCGCCATTTGTTAAGTCTTCTTCCTTCAGACTTCAGTCTTTGACTTCAGTCAGAATGTCTTCAGTAGAGTAGATCTAGACTGGGGGTGAAGTCTTCAGTGAGCTAATCTGGAGAATGCTCCAGATTACCTGTACAAGTAAATGCTCACTAGTCTTCAATTATTTCTGGACAAATCTTCAGAGGGACTCCAGATTCCAAGTCTGGAGTAGGTCCAGTAGAATATGTTTTCTGGTCAGATCTTCAGTGAGCTCCAGTAGTCGGGTCTGGAGCGAGACCAGCAAAACAAGTTTTCTTAACAAACCTAAGTAAGGTTCCAGTAGTCCAGTCTGGAGCCAGTCCAGTAAGTCTGGACTAAATCTGGACCTAACATGGATGTTCATGAGAAGTTGGTGGTTGGCAATATGGTTGTTCAACAAGTATATTTTGGATTTCTGGGGGGGGAGGGACATTTGTGAGGCTGAAGGTTGGCTCAGAATCAGAAGACTGATTCTCCTCCAGTAAGCCCTCATCAAACTCAAAATCAGCAAAGGAATCAAGATTCCCTTGAGGTGGCTCATCTTCATCCCAGAGGTCAGTTAAAACTGCAGTCTGATTAGATATGCCCTGGTTCAGATCACTAGTACCTGAACCAGCTTCTGGTTCAACAACTGCTGCTGCAGATGCATCGTCACCAGATTTATGTGTTGGCTCAACCAAAGTATCATCGCCAGTGACAGTAGACACGGGGGTTGCCTTAATGATTCTCGTACCATCATCAAGAATCATTTCATCGGCCGTAGAGTCTGGAATCTCAGTCTCCAATGGTGTCACATTAAAGACTTCATCAATTCGTGCATCAGAAGAGTGTAAGATAAGTGAAGTTTCAGGGGGTGCACGTGCATACACGGACTCTACTGTGTGCTGGGATAACACACTTATATTTTCTTCACCATCTCCTCCTAAAGAAGTTTTGGAGATGGCTGCTTGTGGGTTTCCCATTTGACCTTCTTCTGAATCTTGTTGGGAAGATCCAGAAGGGTGAGCTTCGGCACTAATGTCCTTGGGCAGTGAGGACGATTTCTTAAATTTTCGATGTTTTAATACGCCCTTTGGAGACCCTGAGGGACCTTTTGGGAGGTCCTCAGGTTGGTCAGTGGAAGAGGGGAGTGGTGGTTGGGTAGATGAAGTTGCTGGGGTTTTAAACAACTTCAATAATTTACCACCAGGTGCACCAATGGGTCTCACATTCTTTTGCGACCCGCTCGGTGACCTTTCTGAGCCAGCCGGTCGTGCTGTTTCAGTTTTATTAATTACCTGAGTCATTGCAGCAGAAAGTTCTGGTTCAGGTTCTGAAGTTGATGCCTTTGAAATATCCCTGCAGAACTCTGTCGCTGAAGACTCGGACCCCTCAACATGATACGCATCTCCAAGAATATTCATGAAGCAGATGCTCAAGAATTTGGGAAATGAGATATGTGGACTTCTTTTTCCTTTTAATTTTGCCACCAACTGAGAGAAGAGTATCTCAGCGAAGTCCACCTCAATCCCATGCCACAAATAATACCCAATTTCAATTGGCAAGGAAATCTGGTCCAATCCACCCCAGTTTCCTCCAAGGCACTCGACAATCTGAGTCCAAAAATATCTCCAACAATTTCCAAATCCAGACAAAAATATGTGTCCAGATGTTTTCAGATTGTGCTCTGCATCAACCATGTCATTGTGACCCATGGCGTGCAGTACCTCCCTAAAATTAACTCCCTTTAGCCTTTTTGCATAGGCTGAAGGAGATGGAAGGTAGTTCAAATGAAGGGCCTCCCGGAACCCATCAAGTGAGATGATACACTGCTTGGTGCCTTCTTTTAAAGAAAAAGCAATGGATTTTTCATCCTTGCTTAATGTAGCAGTATACCAGAATTCAAGTAAGTATCTATGATATAATACTTGGGGATCAGCAGTCAAGGCATAATGGAGAAGGGATTCTTCAAGGAACTTATTTATCCTCCCCATTAATGTTTTATGTTTGGCATTTAGTGCGGCCACGAAATTGTTCATATTGAACCGAAGGGTCGATGGATCGAACCCTTTTGGCCATGACGCACTAGCCTTGACTACTTTAGATGGTTTGTATTCGAAAGCTATAAGAGATTTGGCTTGGGTAACTTTAGCCATAATTTCTACAAGGGAAAACTGAAAATGATGATGATTTAGGGTTTTGGAATTTTGAAGAAGGAAGAATGAGAGAGAATGATGATTGGGAGTAAATGTAAAGATGATACACTGCTTGGTGCCTTCTTTTAAAGAAAAAGCAATGGATTTTTCATCCTTGCTTAATGTAGCAGTATACCAGAATTCAAGTAAGTATCTATGATACAATACTTGGGGATCAGCAGTCAAGGCATAATGGAGAGGGGATTCTTCAAGGAACTTATTTATCCTCCCCATTAATGTTTTATGTTTGGCATTTAGTGCGGCCACGAAATTGTTCATATTGAACCGAAGGGTCGATGGATCGAACCCTTTTGGCCATGACGCACTAGCCTTGACTACTTTAGATGGTTTGTATTCGAAAGCTATAAGAGATTTGGCTTGGGAAACTTTAGCCATAATTTCTACAAGGGAAAACTGAAAATGATGATGATTTTAGGGTTTTGGAATTTTGAAGAAGGAAGAATGAGAGAGAATGATGATTGGGAAAAGTGAAATGATACACTGCTTGGTGCCTTCTTTTAAAGAAAAAGCAATGGATTTTTCATCCTTGCTTAATGTAGCAGTATACCAGAATTCAAGTAAGTATCTATGATATAATACTTGGGGATCAGCAGTCAAGGCATAATGGAGAAGGGATTCTTCAAGGAACTTATTTATCCTCCCCATTAATGTTTTATGTTTGGCATTTAGTGCGGCCACGAAATTGTTCATATTGAACCGAAGGGTCGATGGATCGAACCCTTTTGGCCATGACGCACTAGCCTTGACTACTTTAGATGGTTTGTATTCGAAAGCTATAAGAGATTTGGCTTGGGTAACTTTAGCCATAATTTCTACAAGGGAAAACTGAAAATGATGATGATTTAGGGTTTTGGAATTTTGAAGAAGGAAGAATGAGAGAGAATGATGATTGGGAGTAAATGTAAAGATGAGTAAATGAAGGAATTGTTTTCGAAAATGGTATTTATATTTATGATGGAATACAAAGGGTTTTTCCAAAATAAATAAAATAAAAATTTTGAAATTCAAACCCATAAAAGAAATTTTATTTTAATCGAAATCAATTTTGATCGGGTTTGAAATCCAAAATAATTTTGGGTTACACGTCCGCATTTAATGCAAAGACGGTTAGGGCCCACATTTTGGAAAACTTTTCAACTTTCATTAATAAAAAGTGATCATCACTTTTACATTTACGGCGCAACTTGTGTGACACGTCAGCAAAAAGGTATCTTTATTCAAACGTTATATAGTAACTGTCACGTGTTCACACAACGACCAAGTATCCAAAAGACATTATAAAGGACTGAATCATTTCAGAAATTACACAAAAATCTGAGCATGATCAGATTTAAGGAATCTGAACCATCTCAGTTTATACAATTATTCTGAAATCATTTCAGAAATTCTGAGCATTTCAGTCAAAATATTTTTCAGAAAGCAAAGTTCCCCCTTAGAGAAAAATTCTTTTAAAACACAAAAATATTTGACACTTCCCCCTGAGGTGATGCTATACAGGATTTAGCATACCTAACTCACTGATGAGATGTTTAAACGTTTTGACATCCAAGGGTTTTGTAAAAACATCAGCGAGTTGTTTATCAATGGGAATGAAATGAAGTTCAATATCACCTTTAATAATGTGATCTCTAATAAAATGATACTGAGGTCGATATGCTTGGTTTTGGAGTGCATGACAGGATTGTGAGAGATGGCAATTGCACTGGTGTTATCACAAAATATTGGAGTCTTTTGTATACTTAACACCATAATCAGTTAGTTGGTTCTTCATCCACAAAATCTGAGCGCAACAATTGGCTGCAGAAATGTATTCAGCTTCAGCTGTGGAGAGTGATACTGCAGTCTGCTTCTTGCTTGTCCAACTAACCAATTTGCCACCTAGGAAATGACAACCACCTGTGGTACTTTCCTATCTATTTTACAACCTGCATGATCAGAATCTGAATAACCCATTAGATCTAGACTTGAGCCTTTGGGATACCAAAGACCAAGTCTGGGGACACCTTTAAGGTATCTGAAAATCCTTTTTACAGCATTTGAGTGTGCTTCTCTGGGATCAGACTGAAATCTTGCACAAAGGCATGTTGCAAACATTATGTCAGGTCTACTAGCAGTTAAGTACATGAGGGATCCCACCATACCTCGATATTTTGTGGGATCCACTTGTTTTCCATTGGGATCTGAGTCCAAAGTTAATGGTGCAGAAATAGGAGTATCTTTTGATGAGACTGAATCAAATTGATATTTCTTTAATAAATCCCTGACATATTTTTCTTGGTTTATAAAAATACCATCACTGGTTTGTTTCACTTGTAAACCCAAGAAATATGTCAGTTCACCCATCATACTCATTTCATACTCAGAAGACATAATTTCAGAAAACCTTTTACACATTTTGTCATTTGTAGACCCAAACACAATATCATCAACATAAATTTGTACAAGTAAGATATCACTTTTATCATGTAATATGAATAAAGTGTTATCTATTGCACCCCTTTTAAAACCATTTTTCAGAAGATTTTTAGTAAGAGTATCATACCAGGCTCTAGGTGCTTGTCTCAGACCATATAATGCTTTGTTTAGTCTGTACACCCAGTGAGGTTTTTCTTCATTGATGAACCCTGGTGGTTGATAAACATACACAACTTCTTCCAATTCACCATTCAAAAATGCACTTTTAACATCCATCTGATAGACTTTGAACTTGTGATGAGCTGCAAAAGCTAAGAAAATTCTGATAGCTTCAAGTCTAGCAACTGGTGCAAAAGTTTCATCAAAGTCTACTCCTTCTTCTTGAGAGTAACCCTTAGCAACTAGTCTTGCCTTGTTTCGAATTACATGTCCATCTTCATCCATCTTGTTTCTGAAGACCCATCTTGTCCCAATTGGATCCTTCTTCAGATTGCTGGGACAAGGAACAAGTTCCCAAATGTCGTTCCTTTTAAACTGATTGAGCTCATCTTGCATGGCTTCAATCCAGCTTGGGTCTTTCAAAGCCTCGTCAATCTTCTTCGGTTCTATCAGTGATAAGAAGCTGACATTTAAGCATTGATCGCTTGTGGCTCTAATGATTTGCTCAATTGGATGTGCTTTTGTCCATTTAGAGTATTGACCAGGATGAACAATGATATCAGTGCAAGAACTCCTCTGATTTACTTCAGGAGTAGCTTCAGAAAAGACTATTTCAGTCTCATCGTCTTCCTCCTGCAGATCATGACTTGCATCATGAAATTCTTCAGATTGGGGTAACTCAGTGGAAACTGATATCTGAGGTGAAGCAGCACGTACATCTGATCCAATAGTCAGTTCAGAAGGTAGTTTAAAACTGACTGAAGATAGAATGGTATGTTGCTTGTCTTGATTCTTGTTGGTTCTGAACTGAGATGTTCAGAAGCAGGTTCAGGTGACTGATCAGATTTATCAATAGGATCAGATTCACCAAAACTGATTGGACTTTCTGAGGGTGGTACAGGAGTTGGTTTATTGAAGATTGCAGAATTTGATTCATCAAAGGTAACATGAATTGACTCATCAACCTTGTCAAGTCTCTTGTTATAGACTCTAAAGGCTTTGCGAATTGTTGAATATCCTAGGAAGTAACCTTCATCAGCTTTTGCATCGAATTTTCCAAGCTGACTGGAGTCATTCAGAATATATACTGGACATCCAAATACATGGAAATATCCAATATTAGGCTTTCTATTTATGAGTACTTCATAGGCAGTCTTCTTGTGTCTTTTGACATAGACAGATCTGTTCTGAGTGTAGCAAGCAGTTGCAACAGCTTCAGCCCATAAATTCTTAGGAAGACCAGATTCATTGAGCATACTTCTAGCAGCTTCAATCAGCGTTCTATTCTTTCTTTCTACAACACCATTCTGCTCTGGTGTGTGGGCTGAGGAGAAGTTCTGAGATATGCCAGTTTCAGTGCAGAAGGACTCCATAGTGGCATTTCTGAATTCAGTGCCATTGTCACTTCTGAGCTGACAAACTTTTCGCTTATGCTTGAGTTCAATTTGTTTGATAGGGCAATGATTTCAGCAGTAGCTTCATTCTTGTTTCTAAGGAAAATCACCCAACAATATCTTGAATATTCATCAACAATAACAAGGGTGTACTTCTTTCCTGCTCTGGTCTGAACATTCACTGGTCTAAAAAGGTCCATGTGAAGCATGTGAAGAGGTTCAGTTATACTGAAATTTTGCTTTGTCTTGAATGAAGCTCTTTTCTGCTTACCCATTTCACAACCTGTACATGGCTTGTCTTTATTGAAAGACATTGAGGGTATCCCATCTACAAGTTGTTTTCTTGACAACTTATTAATGTTCTTGAAGTTCAGATGGGATAATCTTTTGTGCCATAACCAGTTTGTGTCCTCATCCGCCTTAGTGTAGAAACATTGTTCACTGGGTGAACTATTCATATCAATGATATAAATGTTTCCTTTCCTTGGTGCAATCAACACTACCTTCCAATCCCTGTTGAATATGGTGCCTTGTGAAATATCAAATAAAACCTTGAAGCCATCATCACACAATTGACTGACACTAATCAGGTTATATTTCAAACCATTCACATATGCAACACGTGTGAATTTGACTTGTCCATTATTCACAACACCATATCCCTCAGTTTGTCCATTTTCATCATTCCCAAATGTTATTGAGGGCCCCTCTTGCACCTATATTCCTCCAGCAGGGTTTGATAACCAGTCATGGTTCTGCCAGCAGCGCTGTCAAGAAACCATATATTCTTCTTTCGGTCTCCCTGCACAAACACAAAGATTAGTTCTTTTTGGGAACCCATCTCTTGATGGGTTCACTAGACTCTCCCTTAGACGTCTCAAATTTCTTTGGTTCAGGAGGAACTGAAGGATCAAAAGGGATCTTAGTCATTATTTCAGATGAAATAAAAACAGTTGGCTTGATGGAGCTTTCAACCTTTTTCTTTTCAGATTTTTGCTTGATTTGTTTGGAAAAAGGTTTTGCATTTTGTTTAGGTTGAAGAGGAGTGGTTTCGACATTTTTTAAACATGCATTGCAACTTTGCACTTGTCTAGCCAACAATTGAAATTGACTTTCTAACCTCAACAAAATTGATTCTTCATTAGACACCTGAGCCTTACCTGAATCTGAGGTAGAAGGCTTAGTGGGGGAGACATTTTTCTTCTTCTTTTGGTTTTTAGGAACCTTAGATGAAGACTGAGGGGATGGCTTTTTGGATTTAGCCGTCTTTTCTGAAACAGTGGTCTGAGTTGTTTCAGTTTTACCCTCAGATTGTTCCTGGGCCTTATCAGTCACAGTTTTCTGCTTGCCAACTTCTTGAAAAATAATTTCTGGTTTCATTACTTTTGGAAGTGCAACTAAATCAGTAATAATAGATGCCAAGTGAAGATCACCAGATTCATATGTTGTTCTTTGGTTAACAAAAGTATTTTTGATTGCAGCATCAGGATTTGGTGCTTTCATCCAGGATTTAATTATTTTTTGTTCCTTTTCAAGGATGGTTTTAAGTTCTTCCTTTTCTAATTCCAAAGTGGCAACCATAGACTGATAACTTTTTAAAGCCAACTGAACATCTTTCAGTTCTTTTAATCTGGCCTGACTGGCGTTCAGTTCAGAAGTATTACTTTCAAACATTTTTAGACTTTCTGAACGCACAGTTTCAACAAATGAGATGTCAGCCTCTAAAAGAACCAAAAGATCCAGTTTATGTTCCTCATTACTTTCAAAACCAAAATCACTAACCTTTTTCATTATGATATCCACCCAACGACCAGAATCAACATCAGACTTGACCAAATGACCTTGATCTTCACGAGCCTTGAAACACATGTCCCTAACTTTTCCTCATCATCAGATGATTCATCAGACTCTTCCCATTTTTCAGTTTTGGCAATCATACAACCATTATTGCTTGAGTTGTCTTGTGCCATGAGAGCTATATGGGCTTTCAACTTCTTGTATTTAGCCTTATAGCTATCATCAGATTTCTGAAAGATAGAGTGGTTAGGGGCAGATTGTGATGATGAAGGTTGACTATATCTGCATTCCTTCATGAAATGTCCTTTCTTGCCACACTTAAAGCATTCAAGATTAGACTTATCAATAGAAGCGCTGGAAGCAAATGGTTTGCCAGATCGATTAGATTTAGCCTTAAAACGATTAAACCTTTTAGCCAGCATGGCAACCAGATCATCATTGTCATCCTGATCACAACCATGAGTAACATTATCAGAAATACCAGTTTTTAACATTTCAGAAACCATCTTCTTCATTGAGTCAGAATGATCACTCTCGAAGATAGTAGAGCAGTCCCATGTGGCTCAGAATACTGAACCATGACTGAACTGATAGAAGCATGATTTTTGGCATCTTGCTCAGCCACAGCTCTTTCAGCTTTATTCTCTTCAGTGTATCTGAAGGTTCCATATAAGGAAGCAAGAGTGTGACTGTGCAAGGTTTTTCCTTGTGTTAAGACAAAAATCAAATTTTCCCATTTTGAAGGTAAAATATCACAAAACTTTTCTAACAAAATTTCTTTGTCTTTAGTTACTCCCAAGGCTTTCAGTTGATTTACCAGATTAGTAAATCTGATATAGGTTTGAGTTAAAGTTTCACCAGGGATAGCAAAAAAAGCCTCATATCTTTTATTTAAAGCAACTTTTCTTGTGACAATTGTTTCAGAAGTGCCTTCAAACTGAGTCATAAGTTCCTCCCACATTAATTTAGAATTTTCAAGTAAGACAAGAGTGGGCATAAGAGTTTCAGGAACTGCATATAAGATCATATTTTGCAGCTTGGTATCAAGGTCTACCAGCCTATGATCTTCCTCAGACCAATGATCCTTCTCCTTAGGTGACATCCTAGGAGTCCCATCGGCATTTCTGACTACAGTAGAGGCATTCATTGGAACAAAGGGTCCTTCTTTTAAAATGTCGGTCAAATGTCTTTCAACACCAGCAATATACTTAAGCATGCATGCTTTCCATGTAATAAAATTTTCACTGTTCCCATCAAACTTGGGAACAGGATTATTTGAAAAATGTACATGCACATTATGCGAAGGTATATTGTTGTTAATGATAGGGGGTGGGTTAGTACCATTAGGGTTAGGGTTAGGACCTTCATTGATTACTTGATCAACCATCTTTACAGATCAAAGGTTATAGAATTAAAGTAATTCAACCTATCTGCTCTGATATGTTGGTGCATGTTTCTCGGTGACAAAAGCAATCTAGATGTGTGATGTATATTTATATATATTCAAGTCTTGTAATTTATCTTGTAATTACCGTTTGTCAATAATATTACCTTGGCATATATTGTTGATCATATTGGGATCCATTTATGTTTATATGTTTGTTTATTATTTGTGTTTTACAGGTTCTAGACATTACATGTAAAGAGTCATTAAGTTAATATTGTTTCTGCGTTTAACAGCAGTTGAAATATTAACTTAATGTACTTCCAAATGGAAGTTAAGTTAATTGTGTTTCTGCGTATTAACAGCAGGAGAAACATTAACTTAATCAATACTTCCAATAGGTAATATAGACAATGTTGTTTCTGTGTATTTACAACAGTAGAAACATTGTTGTAGCTAATGTTGGTTCTGCGTATATTTACAGCAGTATAAACATTGGCTGAGTTAATGTTGGTTCTGCGTCTTGACAGCAGTTGAAACATTAACTCAAATATTTCTAAGTGTTATTTGAGGGTTCTTGGGAACGAGCAAAATAGTTGCTTGTGAAAGAACACTCAAATGGTCATTTGAGAGTTTATGAGGAACAAGCAAAAGTTTGCTTGTTCATAAGAACTCTCAAATGGTTTGAGAGTTTCTGTGGAAACAAGCAAAAGCATGCTTGTCCATAAGAACTCTCAAACAGTTTTGTGTGTTCTGGGAAACACACAAACAGGCCAAAACCCTAATGGGCTTGACATGAGAACACTCAAATCCATTGGATTTGAGAGTTCTTGTCACTTGCCTATAAATAGAGGTGTGTGTTATGCGTGTTTCAACAAGAGTGTAGAGAGAGAAACGAGCAAAACCTAGAGAGAGAAAACCAAGAACACACACGGTTGATCTTGTGGGTGGTACTCGACTCACGCACGAACCGCAAACACACACCCGGTTTGGACGGCTCGTAGACTTAGATTACCACGTTGGTTGGTAAGGTTTGTCCGGAGAGCCGTTTCACTATAGTAACCAAATACGAGTGTTTATATTCACGCAAAAGATATATATATATATATATATATATATATATATACATATATATATATATATATATATATATATATCATAAAAGGTAGATATAGAAACCGTGGGTTATCTCAAGGAATTCCGCACCTCGACATATCCTTAAGTCAATCTCGGTTCGGTAAGACCCGGGGGACTTACAACTGGTATCAGAGCCATAGGTTATCAACAACCTTGGTTCGAGATTGATCACGGTTTGGGTATCCCACTTTTTGCGTGTTCTTAGGTGGAGAAGTGTTTTCGGGTTCGTTTGAAATAAAGGTTCAAACTTGACACCAAAATAAGACATATCTCATTCCTAAGATCATTTTCTCAAGTTTTCATTGATCAAGGAACAATATCGGGTTCGGGATCTAAGAAATTGTGAGAAAAACCGTGTTTGCGTGTTCTTGGTACTGTACCATTTGCGTGTTTCTTTACAATCCCCAGATCTGTGTGTTTCTCAAATTTTGCGTGTTTGTTTGAGAGTTCTTGAGGTTTTGAGAGTTCTTGAGGCTTTGAGAGTTCTTGAAGTTTTGAGAGTTCTTGTGGTTTGCTTGTTTAGTACACTTTTGCTCGTTTCATTTGAGTGTTCCTGTTTTTGCGTGTTCTTGTGTATTTGAGTGTTTATAAGTTGAACCTCATTCATAATGGCAGCAAACTATCTTAACCAATTAATACTAATGGACCATGAGACCGGTAAGGGTAATTCACCACCTAAGCTGATGATCATTGACCAATACTTTTCTTGGAAAGGTCGATTCGAATCCTTTATGCAATTCACGGATATTAGAATGTGGACTTGTATGACTGAAGGATATAGTGCCCCAACATATGAGGACAGTGGTGTTAACAAAGTTTATGCTCACCAAGATATGACTGAATCTAATAAAAAATTGTATGAGGCAGAGAAAAAGGCACTATCATGTTTAAAAATGTCATTGCCACAAGAAATATTACATTTATTTAATGGATTCAATACATCAAAAGAACTTTGGTTAGCATTAAAAAATCATTGTGAAGGGGATGAAACACTTAAAAAGAATCGTAGAGACCTTCTAAAGCATCAGTATAATGTATTTAATGGGTTAAGAAGTGAAAACTTAGATCAACTAATTACAAGATATTATCATTTGTTAGCAGAGTTGCAAGCATTTGAGGTTACCTATTCTGAGGAAGAAAAAGTCGAGAAATTTTTAGTTC
>CM067167.1:275551179-275653679 GCA_034093135.1 Erigeron breviscapus
AAAACATATATTTGAACAAGTAGAACGTGCTTACCTTGTTTGCGAATGAACAAGGTAGGGTCAATTGTGCCTTTGGTAAAGCCACCTCTTAGTAAGAAAGTAGTAAAGAATCATACCATGCTCGGGGTGCTTGCTTAAGACCGTAGAGAGCCTTGTCTAACCTGTAGACATGGTCTTTGGCCTTTGAGGATCAACAAAACCTTCTGGTTGATCAACGTAAACTTCTTCTTTGAGGTCACCATTCAAGAAAGCAGTCTTCACATCCATTTGAAACACAGTGAAGTTTCGGAATGCGGCATAAGCTAAGAATATCCGAATGGCCTCCATTCTTGCTACTGGAGCAAAAGTTTCGTCGAAGTCAACACCTGGTTGTTGGCAATAACCCTTTGCAACAAGTCGAGGTTTATTCCTTACTACCACTCCATTCTTATCCTATTTGTTTTTGAATATCCACTTTGTTCCAATTGGATCATCTATTCTAGGATTTGGAACTAATCTCCATACCTTCAGTCTTTCAAATTGCGCGAGTTCATCTTGCATTGCCTTAACCCACTCTGGATCACGAAGAGCTTCAGATACATTTTGGGTTCGATGTTGCTAAGAGAAAGTGCAACAAGACACTCATTTACTGAGGTACGAGTAGTTACTCCTGCTTGTGGATCTCCAATTATTTGATCAGTAGGATGGTCTTTCTGCATTCGTGTCCACTTGTGAGCATGAGGAAGAGGATCTTGTTGTTGAAGATCAACATCACCATCATTAAAACTTGAGTTTTGTTGAGAGATGGAGTCATAACTTGGTATAACTCTTTCCTCATAAGCTGGATGATCAAAATCAAGTGGTACATACACATTTGGAGTGTTTAATGGATTTTTTGTCTGAGTTAATCGAGAAGGTTGTTCTTGAACATTCACTTGAGAAGAATTATCCTGAGAGGATGGTGGAGAAATATCAGTAGAAGAGGATTCTTGCTCTGAAGAACTTGATGAAGATTCATGAATGTTGTCAGGAACTGGATCGTTGTTATGAAGAGGTTCATTGTTTTGAATTGGTTCAAAGATGACCTGAGGTTCTTGATCATGAATCGGTTTTGAATTATAGAATTCTTCAAAAAGAATATCTAATTCATCACTTGTTGGAGTTGGAAACTTCTTGAATATAGAAGCTAAGGTAGAATTCCTTGTAGAAGTACTTGAAGTACTTGGATCATTACTTGTTGGCAGCAAACCTACTTGCTCAAAAATCATGCCTGACATCTCATCAAACCAAACATTCATTGTTTCTTGAATTGTGTTGGTTCGACGATTATAGATTCGATAGGCAATTGATGTTTTGGAATAACCAACAAAATATCCTTCATCACCTTTCTTCTCGAACTTTCCAAGATTCTCCCGATCATTCAAAGTATAACAAACACACCCAAATATATGAAAGTAGTTGATGTTGGGTTTGCGTTTGTTAATAACCTCATAAGGAGTCTTTTCGAAACACTGATTGATAATGGACCGATTCTGAGTGTGACATGCAGTGTCAACAGCTTCAGCCCACATATTGGATGGCAATTTGGAATAAGCAAGCATTGTCCTTGCTGCTTCCACCAGCGATCGATTTCTCCTTTCAACAACACCGTTTTATTGTGGGGTGCGAACTGCTGAGAATTGATGAGTGATACCTTTGGATTTGTAGAATTCATCAAAAACAGCATTCTTGAACTCAGTTCCGTTATCCGAACGGATGTAATGAACTGGAAGTTGAAGATTTACTTGAGTATTAGTGATGAAATCTATCAACATCTGAGTTGTTTCATCTTGGATGCAAGGAACTTGACCCAAGTATATCTTGAATAATCATCAACAATAACCAAGATGTATTTCTTCCCATTTCGGCTTTGTACTTTCATCGGCCCACAAAGATCCATGTGAAGCAAATGAAGAGGTGCAAGAGAATTTGGAGATTTCTTCGGTTTATGAGAAGCTCTCTTAATCTTCCCAACAGCACAAGAAGGACAAACATGCTCACTTTCATACTTATAGTCAGGTAAGCCTTTAACAAGATGCTTGTTGACCAAAATATTGATGGTTTGAAAATTCAGATGCGACAGCCTTCTATGCCATAACCAAGAATTCTTTGAAGTAGCCTTTGAAATGAGACAAATATTATCGGTTGGTTGGTTATCATCGAGATTGACGGTAAAAGATTATCATCACGGTCACCACAAAGAATATCAACTCCATCTAGAGTTTGGACTTTGCAAAGAGATTTTCGAAACAGAACTTGAAGATTGTTATCACAGAATTGTCCAACACTGAACAAGTTGTGACTTAATCCTTCAACATAGTGAACTTCCTTGATGATAATTCCATTTCTTTCAATGTCTCCATAACCTAAGATAGGAGCGAAATTGTTGTTTCCAAAGCGAACTGTTCCCATGAATCTTTCAACAAAATTCTTGAGCAAAGATTTATTTCCAGTCATGTGCTTCGAACACCCGGAATCGAGTATCCAAACACAGATGGTTATTTCCTGTAATCAAAGAAATTTAACTGTTTTTAGGTACCCACTTGAAGACGGGTCCTTTATGGTTAGTTAAAACAGGCAGGGTATATAACTTAGGATATGCATTCAAACATGTTTTCGAATCAACATAAGCATTAACAAGCACATTATCAACAAACACATTTGAATAAAAGGTACGAACATTCACATGAGAATTAAAAGTAACATGTTTACAAGCATCATCATCAGATACACAAGTATGAGAATTAAGATTGTTTACAAGCTCACAAGGTCTTGCCTTGGCATTTTCAACAATATTTGACAAAGAAAAATTGTTTTGATTAACATGAACACCCTTCCTCCTATTAACAGCCTTTCTCCTCTTTCTTTTCTTCTGTTTCTCAACATCCTTTTGATTACTAGTGATCCTAGGTACTAATGTATTAGCGACCCATTTAGCACCACTAGTTATGCTCTTTCCACCTGTTGAATTGAAACTAAGAAGATTAGAACTAGGAGTTTTAAACACTTTCATCTTTTTGGAATCTTTTGGAGGTGAGGAAACTTCTTGATTCTTTGGTTTATCATGAGAAAACCATCCATATCTATCCCTATATCTAGTTGTACCATTTGATGTATCCTTAGTTAGCGAAACTGAGCTAGACTTAGACACTTTAGGTATAAAGCTAGATTGAGAGCTAGATTGAGAAGCATTAGGATAGTCTTTCGGAAGTTTCACTTTGGTGTACTTTGTCCTGAGTGGGGTTTCAACTTGTTCCTTTTTGACATGTTTCACCGGGGTAGCAATAAAGGTTTCTAACTTAATGGTCTTTGGTTCAGTCTTGATTAGTTTGGTCTTAACTCGTTTCTTTGAGTAATATGAAGTTGGAGCTTTGGACCATGGTTTTTGAGATTCCACTTTTGTTTCCACTTTGATTTTGGTAGATTCAATCTTTTTCTCAGTTTCTGAATTAAAAACATATTCACCCTCCATGAATTTATCAAAATCATTCTTTGTGAAATCTTTGGAAAAAGAAAATTTCAATGGAGATTGATTAGTTTCAGATTCATTTGAAAGTTTTAAACAATCAGGAATCTTGGTGTCCAACTTCACAATATGGGTAGTCTCAGAAATTAGGTCAACTTGAACTAACACATCTTTGGTTTCACAAGAAAATTGAGTAGAAGTATCAACACCTTTACTAGCACTAGGCTTAGGGTGAACAACTAACTCATCAACAGTGTTGCATGTGAAAAACCTATAGAAGTACCATATCAAAACTAAACTATGTGCAAGTTCTTCATTAGATAAATCAGATTGCACATAATCATCAGCTATAAATGTAGCAGTATTTTGACAAGTACACTGAAGAAAATCAGTCAAGGTCTGGGTAGAGGTATTGGTAGATGAATCACAAGTAGTTTGGGTAGAATTGTCTACTAAAGCACTTTGGTTAGTTTGAGTAGAAACATTCTCACAAACTTTCTTAGTATCAACAACAATACATTTATCCTCTGAATTCAGACTTTGAGACTTGAGGTGATTAATAACTTTTTGTTGTGATTCCACCTTTTGTTGTAAACCTTCTATTTGTTTTCCAAAAATGTGGTTGGAAAGTACATTTTAGTTGGTTTAGGTGGAGTACCGACAGATTCTTGGTTTTGAAAATTTGATTCAATTTCTTCCAATTTGAAAATTGAAGATTCCTTAGTTTTGTATGAATCATTTATTACATCATAATTAACCAAAAATTCTTGTTTTGGTATTCTCTCAACTTCATCAGTCTCAAATTCGTCATCCAATAGACGAATAAATTGTTGTATCATACCAAGTCGTAGGAATTTTTCATCATACAAGGGTTCAATTTCCTCTTTGGCTTTTTGTAATGGTGTGATATTCTCAAATCCCAACCCGAGAAGAAGTTCTGTTTTGTCAATTTTTGACTTGTTGAAATAGGCAGTGAAATTCAAGAGAGGATTTTGTTCAACTTTATATAACTTTTCTTGATAGAAAAGTATATACTTTTTAAGTTCCTCAACTTGTTTTTCAAGATTCTCAATCTCAATGCCTTTAGAAAACAATTATGATTTAAATCAGAAATCTTCCTTTCGAATTCAACATTGTTTGGTTTAGCTTCTTGAAGCTTTTTATTGAGAATATCAACATCCATTTGTCTTGCATTTGCCCGAAGCCATTCATTGGACTTTTGAATTTCAAGATCTTGATTGGTCTTTTCAAGATCATGAATGGTCTTTTCTAGATTTTGACATTTTTGTAATAACTTAGAATCAAGAGAGATATTCAACTCACATTCTTTAACCAACATCTTATCTTTGTAAGCTTGAAAATCTTGTTTAATAGCATCATGTTCAAAAAGTAATTTTGAATGTTCTTCAAGAAGGTTTGAAAATTCACTTTTAGAAAATGAAATGCTATTTTTCAACTTTTTGTTTTTGTTGGCTAAAGAATTGATATGAGTTGTTAAATCTGATAAAGCTAATCTACATAACTCTTTGTCCTTAATCAAAGAAAAAGTAGAGTCGAGATTTACCTCATCATCTGGGTATTCATCATCAGTGCTTTCTGCTTCAAAGACTTTGTTCTTGGCCAACCTTGCCATATAGCAAACATTAGCAGAGAGATCTTGATCTTCATCATCTGTGAGTAACAGCCATTTGTCATCTTCAGCTAGCAATGCATGTCCTGCTTCGACTTGTTTGGCTAACAGCATCTTCTGCTTGTAATACTCATAGTTCCGCTTTCGAGGTTGTTTGCAATCAACAGCAAAATGTCCAGGAATACCACAATTGTAGCACTTTTTGTCTGATGCCTTACCCTTCTCAACAACTTGTTTCTCATAGTACTTTCTTCTTTTCACCATACCTTGATCCATTAGCTTCACCTAGCTCATTACTCTTAGGATGATAGTGTTCCTTCTTGGGAAATGCACTTGTAGAAGAAGTGCGGAGATTGTTGTTTGTTGGCCTCGCTTTGTAAAATTTTCTCTTGAAATGCTTTGTTACCGCGGCAAGAGCTTGATATAGTTCATCTGAAACACCATCTCTTGTAGCCATCAGATCATCTCCCTCCTCATCAGATGAAGAAACAACTACCATTTGCCTCTTAAGAGCTTCAGAAATCTTCTTCTCAACTATCAATGCCAAAGGATCAGAAGATACAACTTCTGGCATTTGTTTAATGAAGCTTTGTTTAGGACTTGGTTTTCATTTAGTTTGAAAGATTCATAAAGAGTATGAATGGTGAACTTGGTCAGATTTTGATGTTGCTTGATCTGTGTTCCAAAATCTTCCCATTCTAGACCAAGAGCTTTGATGAATTTGATGTTTAACTCAATCTCTGTTTTCTTGACATTGTTCTTCCTCAGTTCATTTATGACATTGCAGAATCTGTAGTAGACAGCTTCAAGAGATTCATTTGGCATTTTTGTGAAGTTGTCAAACTCAGTCAAAACATTGGTCAATCTTATCGTCGAAGTCACGTCAGCTCCTTCCATCTGTCTAGCCACCTCATCCATATCTCCTTGGCTGTATCATAAGAATCAACAGAGCCATAGATTTCATCTGGTAGAGCTTTGTATAAGCATGACCTAGCTCTGTTATCTGCAGCTGTTCGATCTTTTTGTTCAGCATTCAAAAGATCATGAGTTAGAATTGCATCAGTAGTGGGATGGCGATGAACGACAAGTCCATTAAGGATGGAATCTTTCATCATATGACCATTTGTTTGACTTTCCACATAGTCCATAAATCTTTTCTTCCATAGTCCATAGGAACCACAGTAGAGAACTGGAGGTCTTGTGTCTGAACCCAATGCCAATGCTTCACGAGAAGCCATTTGAATTTGATTTGATTTAAAAAATTGAATTGAATTAAGATCAGAAAATGAAACGATCTTGAGAAGATCGTCCTGGGTGAGATCGTCCTAAGTAAGATCGTCCTGGGATTTTTGGTGAAATTTGGTTAAGTATGAAAATGAAACGATCTTGAAATGAAATGGTCTTGAAATGAAATGATCTTGAAGTGAAATGATCTTGAACTAAATGATTTTGGATAAAACGATCTTGAATTAAAATGATTTTGGAATGAAACGATTCAAAGAACTGGGACGATCTTGGTTGAAGATCGTCTTAAGTTCAGAAGAAATGGGACGATCTTGGAGAAGATCGTCTTAGGTTTCTGTATGCTGAGACGATCTTGGTGAAGATCGTCTTGGTCTTCTTTCTCAAAAGTTTTCAAGTATAAAACTTTCCAAGTATTTGAATTGACCCAACCAATCCTTCCGGATTAGTTAGCCACAATCAAACACTTCCCAACACACAACCACTTGTCAAGACGATCTTGAGGAGATCGTCCTACAAGTCACAAAGTACTAAGTATAAAAAATGAACTTTCAACGACTAAGACGATCTTGGGAAGATCGTCCTAGTGAAGATCGTCTTAGAGTCATCTTCTTCATCTCATCAGTTTTCCATAAAAACTCCATTAACAACTTCAAAAAGCTTCAATATCTTTTGAATTACTGGGAGTTAGATCACGAAATCACTTGCAAACTGATTGTATTCACTTCCGCAACAAATTTATGAACAACATTCAACACAAAACACAACAGATTCAAATCCCTCAAATTCGCGCCAAAACTGCAAAATTCAATCTCGAGAATTAGATTGAATTGGAACTTGAGACTTGACAGGATTATGTTTTCAATAACCACGAATCTATTGGTGAACAAATAACTGTGATTTTATGTGATTTGGAATGTGAATTTTGATGAACCAGTAGGTGAAAAATACGAACTAAAATTGTAAATAGATTTGATTTTGATGAATTTGTGATTGAATTCAGTTATGGATCGTCATCAGATCGATGTTTTGCTCTGATACCACTTGTTATAACACGATTTATAACACCGAATTCAAGTCATCAATGGTGGATTTGGTGAGTGTGTGTTCTTGGTGTTTGTGTGTGTTTTGAGAGAGAATTGTGTGTTAAAGTTATCAGGTATTAAAGTTATGAAAGGATTATACAAAAGTTATGATCTATAAGGTATGAGAGGGCTATTTATAGTCTAACTACACAATTATGCTAATTGTCACAATTAGCCCCTCAACCTTAGTGATCATTTATCTATGATTTAATAACAAGAAATTCCTCTAATCTAGATTACAATTTATCACTATTTTTGGATTTCTAACATTGGTAAAGCCACCTCTTAGTAAGAAAGTAGTTAAAGAATCATACCATGCTCGGGGTGCTTGCTTAAGACCGTAGAGAGCCTTGTCTAACCTGTAGACATGGTTTGGCCTTTGAGGATCAATAAAACCTTCTGGTTGATCAACGTAAACTTCTTCTTTGAGGTCACCATTCAAGAAAGCAGTCTTCACATCCATTTGAAACACAGTAAAGTTTCGGAATGCGGCATAAGCTAAGAATATTCGAATGGCCTCCATTCTTGCAACAGGAGCAAAAGTTTCGTCGAAGTCAACACCAGGTTGTTGGCAATAACCCTTTGCAACAAGTCGAGCTTTATTCCTTACTACCACTCCATTCTCATTCTTTTTGTTTTTGAATATCCACTTTGTTCCGATTGGATCATCTTTTCTAGGATTTGGAACTAATCTCCATACCTTCAGTCTTTCAAATTGTGTGAGTTCATCTTGCATTGCTGTAACCCACTCTGGATCACGAAGAGCTTCAGATACTGTTTTGGGTTCGATATTGCTAAGAGAAAGTGCAACAAGACACTCATTTACTGAAGTACGAGTAGTTACTCCTGCTTGTGGATCTCCAATTATTTGATTAGTAGGATGGTATTTCTGCATACGTGTCCACTTGTGAGCATGAGGAAGAGGATCTTGTTGTTGAAAATCAACATCACCATTATTAAAACTTGAGTTTTGTAGAGAGATGGAATCATAACTTGGTAGAACTCTTTCCTCATAAGCTGGATGATCAAAGTCAAGTGGTACATACACATTTGGAGTGTTCAAAGGATTTGTTGTCTGAGTAAATCGAGAAGGTTGTTCTTGAACATTCACTTGAGAAGCATTATCAGGAGAGGATGGTGGAGAAGAATCATTAAAAGAGGATCCTTGTTCTGAAGAACTTGATGATGATTCATGAATGTTGTCAGGAACTGGATCGTTGTTATGAAGAGGTTCATTGTTTTGAATTGGTTCAACGATGACTTGAGGTTCTTGATCATGAATCGGTTTTGAATTATAGAATTCTTCAAAAAGAATATCTAATTCATCACTTGTTGGAGTTGGAAACTTCTTGAATTTAGAAGCTAAGGTAGAATTCCTTGTAGAAGTACTTGAAGCACTTGGATCATTACTTGTTGGTAGCAAACTTTCTTGCTCAAAAATCATGCCTGACATCTCATCAAACCAAACATTCATTGTTTCTTGAATTGTGTTTGTTCGACGATTATAGATTCGGTAGGCAATTGATGTTTTGGAATAACCAACAAAATATCCTTCATCACCTTTCTTCTCGAACTTTCCAAGATTCTCACGATCATTCAAAGTGTAACAAACACACCCAAATATATGAAAGTAGTTGATGTTGGGTTTGCGTTTGTTAACAACCTCATAAGGAGTCTTTTCGAAATGCTGATTGATAATGGACCGATTCTGAGTGTGACAAGCAGTGTCAACAGCTTCAGCCCACATATTGAATGGCAATTTGGAATAAGCAAGCATTGTCCTTGCTGCTTCCACTAGCGATCGATTTCTCCTTTCAACAACACCATTTTGTTGTGGGGTGCGAACTGCTGAGAATTGATGAGTAATACCTTTGGATATGCAGAATTCATCAAAAACAGCATTCTTGAACTCAGTACCGTTATCCGAACGGATGTAACGAACTGGAAGTTGAAGATTTACTTGAGTAGTAGTGATGAAATCTATCAACATCTGAGTTGTTTCATCTTTAGATGCAAGGAACTTGACCCAAGTATATCTTGAATAATCATCAACAATAACCAAGATGTATTTCCAGTCATGTGCTTCGAACACCCGGAATCGAGTATCCAAACACAGATGGTTATTTCCTGCAATCAAAGAAATTTAACCGTTTTTAGGTACCCACTTGAAGACGGGTCCTTTATGGTTAGTTAAAACAGGCAGGGTATATAACTTAGGAAATGCATTCAAACATGTTTTTGAATCAACATAAGCATTAACAAGCACATCATCAACAAACACATTTGAATAAAAAGTACGAACATTCACATGAGAATTAAAAGTAACATGTTTACAAGCATCAACATCAACCACACAATTACGGGAATTAAAATTGTATACAAGTTCACAAGGTCTAGCCTTGGCATATTCAACATTATTTAACAAAGAAGAATTGTTTTGATTAACAGGAACACCCTTCCTCCTCCTTCTTTTCTTCTTTTTCTCAACATCCTTTTGATTACTAGTGATCTTAGGTACTAATGTATTAGCAACCCATTTAGCACCACATTTATGCTCTTTCCACCTGTTGAATTGAAACTAAGAAGATTAGAACGAGGTGTTTTAAACACTTTCATCTTTTTGGAATCTTTTGAAGGTGAGGAAACTTCTTGAATTTAGAAGCTAAGGTAGAATTCCTTGTAGAAGTACTTGAAGCACTTGGATCATTACTTGTTGGTAGCAAACTTTCTTGCTCAAAAATCATGCCTGACATCTCATCAAACCAAACATTCATTGTTTCTTGAATTGTGTTTGTTCGACGATTATAGATTCGGTAGGCAATTGATGTTTTGGAATAACCAACAAAATATCCTTCATCACCTTTCTTCTCGAACTTTCCAAGATTCTCACGATCATTCAAAGTGTAACAAACACACCCAAATATATGAAAGTAGTTGATGTTGGGTTTGCGTTTGTTAACAACCTCATAAGGAGTCTTTTCGAAATGCTGATTGATAATGGACCGATTCTGAGTGTGACAAGCAGTGTCAACAGCTTCAGCCCACATATTGAATGGCAATTTGGAATAAGCAAGCATTGTCCTTGCTGCTTCCACTAGCGATCGATTTCTCCTTTCAACAACACCATTTTGTTGTGGGGTGCGAACTGCTGAGAATTGATGAGTAATACCTTTGGATATGCAGAATTCATCAAAAACAGCATTCTTGAACTCAGTACCGTTATCCGAACGGATGTAACGAACTGGAAGTTGAAGATTTACTTGAGTAGTAGTGATGAAATCTATCAACATCTGAGTTGTTTCATCTTTAGATGCAAGGAACTTGACCCAAGTATATCTTGAATAATCATCAACAATAACCAAGATGTATTTCCAGTCATGTGCTTCGAACACCCGGAATCGAGTATCCAAACACAGATGGTTATTTCCTGCAATCAAAGAAATTTAACCGTTTTTAGGTACCCACTTGAAGACGGGTCCTTTATGGTTAGTTAAAACAGGCAGGGTATATAACTTAGGAAATGCATTCAAACATGTTTTTGAATCAACATAAGCATTAACAAGCACATCATCAACAAACACATTTGAATAAAAAGTACGAACATTCACATGAGAATTAAAAGTAACATGTTTACAAGCATCAACATCAACCACACAATTACGGGAATTAAAATTGTTTAAAAGTTCACAAGGTCTAGCCTTGGCATATTCAACATTATTTAACAAAGAAGAATTGTTTTGATTAACAGGAACACCCTTCCTCCTCCTTCTTTTCTTCTTTTTCTCAACATCCTTTTGATTACTAGTGATCTTAGGTACTAATGTATTAGCAACCCATTTAGCACCACTATTTATGCTCTTTCCACCTGTTGAATTGAAACTAAGAAGATTAGAACGAGGTGTTTTAAACACTTTCATCTTTTTGGAATCTTTTGAAGGTGAGGAAACTTCTTGCTTCTTTGGTTTATCATGTGAAAACCATCCATATCTATCCCTATATCTAGTTGTACCATTTGATGTATCCATAGTTAGCGAAACTGAGCTAGACTTAGACACCTTAGGTATAGAGCTAGATTGAGAGCTAGATTGAGAAGCATTAGGATAGTCTTTCGGAAGTTTCACTTTGGTGTACTTTGTCCTGAGTGGGGTCTCAGCTTGTTCCTTTTTGACATGTTTCACTGGGGTAGAAACAAAGGTTTCTAACTCAATGGTCTTTGGTTCAGTCTTGACGAGTTTGGTCTTAACTCGTTTCTTTGAGTAATATGAAGTTGGAGCTTTGGACAATGGTTTTTGAGATTTCACTTTTGTTTCAACTTTGATTTTGGTAGATTCAATCTTTTTCTCAGTTTTTGAATTAAAAAAATATTCTCCCTCCATGAATTTATCAAAATCATCTTGTGTGACATCTTTTGAAAAAGAAAATTTCAATGGAGATTGATTGGTTTCAAATTCATTTGAAAGTTTTGAAAAATCAGGAATCTTGGTGTCCAACTTCACATCATGGATAGTCTCGGAAATTAGTTCAACTTGAACTGACACATCTTTGGTCTCACAAGAAAATTGAAGTAGAAGTATCAACACCTATACTAGCACTAGGCTTAGGGTGAACAACTAACTCATCAACAGTGTTGCATGTGAAAAACCTATAGAAGTACCATATCAAAACTAAACTATGTGCAAGTTCTTCATCAGATAAATTAGATTGCACATAATTATCAGCTATAAATGTAGCAGTATTTTGACAAGTACATTTAAGAGAATCAGTCAAGGTCTGAGTAGAGGTATTGGTAGATGAATCACAAGTAGTTTGAGTAGAATTGTCTACTAAAGTACTTTGGTCAGTTTGAGTAGAAACATTCTCACAAACTTTCTTAGTATCAACAACAATACATTTATCCTCTGAATTCGGACTTTGAGACTTGAGGTGATTAATTACTTTTTGTTGAGATTCCACCTTTTGTTGTAAACCTTCTACTTGTTTTTCCAAAAATGTGGTTGGAAAATACATTTTAGTTGGTTTAGGTGGAGTACCGACAGATTCTTGGTTTTGAAAATTTGATTCAATTTCTTCCAATTTGAAAATTGAAGATTCTTTAGTTTTGTATGAATCATTTATTGCATCATAATTAACCAAAAATTCATGTTTTGGTATTCTCTCAACTTCATCAGTCTCAAATTCGTCATCCAATGGACGAATAAATTGTTGTATCATACAAAGTCGTAGAAATTTTTCATCATACAAGGGTTCAATTTCCTCTTTGGCTTTTTGTAATGGTGTGATATTCTCAAATCCCAACCCGAGAAGAAGATCCGTTTTGTCATTTTTTGACTTGTTGAAATAGGCAGTGAAATCCAAGAGAGGATTTTGTTCAACTTTATATAACTTTTCTTGATAGAAAAGTATATTCTTTTTAAATTCCTCAACTTGTTTTTCAAGATTCTCAATCTCAATGCCTTTTAGAAAACAATTATGATTTAAATCAGAAATCTTCCTTTCGAATTCAACGTTGTTTGGTTTAGCTTCTTGAAGCTTTTTATTAAGAATATCAACATCCATTTGTCTAGCATTTGCCTGAAGCCATTCATTGGTCTTTTGAATTTCAAGATCTTGATTGGCCTTTTCAAGATCATGAATGGTCTTTTCAAGATTGTGACATTTTTGTAATAACTTAGAATCAGGAGAGACATTCAACTCACATTCTTTAACCAACATTTCATCTTTGTATGCTTGAAAATCTTGTTTAATAGCATCATGTTCAAAAAGTAATTTTGAATGTTCTTCAAGAAGTTTTGAAAATTCACTTTTAGAAAATGAAATACTATTTTTCAACTTTTTGTTTTTGTTGGCTAAAGATTTGATATGAGTTGTCAAATTTGATAAAGCTAATCTACATGACTCTTTATCCTTAATCAAAGAAAAGGTAGAGCCGAGAGTTTCCTCATTATCTGGGTATTCATCATCAGTGCTTTCTGCTTCAAAAACTTTGTCCTTTGCCAACCTTGCCATAAAGCAAACATTAGCAGAGAGATCTTGATCTTCATCATCTGAGAGTAATAGCCATTTGTCATCTTCAGCGAGCAATGCATGTCCTGCTTCAACTTGTTTGGTTAACAGCATCTTCTGCTTGTAATACTCATAATTCCGCTTTCGATGTTGTTTGCAATCAACAGCAAAATGTCCAGGAATATCACAATTGTAGCACTTTTTGTCTAATGCCTTACCCTTCTCAACAACTTGTTTCTCATAAGCTTCCTTCTTTCACCATGTTTTGATCCACTAGCTTCACCTTGCTCATTACTCTTAGGATGATAATGTTCCTTCTTGGGAAATGCACTTGTAGAAGCAGTGCGGAGATTGTTGTTTGTTGGCCTCGCTTTGTAAAATTTTCTCTTGAAATGCTTTGTTACCGCGGCAAGAGCTTGATATAGTTCATCTGAAACACCATCTCTTGTAGCCATCAGATCATCTCCCTCCTCATCAGATGAAGAAACAACTACCATTTGCCTCTTAAGAGCTTCAGAAATCTTCTTCTCAACTATCAATGCCAAAGGATCAGTAGATACAACTTCTGGCATTTTGCTTGATGAAGCTTTGTTTAGGACTTGGTTTTCATTGAGTTTGAAAGATTCATAAAGAGTATGAATGGTGAACTTGGTCAGATTTTGATGTTGCTTGATCTGTGTTCCAAAATCTTCTCATTCTGGACCAAGAGCTTTGATGAATTTGATGTGTAACTCAATCTCTGTTTTCTTGACATTGTTCTTCCTCAGTTCATTTATGACATTGCAGAATCTGTAGTAGACAGCCTCAAGAGTTTCATTTGGCAATTTTGTGAAGTTGTCAAACTCAGTCAAATCATTGGTCAATCTTATTGTTGAAGTCACGTCAGCTCCTTCCATCTGTCTAGCCACCTCATCCCATATTTCCTTGGCTGTATCATAAGAATCAACAGAGCCATAG
Organism: Erigeron breviscapus; assembly: GCA_034093135.1. Classification (NCBI taxonomy): domain Eukaryota; kingdom Viridiplantae; phylum Streptophyta; class Magnoliopsida; order Asterales; family Asteraceae; genus Erigeron; species Erigeron breviscapus. The sequence continues at coordinate 275,565,581 of CM067167.1, forward strand.
ATTTCATCCGGTAGAGCTTTGTATAAGCATGACCTAGCTCTGTTATCTGCAGCTGTTCGATCTTTTTGTTCAGCATTCAAAAGATCATGAGTTAGAATTGCATCAGTAGTGGGATGGCGATGAACGGCAAGTCCATTAAGGATGGAATCTTTCATCATATGACCATTTGTTTGACTTTCCACATAGTCCATAAATCTTTTCTTCCATAGTCCATAGGAACCACGGTAGAGAACTGGAGGTCTTGTATCTGAACCTAATGCCAATGCTTCACGAGAAGCCATTTGAAATTGATTTGATTTGAAAAATTGAATCGAATTAAGAGTTGAAAAAAAATTAGGAAATGAAACGATCTAGGGAAGATCGTCCTAGAGAAGATCGTCTTAGAGGAGATCGTCCTAGAGGAGATCGTCTAGAGAAGATCGTCTTAGAGGAGATCGTCTTAGAATAAAAGAAAACGATTTGAAAGAGATTGTTTTGAAGTATCTAGGGAAAGTTGGTTAAGTGAGAAATGAAACTGAAATTGAAGTTTGTTTTGGATTGAAGTTTAGGAAATGAAACGATCTAGGGAAGATCGTCCTAGAGAAGATCGTCTTAGAGGAGATCGTCCTAGAGGAGATCGTCTTAGAGGAGATCGTCTTAGAGGAGATCGTCCTAGAGGAGATCGTCTTAGAATAAAAGAAAACGATTTGAAAGAGATTGTTTTGAAGTATCTAGGGAAAGTTGGTTAAGTGAGAAATGAAACTGAAATTGAAGTTTGTTTTGGATTGAAGTTTAGGAAATGAAACGATCTAGGGAAGATCGTCCTAGAGAGATCGTCTTAGAATAAAAGAAAACGATTTGAAAGAGATTGTTTTGAAGTATCTAGGGAAAGTTGGTTAAGTGAGAAATGAAACTGAAATTGAAGTTTGTTTTGGATTGAAGTTTAGGAAATGAAACGAATGAAAGAAGATCGTTTTGTACATGAAAATGAAACGGTCTTGTCAGAATGTAATGGAAAGGAATGAAATTTGAGCAAAACCAATCTATAAGATCAGTTACCCAAGAAGAGTATGATTCCCAATCACAACAACTTCAAATGTTCAATCAAAACACACCAATGTTCAAAGGAACTGGGACGATCTTGATGAGATCGTCCTAAGGCGTCAAGGTCAGTGTGCTGGGACGATCTTGAGGAGATCGTCTTAGATTTCTTTCCCAAAACTTTCAAGTATAAAATACTTTCCAAGTATTTGAATTGACCAAACCAATCCTTACGGATTAATTAGCCACAAACAAACACTTCACCACACACCACTTGTCAGAACGATCTTGTGAGGATCGTCCTACAAGCTACCAAGTACAAGAATAAAAAATGATAGTTCAAAGACTGAGACGATCTTGCTGAGATCGTCCTAGCCAAAATCGTTCTGAAAGCATCTTCTTCATCAGCAAAACAGTTTTATACAAAAACTCCATTAACGACTTCATAAAGCTTCAATAACTTTCGAATTACTAGGAGTTAGAACATGAAATCACTTGCAAGCTGTTTGTTTTCACCTTAGCAACACACCGATTAACAAAATTCAACACAAAACACAACAGATTCGAATCCCAAATTTCGCGCTAAAATGCAAAAATTCAAACTAGAGATTTAGATCGAATTGAAACTTGAAACTTGACAGGATTATGTTTTTAACTACCACGAATCTATTGATGAACAAATAACTGTGATTTTATGCGATTTGAGAGGTAAATTTTGATGAAACAGTAGATGAAAAAGACGAACAAAAATGTAAATATTTTTGATTTTTGATGAATTTGTGACTGAATTCAGTTATGGATCGATATCAGAATGATGTTTTGCTCTGATACCACATGTTATAACACGATTTCTATCACCGAATTCACGTCATCAATGGCGGTTTTGGTGAGTGTGTGTTCTTGGTGTTTGTGTATGTGTTTTGAGAGAGAAAGTGTGTGTGTATAAAAGTTGCTGATTGGTATTAATTGAGGGTGTAAGGTTATACCAGAATTTTTAATCCCAAAGGTATGAGAGGGGTATTTATAGGCTACCTATACAATTATGCTAATTATCACAATTAGCCCCTCAACCTTAGTGATCATTTACCTATGACTTAAAAACAAGAAAGTCCTCTAATCTAAATTACAATTTATCACTATTTTTGGATTTCTAACACCCTCGCAATTGTAACACTTTATCTTTGACTTATCAAAGCCAAGCTTGGAACCCACGACCTTTTGCCTGTTCTTGATAAGAACCGTTTAGCCCGAAGAGTTAGCATAGCCATTTGCCATTGCAGATCCATCTCTTCTAAGTCCAAAGGATCAATCTGCTCATAGTCTTCATCTATAAGACTCGGATCTTGAACCTTTCCTTGGATAAACTGTTCATATGATGTCACAAATGACGCAAGAACGGATAAGTGACTTTCCGCACATTTGACACTTATAGGCACGGTGGAACTAGCACTGTAGGTAGGATATCCACGGTTGCCTAGATTGTCGCTCTGACTTGAAACAAGACATATGTTCCCCTCAGAGTCAAACGAGATCTTTTGTAAGTCAACATCTTCACTCAGGAATGCCCTTGTGCTTCCTTCAGGGGAACCTGGACTTACATTGATCGTAGACCTACTTTAATAAAGCTCGGGAATCTGAGCATTATTATATCCTGCTTCCCTCCTTTTAGTTTCATTTCTTGTCCCCTAAACTTAGCAACTATCTGAGTCAAAGACATATCAGAGAAATCTTCTTTTTTCTTCAAAGTGGTAATATAATTACTCCACTTTTCCGGTAAGGAACTAAAAAATTTCTCAACTTTTTCTTCCTCAGAATAGGTAACTTCAAATGCTTGCAACTCTGTTAGCAAATGATAATACCTTGTAATTAGTTGATCTAAGTTTTCACTTCTTAACCCTTTAAATACATTATACTGATGCTTTAGAAGGTCTCTACGATTCTTTTTAAGTGTTTCATCCCCTTCACAGTGATTTTTTAATGCTAACCAAAGTTCTTTTTATGTATTGAATCCATTAAATAAATGTAATATTTCTTGTGGCAATGACATTTTTAAACATGATAGTGCCTTTTTACTCCGCCTCATACAATTTTTTATTAGATTCAGTCATATCTTGGTAAGCATAAACTTTGTTAACACCACTGTCCTCATATGTTGGGGCACTATATCCTTCAGTCATACAAGTCCACATTCTAATATCCGTGAATTGCATAAAGGATTCGAATCGACCTTTCCAAGAAAAGTATTGGTTAATGATCATCAGTTTAGGTGGTGAATTACCCTTACCGGTCTCATGGTCCATTAGTATTAATTGGTTAAGATAGTTTGCTGCCATTATGAATGAGGTTCAACTTATAAACACTCAAATACACAAGAACACGCAAAAACAGGAACACTCAAATGAAACGAGCAAAAGTGTACTAAACAAGCAAACCACAAGAACTCTCAAAACTTCAAGAACTCTCAAAGCCTCAAGAACTCTCAAAACCTCAAGAACTCTCAAACAAACACGCAAAATTTGAGAAACACGCAGATCTGGGGATTGTACTGAAACACGCAAATGGTACAGTACCAAGAACACGCAAACACGGTTTTTCTCACAATTTCTTAGATCCCGAACCCGATATTGTTCCTTGATCAATGAAAACTTGAGAAAATGATCTTAGGAATGAGATATGTCTTATTTTGGTGTCAAGTTTGAACCTTTATTTCAAACGAACCCGAAAACACTTCTCCACCTAAGAACACACAAAAAGTGGGATACCCAAACCGTGATCAATCTCGAACCAAGGTTGTTGATAACCTATGGCTCTGATACCAGTTGTAAGTCCCCCGGTCTTACCGAACCGAGATTGACTTAAGGATATGTCGAGGTGCGGAATTCCTCAGATAACCCACGGTTTTTATATCTACCTTTTATGATATATATATATATATATATCTCTATATATATATATATATATATATATTATATATATATCTTTTGCGTGAATATAAACACTCGTATTTGGTTACTATAGTGAAACGGCTCTCCGGACAAACCTTACCAACCAACGTGGTAATCTAAGTCTACGAGCCGTCCAAACCGGGTGTGTGTTTGCGGTTCGTGCGTGAGTCGAGTACCACCCACAAGATCAACCGTGTGTGTTCTAGGTTTTCTCTCTCTAGGTTTTGCTCGTTTCTCTCTCTACACTCTTGTTGAGAACACGCATAACACACACCACTATTTATAGGCAAGTGACAAGAACTCTCAAATCCAATGGATTTGAGTGTTCTCATGTCAAGCCCATTAGGGTTTTAGCCTGTTTGTGTGTTTCCCAGAACACACAAACTGTTTGAGAGTTCTTATGGACAAGCATGCTTTTGCTTGTTTCCACAGAAACTCTCAAACCATTTGAGAGTTCTTATGAACAAGCAAACTTTTGCTTGTTCCTCATAAACTCTCAAATGACCATTTGAGTGTTCTTTCCACAAGCAACTATTTTGCTCGTTCTCAAGAACCCTCAAATAACACTTAGAAATATTTGAGTTAATGTTTCAACTGCTGTCAAGACGCAGAACCAACATTAACTTAGCCAATGTTTATACTGCTGTAAATATACGCAGAACCAACATTAGCTACGACAATGTTTCTACTGTTGTAAATACACAGAAACAACATTGTCTATATTACCTATTGGAAGTATTGATTAAGTTAATGTTTCTCCTGCTGTTAATACGCAGAAACACAATTAACTTAACTTCCATTTGGAAGTACATTAAGTTAATATTTCAACTGCTGTTAAACGCAGAAACAATATTAACTTAGCCAATGTTTATACTGCTGTAAATATACGCAGAACCAACATTAAACTTAGCCAATGTTTATACTGCTGTAAATATACGCAGAACCAACATTACTTAGCCAATGTTTATACTGCTGTAAATATACGCAGAACCAACATAACTTAGCCAATGTTTATACTGCTGTAAATATACGCAGAACCAACATAACTTAGCCAATGTTTATACTGCTGTAAATATACGCAGAACCAACATAACTTAGCCAATGTTTATACTGCTGTAAATATACGCAGAACCAACATACTTAGCCAATGTTTATACTGCTGTCAAGAACGCAGAACCAACATTAACTTAGCCAATGTTTATACTGCTGTAAATATACGCAGAACCAACATTAGCTACGACAATGTTTCTACTGTTGTAAATACACAGAAACAACATTGTCTATATTACCTATTGGAAGTATTGATTAAGTTAATGTTTCTCCTGCTGTTAAACGCAGAAACAATATTAACTTAATGACTCTTTACATGTAATATCTAGAACCTGTAAAACACAAATAATAAACAAACATATAAACATAAATGGATCCCAATATGATCAACAATATATGCCAAGGTAATATTATTGACAAACGGTAATTACAAGATAAATTACAAGACTTGAATATATATAAATATACATCACACATCTAGATTGCTTTTGTCACCGAGAAACATGCACCAACATATCAGAGCAGATAGGTTGAATTACTTTAATTCTATAACCTTTGATTTGTAAAGATGGTTGATCAAGTAATCAATGAAGGTCCTAACCCTAACCCTAATGGTACTAACCCACCCCCTATCATTAACAACAATATACCTTCGCATAATGTGCATTTACATTTTTCAAATAATCCTGTTCCCAAGTTTGATGGGAACAGTGAAACTTTTATTACATGGAAAGCATGCATGCTTAAGTATATTGCTGGTGTTGAAAGACATTTGACCGACATTTTAAAAGAAGGACCCTTTGTTCCAATGAATGCCTCTACTGTAGTCAGAAATGCCGATGGGACTCCTAGGATGTCACCTAAGGAGAAGGATCATTGGTCTGAGGAAGATCATAGGCTGGTAGACCTTGATACCAAGCTGCAAAATATGATCTTATATGCAGTTCCTGAAACTCTTATGCCCACTCTTGTCTTACTTGAAAATTCTAAATTAATGTGGGAGGAACTTATGACTCAGTTTGAAGGCACTTCTGAAACAATTGTCACAAGAAAAGTTGCTTTAAATAAAAGATATGAGGCTTTTTTTGCTATCCCTGGTGAAACTTTAACTCAAACCTATATCAGATTTACTAATCTGGTAAATCAACTGAAAGCCTTGGGAGTAACTAAAGACAAAGAAATTTTGTTAGAAAAGTTTTGTGATATTTTACCTTCAAAATGGGAAAATTTGATTTTTGTCTTAACACAAGGAAAAACCTTGCACAGTCACACTCTTGCTTCCTTATATGGAACCTTCAGATACACTGAAGAGAATAAAGCTGAAAGAGCTGTGGCTGAGCAAGATGCCAAAAATCATGCTTCTATCAGTTCAGTCATGGTTCAGTATTCTGAGCCACATGGGACTGCTCTACTATCTTCGAGAGTGATCATTCTGACTCAATGAAGAAGATGGTTTCTGAAATGTTAAAAACTGGTATTTCTGATAATGTTACTCATGGTTGTGATCAGGATGACAATGATGATCTGGTTGCCATGCTGGCTAAAAGTTTAATCGTTTTAAGGCTAAATCTAATCGATCTGGCAAACCATTTGCTTCCAGCGCTTCTATTGATAAGTCTAATCTTGAATGCTTTAAGTGTGGCAAGAAAGGACATTTCATGAAGGAATGCAGATATAGTCAACCTTCATCATCACAATCTGCCCCTAACCACTCTATCTTTCAGAAATCTGATGATAGCTATAAGGCTAAATACAAGAAGTTGAAAGCCCATATAGCTCTCATGGCACAAGACAACTCAAGCAATAATGGTTGTATGATTGCCAAAGCTGAAAAATGGGAAGAGTCTGATGAATCCTGATGATGAGGAAGAAGTTAGGGACATGTGTTTCATGGCTCGTGAAGATCAAGGTCATTTGGTCAAGTCTGATGTTGATTCTGGTCGTTGGGTGGATATCATAATGAAAAAGGTTAGTGATTTTGGTTTTGAAAGTAATACTTCTGAACTGAACGCCAGTCAGGCCAGATTAAAAGAACTGAAAGATGTTCAGTTGGCTTTAAAAAGTTATCAGTCTATGGTTGCCACTTTGGAATTAGAAAAGGAAGAACTTAAAACCATCCTTGAAAAGGAACAAAAAATAATTAAATCCTGGATGAAAGCACCAAATCCTGATGATGAGGAAGAAGTTAGGGACATGTGTTTCATGGCTCGTGAAGATCAAGGTCATTTGGTCAAGTCTGATGTTGATTCTGGTCATTGGGTGGATATCATAATGAAAAAGGTTAGTGATTTTGGTTTTGAAAGTAATGAGGAACATAAACTGGATCTTTTGGTTCTTTTAGAGGCTGACATCTCATTTGTTGAAACTGTGCGTTCAGAAAGTCTAAAAATGTTTGAAAGTAATGAGGAACATAAACTGGATCTTTTGGTTCTTTTAGAGGCTGACATCTCATTTGTTGAAACTGTGCGTTCAGAAAGTCTAAAAATGTTTGAAAGTAATACTTCTGAACTGAACGCCAGTCAGGCCAGATTAAAAGAACTGAAAGATGTTCAGTTGGCTTTAAAAAGTTATCAGTCTATGGTTGCCACTTTGGAATTAGAAAAGGAAGAACTTAAAACCATCCTTGAAAAGGAACAAAAAATAATTAAATCCTGGATGAAAGCACCAAATCCTGATGCTGCAATCAAAAATACTTTTGTTAACCAAAGAACAACATATGAATCTGGTGATCTTCACTTGGCATCTATTATTACTGATTTAGATGCACTTCCAAAAGTAATGAAACCAGAAATTATTTTTCAAGAAGTTGGCAAGCAGAAAACTGTGACTGATAAGGCCCAGGAACAATCTGAGGGTAAAACTGAAACAACTCAGACCACTGTTTCAGAAAAGACGGCTAAATCCAAAAAGCCATCCCCTCAGTCTTCATCTAAGGTTCCTAAAAACCAAAAGAAGAAGAAAAATGTCTCCCCCACTAAGCCTTCTACCTCAGATTCAGGTAAGGCTCAGGTGTCTAATGAAGAATCAATTTTGTTGAGGTTAGAAAGTCAATTTCAATTGTTGGCTAGACAAGTGCAAAGTTGCAATGCATGTTTAAAAAATGTCGAAACCACTCCTCTTCAACCTAAACAAAATGCAAAACCTTTTTCCAAACAAATCAAGCAAAAATCTGAAAAGAAAAAGGTTGAAAGCTCCATCAAGCCAACTGTTTTTATTTCATCTGAAATAATGACTAAGATCCCTTTTGATCCTTCAGTTCCTCCTGAACCAAAGAAATCTGAGACGTCTAAGGGAGAGTCTAGTGAACCCATCAAGAGATGGGTTCCCAAAAAGAACTAATCTTTGTGTTTATGCAGGGAGACCGAAAGAAGAATATATGGTTTCTTGACAGCGCTGCTGGCAGAACCATGACTGGTTATCAAACCCTGCTGGAGGAATATAGGTGCAAGAGGGGCCCTCAATAACATTTGGGAATGATGAAAATGGACAAACTGAGGGATATGGTGTTGTGAATAATGGACAAGTCAAATTCACACGTGTTGCATATGTGAATGGTTTGAAATATAACCTGATTAGTGTCAGTCAATTGTGTGATGATGGCTTCAAGGTTTTATTTGATATTTCACAAGGCACCATATTCAACAGAGATTGGAAGGTAGTGTTGATTGCACCAAGGAAAGGAAACATTTATATCATTGATATGAATAGTTCACCCAGTGAACAATGTTTCTACACTAAGGCGGATGAGGACACAAACTGGTTCTGGCACAAAAAATTATCCCATCTGAACTTCAAGAACATTAATAAGTTGTCAAGAAAACAACTTGTAGATGGGATACCCTCAATGTCTTTCAATAAAGACAAGCCATGTCAGGTTGTGAAATGGGTAAGCAGAAAAGAGCTTCATTCAAGACAAAGCAAAATTTCAGTATAACTGAACCTCTTCACATGCTTCACATGGACCTTTTTAGACCAGTGAATGTTCAGACCAGAGCAGGAAAGAAGTACACCCTTGTTATTGTTGATGAATATTCAAGATATTGTTGGGTGATTTTCCTTAGAAACAAGAATGAAGCTACTGCTGAAATCATTGCCCTTATAAAACAAATTGAACTCAAGCATAAGCGAAAAGTTTGTCAGCTCAGAAGTGACAATGGCACTGAATTCAGAAATGCCACTCTGGAGTCCTTCTGCACTGAAACTGGAATATCTCAGAACTTCTCTTCAGCACGCACACCAGAGCAGAATGGTGTTGTAGAAAGAAAGAATAGAACGCTGATTGAAGCTGCTAGAAGTATGCTCAATGAATCTGGTCTTCCTAAGAATTTATGGGCTGAAGCTGTTGCAACTGCTTGCTACACTCAGAACAGATCTGTCTATGTCAAAAGACACAAGAAGACTGCCTATGAAGTACTCAGAAATAGAAAGCCTAATATTGGATATTTCCATGTATTTGGATGTCCAGTATATATTCTGAATGACTCCAGTCAGCTTGGAAAATTCGATGCAAAAGCTGATGAAGGTTACTTCCTAGGATATTTAACAATTCACAAAGCCTTTAGAGTCTATAACAAGAGACTTGACAAGGTTGATGAGTCAATTCATGTTACCTTTGATGAATCAAATTCTGCAATCTTCAATAAACCAACTCCTGTACCACCCTCAGAAAGTCCAATCAGTTTTGGTGAATCTGATCCTATTGATAAATCTGATCAGTCACCTGAACCTGCTTCTGAACATCTCAGTTCAGAACCAACAAGAATCAAGACAAGCAACATACCATTCTATCTTTCAGTCAGTTTTAAACTACCTTCTGAACTGACTATTGGATCAGATGTACGTGCTGCTTCACCTCAGATATCAGTTTCCACTGAGTTACCCCAATCTGAAGAATTTCATGATGCAAGTCATGATCTGCAGGAGGAAGACGATGAGACTGAAATAGTCTTTTCTGAAGCCACTCCTGAAGTAAATCAGAGGAGTTCTTGCACTGATATCATTGTTCATCCTGGTCAATACTCTAAATGGACAAAAGCACATCCAATTGAGCAAATCATTAGAGCCACAAGCGATCAATGCTTAAATGTCAGCTTCTTATCACTGATAGAACCGAAGAAGATTGACGAGGCTATTAAAGACCCAAGTTGGATTGAAGCCATGCATGATGAGCTCAATCAGTTTAAAAGGAACGACGTTTGGGAACTTGTTCCTTGTCCCAGCAATCTGAAGAAGGATCCAATTGGGACAAGATGGGTCTTCAGAAACAAGATGGATGAAGATGGACATGTAATTCAAAACAAGGCAAGACTAGTTGCTAAGGGTTACTCTCAAGAAGAAGGAGTAGACTTTGATGAAACTTTTGCACCAGTTGCTAGACTTGAAGCTATCAGAATTTTCTTAGCTTTTGCAGCTCATCACAAGTTCAAAGTCTATCAGATGGATGTTAAAAGTGCATTTTTGAATGGTGAATTGGAAGAAGTTGTGTATGTTTATCAGCCACCAGGGTTCATCAATGAAGAAAAACCTCACTGGGTGTACAGACTAAATAAAGCATTATATGGTCTGAGACAAGCACCTAGAGCCTGGTATGATACTCTTACTAAACATCTTCTGAAAAATGGTTTTAAAAGGGGTGCAATAGATAACACTTTGTTCATTTTACATGATAAAAGTGATATCTTACTTGTACAAATTTATGTTGATGATATTGTGTTTGGGTCTACAAATGACAAAATGTGTAAAAGGTTTTCTGAAATTATGTCTTCTGAGTATGAAATGAGTATGATGGGTGAACTGACATATTTCTTGGGTTTACAAGTGAAACAAACCAGTGATGGTATTTTTATAAACCAAGATGGTTCAGATTCCTTAAATCTGATCATGCTCAGATTTTGTGGATGAAGAACCAACTAACTGATTATGGTGTTAAGTATACAAAAACCCCAATCTTTTGTGATAACACCAGTGCAATTGTCATCTCTCACAATCCTGTCATGCACTCCAAAACCAAGCATATCGACCTCAGGTATCATTTTATTAGAGATCACATTATTAAAGGTGATATTGAACTTCATTTCATTCCCATTGATAAACAACTCGCTGATGTTTTTACAAAACCCTTGGATGTCAAAACATTTAAACATCTCATCAGTGAGTTAGGTATGCTAAATCCTGTATAGCATCACCTCAGGGGGGAAGTGTCAAATATTTTTGTGTTTAAAAGAATTTTTCTCTAAGGGGGAACTTTGCTTTCTGAAAAATATTTTGACTGAAATGCCTCAGAAATTCTGAAATGATTTCAGAATTATTGTATAAACTGAGATGGTTCAGATTCCTTAAATCTGATCATGCAGGTTGTAAAATAGATAGGAAAAGTACCACAGGTGGTTGTCATTTCCTAGGTGGCAAATTGGTTAGTTAGACAAGCAAGAAGCAGACTGCAGTGTCACTCTCCACAGCTGAAGCTGAATACATTTCTGCAGCAAGTTGTTGCGCTCAGATTTTGTGGATGAAGAACCAACTAACTGATTATGGTGTTAAGTATACAAAAACCCCAATCTTTTGTGATAACACCAGTGCAATTGTCATCTCTCACAATCCTGTCATGCACTCCAAAACCAAGCATATCGACCTCAGGTATCATTTTATTAGAGATCACATTATTAAAGGTGATATTGAACTTCATTTCATTCCCATTGATAAACAACTCGCTGATGTTTTTACAAAACCCTTGGATGTCAAAACATTTAAACATCTCATCAGTGAGTTAGGTATGCTAAATCCTGTATAGCATCACCTCAGGGGGGAAGTGTCAAATATTTTTGTGTTTAAAAGAATTTTTCTCTAAGGGGGAACTTTGCTTTCTGAAAAATATTTTGACTGAAATGCCTCAGAAATTCTGAAATGATTTCAGAATTATTGTATAAACTGAGATGGTTCAGATTCCTTAAATCTGATCATGCTCAGATTTTGTTGTGTAATTTCTGAAATGATTCAGTCCTTTATAATGTCTTTTGATACTTGGTCGTTGTGTGAACACGTGACAATTACTATATAACGTTTGAATAAAGATACCTTTTTGCTGACGTGTCACACAAGTTGCGCCGTAAATGTAAAAGTAATGATCACTTTTTGAATAAAGATACCTTTTTGCTGACGTGTCACACAAGTTGCGCCGTAAATGTAAAAGTAATGATCACTTTTTATTAATGAAAGTTGAAAAGTTTTCCAAAATGTGGGCCCTAACCGTCTTTGCATTAAATGCGGACGTGTAACCCAAAATTATTTTGGATTTCAAACCCGATCAAAATTGATTTCGATTAAAATAAAATTTCTTTTATGGGTTTGAATTTCAAAATTATTTTCATTTTATTTATTTTGGAAAAACCCTTTGTATTCCATCATAAATATAAATACCATTTTCGAAAACAATTCCTTCATTTACTCATCTTTACATTTACTCCCAATCATCATTCTCTCTCATTCTTCCTTCTTCAAAATTCCAAAACCCTAAATCATCATCATTTTCAGTTTTCCCTTGTAGAAATTATGGCTAAAGTTACCCAAGCCAAATCTCTTATAGCTTTCGAATACAAACCATCTAAAGTAGTCAAGGCTAGTGCGTCATGGCCAAAAGGGTTCGATCCATCGACCCTTCGGTTCAATATGAACAATTTCGTGGCCGCACTAAATGCCAAACATAAAACATTAATGGGGAGGATAAATAAGTTCCTTGAAGAATCCCTTCTCCATTATGCCTTGACTGCTGATCCCCAAGTATTATATCATAGATACTTACTTGAATTCTGGTATACTGCTACATTAAGCAAGGATGAAAAATCCATTGCTTTTTCTTTAAAAGAAGGCACCAAGCAGTGTATCATCTTTACATTTACTCCCAATCATCATTCTCTCTCATTCTTCCTTCTTCAAAATTCCAAAACCCTAAATCATCATCATTTTCAGTTTTCCCTTGTAGAAATTATGGCTAAAGTTACCCAAGCCAAATCTCTTATAGCTTTCGAATACAAACCATCTAAAGTAGTCAAGGCTAGTGCGTCATGGCCAAAAGGGTTCGATCCATCGACCCTTCGGTTCAATATGAACAATTTCGTGGCCGCACTAAATGCCAAACATAAAACATTAATGGGGAGGATAAATAAGTTCCTTGAAGAATCCCTTCTCCATTATGCCTTGACTGCTGATCCCCAAGTATTATATCATAGATACTTACTTGAATTCTGGTATACTGCTACATTAAGCAAGGATGAAAAATCCATTGCTTTTTCTTTAAAAGAAGGCACCAAGCAGTGTATCATCTTTACATTTACTCCCAATCATCATTCTCTCTCATTCTTCCTTCTTCAAAATTCCAAAACCCTAAATCATCATCATTTTCAGTTTTCCCTTGTAGAAATTATGGCTAAAGTTACCCAAGCCAAATCTCTTATAGCTTTCGAATACAAACCATCTAAAGTAGTCAAGGCTAGTGCGTCATGGCCAAAAGGGTTCGATCCATCGACCCTTCGGTTCAATATGAACAATTTCGTGGCCGCACTAAATGCCAAACATAAAACATTAATGGGGAGGATAAATAAGTTCCTTGAAGAATCCCTTCTCCATTATGCCTTGACTGCTGATCCCCAAGTATTATATCATAGATACTTACTTGAATTCTGGTATACTGCTACATTAAGCAAGGATGAAAAATCCATTGCTTTTTCTTTAAAAGAAGGCACCAAGCAGTGTATCATCTTTACATTTACTCCCAATCATCATTCTCTCTCATTCTTCCTTCTTCAAAATTCCAAAACCCTAAATCATCATCATTTTCAGTTTTCCCTTGTAGAAATTATGGCTAAAGTTACCCAAGCCAAATCTCTTATAGCTTTCGAATACAAACCATCTAAAGTAGTCAAGGCTAGTGCGTCATGGCCAAAAGGGTTCGATCCATCGACCCTTCGGTTCAATATGAACAATTTCGTGGCCGCACTAAATGCCAAACATAAAACATTAATGGGGAGGATAAATAAGTTCCTTGAAGAATCCCTTCTCCATTATGCCTTGACTGCTGATCCCCAAGTATTATATCATAGATACTTACTTGAATTCTGGTATACTGCTACATTAAGCAAGGATGAAAAATCCATTGCTTTTTCTTTAAAAGAAGGCACCAAGCAGTGTATCATCTTTACATTTACTCCCAATCATCATTCTCTCTCATTCTTCCTTCTTCAAAATTCCAAAACCCTAAATCATCATCATTTTCAGTTTTCCCTTGTAGAAATTATGGCTAAAGTTACCCAAGCCAAATCTCTTATAGCTTTCGAATACAAACCATCTAAAGTAGTCAAGGCTAGTGCGTCATGGCCAAAAGGGTTCGATCCATCGACCCTTCGGTTCAATATGAACAATTTCGTGGCCGCACTAAATGCCAAACATAAAACATTAATGGGGAGGATAAATAAGTTCCTTGAAGAATCCCTCTCCATTATGCCTTGACTGCTGATCCCCAAGTATTATATCATAGATACTTACTTGAATTCTGGTATACTGCTACATTAAGCAAGGATGAAAAATCCATTGCTTTTTCTTTAAAAGAAGGCACCAAGCAGTGTATCATCTCACTTGATGGGTTCCGGGAGGCCCTTCATTTGAACTACCTTCCATCTCCTTCAGCCTATGCAAAAAGGCTAAAGGGAGTTAATTTTAGGGAGGTACTGCACGCCATGGGTCACAATGACATGGTTGATGCAGAGCACAATCTGAAAACATCTGGACACATATTTTTGTCTGGATTTGGAAATTGTTGGAGATATTTTTGGACTCAGATTGTCGAGTGCCTTGGAGGAAACTGGGGTGGATTGGACCAGATTTCCTTGCCATAGGTTGAAATTGGGTATTATTTGTGGCATGGGATTGAGGTGGACTTCACTGAGATACTCTTCTCTCAGTTGGTGGCAAAATTAAAAGGAAAAAGAAGTCCACATATCTCATTTCCCAAATTCTTGAGCATCTGCTTCATGAATATTCTTGGAGATGCGTATCATGTTGAGGGGTCCGAGTCTTCAGCGACAGAGTTCTGCAGGGATATTTCAAAGGCATCAACTTCAGAACCTGAACCAGAACTTTCTGCTGCAATGACTCAGGTAATTAATAAAACTGAAACAGCACGACCGGCTGGCTCAGAAAGGTCACCGAGCGGGTCACAAAAGAATGTGAGACCCATTGGTGCACCTGGTGGTAAATTATTGAAGTTGTTTAAAACCCCAGCAACTTCATCTACCCAACCACCACTCCCCTCTTCCACTGACCAACCTGAGGACCTCCCAAAAGGTCCCTCAGGGTCTCCAAAGGGCGTATTAAAACATCGAAAATTTAAGAAATCGTCCTCACTGCCCAAGGACATTAGTGCCGAAGCTCACCCTTCTGGATCTTCCCAACAAGATTCAGAAGAAGGTCAAATGGGAAACCCACAAGCAGCCATCTCCAAAACTTCTTTAGGAGGAGATGGTGAAGAAAATATAAGTGTGTTATCCCAGCACACAGTAGAGTCCGTGTATGCACGTGCACCCCCTGAAACTTCACTTATCTTACACTCTTCTGATGCACGAATTGATGAAGTCTTTAATGTGACACCATTGGAGACTGAGATTCCAGACTCTACGGCCGATGAAATGATTCTTGATGATGGTACGAGAATCACTAAGGCAACCCCCGTGTCTACTGTCACTGGCGATGATACTTTGGTTGAGCCAATACATAAATCTGGTGACGATGCATCTGCAGCAGCAGTTGTTGAACCAGAAGCTGGTTCAGGTACTAGTGATCTGAACCAGGGCATATCTGATCAGACTGCAGTTTTAACTGACCTCTGGGATGAAGATGAGCCACCTCAAGGGAATCTTGATTCCTTTGCTGATTTTGAGTTTGATGAGGGCTTACTAGAGGAGAATCAGTCTTCTGATTCTGAGCCAACCTTCAGCCTCACAAATGTCCCTCCCCCCCCAGAAATCCAAAATATACTTGTTGAACAACCATATTGCCAACCACCAACTTCTCATGAACATCCATGTTAGGTCCAGATTTAGTCCAGACTTACTGGACTGGCTCCAGACTGGACTACTGGAACCTTACTTAGGTTTGTTAAGAAAACTTGTTTGCTGGTCTCGCTCCAGACCCGACTACTGGAGCTCACTGAAGATCTGACCAGAAAACATATTCTACTGGACCTACTCCAGACTTGGAATCTGGAGTCCCTCTGAAGATTTGTCCAGAAATAATTGAAGACTAGTGAGCATTTACTTGTACAGGTAATCTGGAGCATTCTCCAGATTAGCTCACTGAAGACTTCACCCCCAGTCTAGATCTACTCTACTGAAGACATTCTGACTGAAGTCAAAGACTGAAGTCTGAAGGAAGAAGACTTAACAAATGGCGGAGTCCACTGGAAAGTCTTACCAGATCTGCACACTGGAGGATTGTTAGTGTTCTAGATCCTGCAAGTCTGAACACTAATATCGAGGATTGACTTTAGCCTTTAACACACTTTCCAAAGAACAATCCACTTGTTCTTTAACAAAAGTATACGTGTGTTAAGGTGGTTGGGTAATAAGGATACACTTGCACATTGATGTGACTTTATCCTTATTCTTATCTAATACATTTAATGTTCTTGTCGGATCATTAAATGTATGCCAACCATATTTGTACGGCACAAATTCACTGGTGAATTTGTTGTCTATAAATACTAAGTCATTCCTTGAACAAAAAATACTTTTTAGCATACACCTTGCAAGAAAGTGAATTTGTCTAAAATACTCTCGATCTTAAACAGGGATACTTCACAACTTTAAGTATCTCGATCCTAAAGAGCTATTTGACAAATATAGATCATTTGTAATCATAGGTTGTTAGGATACTCACTTAATCGTGTTATCTTGATTCCGCAACAACCTTGTATTTTATTTAAACATCAATAAATGAAATACCCATGAAACATACATAATGGTCCACTTTATTTGTTTATTGCTTTAAGTCTTGTATTACTTTGTTTATATATCTTGCATCTTTATTTACAAGTAATACTAGTCCATATCTAGTGATTATTAGACTTGTTGTATTTTACACATTCTATTGGTTAACCATCTCGTTAATTAAGGGACTCACAATCCATATTATCCACCTGGCTCAACACCTGCCTATGTTACTTCACCTCGTTTTCAACCACAACTTCATCACTTACATCCACAAATTCACCGAGTGCCAAAGCCCATCAATTATGATGAACCGTCTGAGAAGGAGTTGGACTCTGCAACTGAATCTGAGAGTCCAACTGAAATGCAAATTGAAAAAGCATTGGATGGGCTTGGCAATATTCCCTTTGTGGCTTCTGTTTCTGCACAACCACCTCCTCCTTTGAGTGTAGAAGCACAGTTAGACAAGCAAAACATCGAAGTCCAAAGCCTACTTCTCAAGGTGGAGGACTTAACAAAATCTCTAACTGCTAATACTAGTTCCATTGCTGAAATGAAGGGTGCTCAGATGTTCCTTGGCACTGAGTTAACCAAGGTTGCTGGAAATGAGCAATGTTTTTGTGGCCGGACCGGACCGGCCGGTTAACCCGGGCGGGCCGTGACCCGGTATGTATAACGGTCCGGTTCATGCTGTTAGTTCGAACTTGCAATGGGCCGGCCGGTTGGTCCTGTAACCGGCTGTTGGGCCGGTAACCGGTGGTTCCGGTTCATGAATTGCTTTTGACTTGGGCTAAAATTTAACTAAAAGTTTATATATTGGGCTTAAAAAAAACGTGGCCAACCTCTCAATCTTCAGTCTTATTCAATTCCTTTTCCTTTTTACTTTTCAAGAACCTAAATGAGTAAATCATCAACAATGGAAAATCCCAATTTTTTTTCAAAACCTAACTCTAATTAATTTCTTTCTTCAAGTCCTTCCAATCGAATCTTCACCTCTTCCAAGCTCTCAATCTCTCATTAACTGAAGCAGCCTCTCAATAGGTAATGCACTTCTTTTTTTCTTTTTTTTTAAGAATCGTTCATAGTTTTTAATTATTTCATTGATTTTGTAAAGTTGTAAGTTGTATAACTTGTATACTTGTATGAGGTGCATCTATATTCATGGTTTAATAAATTGGTTGGTTTAAGTTTACATAGAAAGTATGTTATTAGTAAAATCAGTTCATGCACTTATGGTGTTTGATAAAATGCCTAAGTGAAAAGTGAAAATTGGAAAGTATTATGTTGTACATTACTGATTTCATGATTTGAGACTAGTTTTAATTTGCTATTCAGAAACTGGTTTTATTTTGTAGAGTATGAATCCCGAAGAAGCTGAAGCAGACTCGAACACCCAATCAAGTCATCGTTTAAAGAAGGATATCACCTGGGATCATGTTAATGAAATAAACGATGGATCGGGAAAAAAAGTGTTTGAATGTAGACATTGCAAAAATATATTTCGTGGAGGGGGCATTAACAGAATGAAACAACATCTTGCTGGAATTAAAGGAAATATTGCGTCATGTAAACATGTCCCGGCAGATCTTAGGACTAAAATGAAACTTGCTTTTGAAGGGTCACAAAAACCAAAAGAGAATCGTGGCGATGGAACAAGTAGAATTCAAGAAGAGCAGACTGGTAGCACACAAAGAAGTGGTGGTACTAAAAGAAAAGCATCTTCTACATCTGACAACGCACAATCATATTTTCCAATGGGTGTGCATGATACTTCTCAGCCTTCACTTAAATCGGTTTGGCAAAGTAAAGAAAGGCTACATGATACCGATTTAGCTGTTGCTATGTGGATATATGATTCTTGTATACCGATGAACGCTGTTAATTCTCCTCTATTTCCAATTGCAATGAGCAAAGTAGCTTCTATGGGACATGGATATACTGGACCAACCTATCATGCCGTTCGTGTGAGTTTGTTAAAAGATGCCAAACAATCTGTGAAACTCATAGTTGATTCTTATAGAGAATATTGGTCAGAAACAGGTTGCAGTATAATGAGTGATGGATGGAGGGATGCTAGACAAAGACCTCTAATTAATTTCTTGGTTTATTGTCCAAAGGGGGTTTCATTCATCAAATCTGTTGATGCGTCGGATATTGAGAGTAATGCAGAAAGCTTGTGCAATTTGTTTAGTGATATAGTCGAGATTGTTGGTTCTAAGAACGTTGTTCACTTGGTCACTGATAATGCTGCAAATTACAAGGCGGCGGGAAGATTATTAAGTGGAAAATATCCATTGATTTCTTGGTCTCCATGTGCAGCTCATTGTATAAATTTGATCATGAAGGATGTTTCAGAGATACCTGACGTGGCTAACTTGATTCAACTTGCATCACGGATTATAGTTTTCATGTATAACCATAAATGGCCCTTAAATTGGTTGAGAAAAAGACCTGGTTGGACAGAAATCATTCGCCCAGGAGCCACCAGGTTTGGTACCTCATTCATTGCCTTGAAGAGTTTATATGATCACAAATCTGATTTGCAAGCTTTAGTGACCTCTAATGATTTCAAGAAAATGTTAAAAATGCCAAAAGCTAGAGATGTGAGACAAACTATCTTAGAGGACAAGTTTTGGCAAAATTGTTTGATAACAGTTAAGGTGATGAGTCCAATCTTGAGACTTTTGCGTGTGTGCGACTCTGATGAAAAACCTTCATTAGGTTATGTGTTTGAAGGTATGCTTAGGGTTAAGAATGGCCTCAAAGAGTTGTTTCGAAGGAAGAAACGTCTTTATAAGCAATATGTTGACATTGTTGATGCTCGTTGGGATAAGATGTTACGCAAGAGTCTTCATGCAGCAGCTTACTGGCTAAATCCAATGTTTCAATATGAAAGAGATAATCGTGAGGAAAAGCAAGAGGCATTTCAAGGGGTTCTTGATATGCTTGAGAAGATGTCTGAAGGTAACCGAATATCTATTTTAGATAGCCAAATTTTGGGATAAAACAGGTGGCTTTGGTAGACCTATTGCTTTGTCTTCAGTAAATGATACTCGTCCTGGTAAGACTATATTACTTCTTATTTTTAAATATTATACTATTATAAGTATAAGTGTATAATTTTATGTTAACTGTATGATTAGATGAGTGGTGGAAAGCATTTGGTGGAGATTGCCCGAACTTGCAATCATTTGCCGTTAGAATTTTAAGTCAAACTGCATCTTCTTCCGGATGTGAACGTAATTGGAGTGTTTTTGAGAGAATCCACACCAAAAGAAGGAACCGCTTAGAGCACCAAACGCTAAGTGACCTGGTCTACATCCATTACAACTTACGCCAACAATCATTGTAAAGTGTTGTAAGTACTTTACACTGAGATGTTTCAGTCTTCGATCAGGTAAAATCTTCTCTGGTTTCTGCTTGGTCGATTTTCGACCCAACAAATTCCCCCTATTTGTTCTGAGATAGTGCATGCATCTCAGACTTCTATCTATACATGTTTGTTAGTCTGAAATGCAAGTTTTTGTTTAAGTTGTAAAAATTTTCTAAGTACATCTTATAGATCATTGATGTCTCAGAATTTTCCTTGTGGTTTTTTTCTAACTTAAACCTATCATCTACTTGTTGGCTACAATATGTAACATATATATACAAACTGAAGTGTTTGTTACAATTGCAAATAAATATACAAGTAAACAATAAACTGAAAGGGAAAACTACTTCTTCGCAGGCCTCGAGCCAGAAGGTGCTTCAGTAGCTTTTCTCTTCAGAGGAGAATGATCCTTCCTTCCAAACAATCTACCTTCCATTTCTACCTTGGCTTGCATTTTCTGCTGGATTTTTGATAACCATGCACCAATTAGAACAGATTTAGGCTTTGCCTTTAATATCTGGATCATCTCCCTGTGTTCTGAAATGCCAAATTCGTGAACTGAAACCTGATTATACTCTTCAGCTGCTCTCCCTTCTCTTTTGACAACCAAATCAAAAATCCTCAATCCATCAGCTTTTGTTACTTCCACATCAATTATTTTAGCTGGATGGGATCGATGCTTCATATAATGATCATACTGATCCTTTTCATGTTTCTTTTGGATCTCAGCAGCATCATCAGAAATTGGCTGAAATGTGGAAAGATCACACTACTAGAAACAGGGCTATCCTTGACCCGCTTTTATGACCCACGCTAATAGATGACGCGCAAAGTGAGAAGTCATAAAATAAGGGTCATTATGAGTAAATTTACTGTTAGGGATGACGCGTTTTCAGAAGCGTCATAACATATGGGTCATAATCTGTTAAAATTTAGGTTTCTAGATGACGCTCGTTTTGCTTCGTCCTAAATAGGGGTCATCATTTTTTTTGGCACAATTCCCTAGGCATACACAGTCGTTTCAATTAGCCGTGTATAATTCCATGGGAAAAAAGGGCGCCTCTTTCAATTTTTCATTTCCCTCTAATTCTAATTTTTGTTCCCAATAGATCCAGATTGTTCTCTCCATCTTTTTCTATTCCCAAACTATTTACTCCCCATTTCTTAATTATCCCC
Source organism: Erigeron breviscapus (assembly GCA_034093135.1). Classification (NCBI taxonomy): domain Eukaryota; kingdom Viridiplantae; phylum Streptophyta; class Magnoliopsida; order Asterales; family Asteraceae; genus Erigeron; species Erigeron breviscapus. Next base: position 275,587,120 of record CM067167.1, read on the forward strand.
ATTTGACAATCGCACTTTATCTCCCAAATTTCATTCAATCCATACATATACATATAGATATATTATAAATCTATAACTATACATAAATAGTTATTAATTACAAATCTAAATATGAATACGACAAATGGAAGCAAAGTCATTAACGCCCTGTCTATCGCAATTCGCAAGGATATTCTTAAAAGGTAATTAAAATGGGTAATTTTTACTTATTCTTTTCTTTATTGGTATAAATTTATATATATATATATATATATATATAAATTTACGGTTATATATATATTTTTAATCATGTTTTCATCACTTTTTTCCCCCAAATTTAAACATATTTGCAGGTAGTGGTTAGTAGGGTGTGTTTTTAATTTATATTTTTTATGGAGTTTTGATGCTTATTTTACATAAATCTTTATAATTTAATTTTATTGTTCTTACTTCTTACATAGTTATATAATTAGTTGTCTAGGGTTAAAGATTCCCAAATTTTCACAGCATATATTCTCATTTTTGTAGTTTTTTTTACATTTCGGTTTTTTTAAACTTTATGTCATTTGTTATTGTTAATTATTCCTCTATAGTTTAAGCTCTTTCCATACGAAACAGAGTTTTCCATTCAATCTACACTTATTGGAAAGATAAGGTATGTCGCCTTAACTAACAAATATATATCTATGGTTTGTTTGATGAAGTTTCTAATTGTTAATTTTCAATGACCCTATTTTGGACTGTATTATTCACAAGAAGAGTTGACAATTTTGTAAGCATTTGAAACCATTAACACTCATATGTTAGCATTCCTGGTGCTTTCTAAAGTGATTGTATGCAAGATGCACCTCTCTGTTTTGATAATCTCTTTTTAGTCTATGATATTTGGTATCCTTATATTTGGTATCCTTTACATCATTTTTGCTAGAAAATTTGTCACATCCATGTTAATGTTGAAGGACATTGTGAGCAGAAAATTGGCCGTAGTGTTGATGATGCTTGTAAGTATTGAATGCGAAAGGCTCGTTCGGGTCTCGGTTCAAAAAGGTTGTTATCGGTTTGAGTTAATGCATTTGTCCATTATCGATGATGATACTTTTGATGCTCAATAATGTTACACAAGTCCTATTGCAAGAAGATGCAACTATTTGATAAATGATAAGATGGTGTTAGTACTAATCCTTGTAAGTTGCAAATATATTTTATAAGTCAACTTTGCATTCTGTTTTAAACACCACGTGGTCCAGTTGTAGTCTTGATCAAAATGTGTAGGAGTTGTTGTATATTTCTTGTGTAGTGTCCACGTCATCCCGGAAGCACCGAATGTGGGTACTTCATGTTGACGTTTATGAAGGAAGTAGTTAAACATGGAGTTCGGGTTCTCGACTACTGTTTTGATTTCAGGATTGCAAGGGCTCGGTGACGAGATCGGTACTGGTTACTTTTCGTTATATGCCAAATTATAAATGATGAATAGGTTGTAGTTAGGCGAAACTGATTTTATTATGAAATTTGTTTGCATAGCGTCTTTATTTAGTTATCGTTTGACATATCCGTTTTAAATGATAGTATGAAATTTGCTAGAAGTGATTATTGTGACTTAACATATCGGGATCAATGGATAAGTAGATAAGTTAGTTCCTGTACGTTCCTTATTACATGCTCCCTCTGTGTAAGCGCACATCGGTACAACTCATGAAACGGTAGGGGTTATCAGTTGACTTATATACTGGATTTTGGTATTTATGCAACTCTTAGTTTCAATAAATGATTTCTTTGAAGATGCTGCATACTTTTCTGTTTATCTTGCTGTTAATGTTCCTCTATAGGATTTTGATGTCAAATGTCGAACTAGATTCTACCTGGCGAGTATGTGTAATCGCGTGCTTTGGTTGATGAGTTCCTTCTTAAATATTTTTGCAGCTTTCGAAGGTTCTGGTTTTGTAAGACTCTTCCTGCCTACAAACTTGGACAATGAGGACTTCTATTCACGGTAATATTTTTGATGCTTATTATGTTATTCTCTTAATTAGTCAGTGAAGCAAAATTTTTCATCTTTTCTGTCATGCCAGTGAGTGGATTGCTGCATGTATTCTTCAATGGGATTCTATACCAAATTGCCAGTTCTGGAACAGCCAATGGGCTGCTATCAAATTGGTACGTGATTGATTATTATAAAGAACTCCAACTCATTTAGTTGGTATGTTATACTTAGAATAAGATGGTCTTTCTTGCTCTTGTGACAGGAGCGTGCACCTAGTTCTCTTACTCTTGGAACTTCTGATGATTCCAATGTGAAAGAGCGTCGCCCAGATACAACTGATGACAAAAAAGATTGGAGGAAGGTTGCTACTGAAACCGAGAGTGTTCGTCGTTGGCGTGAAGAAGAAAGAGAATTAGGAAAATTAGGAGTTTGTAATGGTTAACTTTAGAATTGTAAATGAGTTTGTATTTGAATTAAACGCATTGTTTTGATATATATGAAATGCGTTATTTTGATATTTGTGTTTTTAATTTTGTATTATCAGGTTTTTAATTCTCATTTAATAGAAAATTAGGAACTGAAAAAAATTATTTTTTTAAAAAAAAAAAATAGGTTATGACGCGCAAAAACGCACGTCATAAAAAAGGGTCATAAATGCGTGTCATAAGTGCGCGTCATAGACGGATGACGCCCAAATGCGGGTCATGAAAATTTATGACCCCCCCTTCCTTGACGCGCATTTGCGCGTCATCTGAGCCATTTATGACGCGCATTGCGGGTCATAAATAGCTGTTTTTCTAGTAGTGAAAGTCAGCATCACGAGCATGTTTTCTTGAAGATCTAGGTCCAGTCACTTTGGCCTTTGGAGGTGGTCTTGCCAATTGTTTTTCAACCTTCAGAACTTCAGCCAGAATTTCTTTCTTCTTTATTTCCATCTCACTCATTCTATTTTTCACCAAGTCCCCAATGGACATCTTAAATGTGAGACTTTCCAGCTTCTGTTCCAAAGGAGAATACATCCTCCCATACTCATATTCACCCATTTCAACCAAGGCTTTCTGCACTCTTGGATCATTCTTGATTTTCTGATATCTCTCCAGTGAAAGACCAAGAGCTGCAGCATCAACATGAACAAGGGTCCCCATCTTCAGATGTTTTTCCCTTTCTCTTTCCATGTTTTCCCTCCACATAATGAATTGATTAGAGACTTGCTTCTGCAGAGCCTCTAACTTCTTGCCATCAGCATCAAGATCATGCAAGGGATAACCATGTTCATCAACATTCTCACCAACCACAAGTCCAGAACCCTTAGAACCTTTGGACTTGGGTTCTTCTACCATTTGGGCCTTGCCCTTATCTTTCTTTGCAGGCTTACACTGCTGGATTTCAGATTTGCTTTGTTCCCCCTGAACTGAGGCACTTCCTGTAAAGTCCATCACACGATGGTTTAACCTACGAGTGTAGAATAACAAGTCAAGAATGCACTAGATTGGACTAGTATTACTTTAAATACAAATGCAAGAATATAAATAAAGTAATAAAGATTTAAAGCAATATTTAAGCAAGTAAATAAATGGTGGAACACAAATGTAATTTTCAAGTGTATTTTAATTATTGATGTTAAACAAAATACAAGATTGTTGCGGAACCTAGATATTACAAGTATGTAACTATCTAAACAATCTTTGAATTACAAGTGATCTATACTTGCTAAATAATCTCCTTGGATCGATATACTTAAAGTGGTGAAGTATAACTATTATGATCGAGAGTATTTTAGCAACTTAACCAAATTGCAAAAATTATTTGTACGAGGTATGTGACTTGGTATTTATAGGCAAATAAATTCAGCAGTGAATTTATTATGCCGTACAAATATGGTTGCATGCATTTAAGGCAACTACTTTAATTCCTTAAATGCATTGGTTAAAGTACAAGGATAAAGTCATATTGATGTGACTTGTCATCCTTTTAACCAACCACCTTTACACACGTATTGTACTTTTATCAATAGACAAATAGGTTGTCCGTGTAAAAGTGTGTAAAGGCAAAAGTCAATTTCTCGTAATCAGTGTTCAGACTTGTAAGGTCTTAAACACTGATAAAGCTCCAGTCAGGAGATCTGGTAAGACTGTCAGTGGGCTCCACTGCTTGTCAGTCTTCTTTCTTCAAACTTCAGTCTTTGACTTTAGTGAGAATATCTTCAGTAGAAACGATCTTGACTGGAGTAAAGTCCAGTGAGCTAATCTGGTGGAATCCAGATTCCTGTACAAGTAAACAGCTCACTGGTCTTCTATTATTTCTGGACAAATCTTCAGTGCCGCTCAAGTCTTCAAGTCTGGAGTGGGTCCAGTAAATCTGGACCTAGCAAATTCCCCCTATTTGTTCAGAAATAATGCAAGGTTTTTCAAGCTTCTATCTATACAAATGTATGCTTGAAAAACACTTGTTTTTGACTAAGTCTAAAATACTTTTGTTGCTGGAAAACACTTTATAGATCATCATTGTTCCAGTATTCAATCTTTTAGATCTAACTTAGACTTAATCTGATCACTTACTTGTGAATGAAAATATGTAACTATATTTACAGCCATCAACAGAAAATAAGTTACAATTTTGGGAAATAAATACAATACAAGTAAGTAGATAAAAAAGTCAGGCCCTTCTCTTTGAAGTTTGTCCTTGTGCATCTTCAGTGGCCTTTCTTTTTGGTGAAGGTGAAGCTTCTGGAGAGCGAATACCCAAAACAGTTTCCATTTGTTGCTTCCTCTTCCAGACCTTCTCAATCCTTTTCAAAAATGCTTTGACATTTGGGGATATATCAGATTTCCCCCTGAATGTCAAGCCAATCTCCTTTAGTTCAGTCCATCCAAAAGCTTGAACTGAAGTGTTCTTCCTTTCATCCACGAAGTTACCTTCCCTGGTCAACTTCACTTGAAACTTAGACATACCTTCATGATTTTCAGCAAGCATGATCTCAGCATCAATGATCTTTCTGACATCTGCCCTGAAGTTCATCATTTCTTCATACTTGGCTTTTTACCTTGCAATCTGGATCATGTATTCAGTTTCCCTTGACACCTTTTCTTGTTCCATGGCTTTCTGAACTTGTGCCCTATCAATTTTTCTGGTTGTGTCAAGTGGAATGAAAGTACTAATATCTGCATCCCTAGCTGCCTTGATCTGCCTGGCAGTGAGTTTGGCAATATTCCAGGATAAATAGGGGGAATTTGTTAGGACCAGTTTTGCTGAAACTGGCCAGTCTCCAGTTGCATCTGGAGACTAAGAAGATTTGTCCAGAAATATATTAAAGTCCAGTTGCAACGTACAGTTAACGCAAATGAAGACTTCCTCCAGTTGAGATCTGACCAGATGAAGAATCATTCCAGTTGAAGTCGAAGACAACAAATGGAAGATAAATAATGACAATGGCAGTGAAGCCCAGTTGACATTCTACTCAGATACAAACTGGAGACCATCAGTGTAAAGTACTTACAAAGCTTTACACTGATTACGAGGAAAAGACCTTTATGCTTTATGTGCTATTACACGGATAAAAGGATTTATCTATGTATAAAGTACAAAAGGTATATAAAGCAGGTTGAGTAAAGTTACTGTATGCCATAACTTTACACATCATTTTAAGGAATTAAATGCTATTCCTTAAATGCTCTCAACCATATTTGTACGGCCAAAGTTGACATCCCAATGTCAACTTTGCCTATAAATAGAGGTCTTTGCACAACCAAGAAACAACTTTGCAAACCTGCAATATTCTTGGTGAACTTGTGCAATATTCTCTCAATCGCAAAAAGGAACATTTCACAACTTTAAGTGTTTTGATTGTTTAGAGAATTTCCAAGTATAGATCAATTGTATTTCATAGGTTGTTAGGATATTTACATACTTTGTATTATCTTCCCAATGAAAGTTTAACTGGTACTTACACCAGGTTTTCTAGCCTCATTAATCAGTTGAGAGGCTTGGGTGTTGAGAAGGATAAGGATATTCTTCTTGAGAAGTTTTATGATATTCTTCCTTCCAAATGGAAAAACATGGTTCTTGTCTTAAGACAAGGTAAAACCCTGCACAGTCACACTCTTGCATCGCTCTATGGAGCCTTCAGATTCACTGAAGATAATAATGTAGCAAGACTGGTGGCTGAGCAGGATGCCATGAACCATGCCCAGAGTCCCAAGGTTGCTAGCATAACTGAGCGACCTTGTGCTGCTTTAATGTCTACAGAGAGTGTCCAGTCACACTCAATGAAGGAGATGTTAAACAGTTTCTTGAACTCTGGCCTGACCACTGAAATCAGTGATGGTTGTGATGAAACTGACGATGATGATCTGGTAGCCATGATTGCTAAAACCTTTAATAGGTTTAAGCATAAATCTAATAGATTTAATGGCCCAAACAATGCTTCCAGCTCCAGCTCTCTGGATAAAGCCAATCTTACCTGCTATAAGTGCGGTAAGAAAGGTCACTTTATGAAGGAATGCAGATCTAGTCAGATGAACAACCAAACTGGTCCCTCTGTCCCTAATTTTAGTAGGCCTGATGATAGCTACAAAGCAAAATACAAAAAGCTTAAGGCCCAGATTTCCCTCTTGTCATTTGAAAGAGAAAATGAAAAGAACAAATGCATGATGGCAAATACTGAAGGAAAGTGGGAATACTCTGATGACTCATTAGCTGATGATGAAGAGGAAAGGGACATGTGTTTCATGGCCTTGGAAGATCAACAGCAACATGTGGCAAAAGAAGATGTCATCACTGGAAGATGGGTGGACATCATCTTGAAAAAGGTATGTGATTATGATAACCAGGTTGATCCAGAACTAAAACTGGACCTTGCTGAATCATTAAGTGGTGATTTGGCGTTTGTGGAAACTGTTAGAGCAGACAGTGAAAGATATCTGGAAACTATCTTAACTGAACTGAACAATGTTAAACCACAATTAAATGATTTACAAAGTGTCCAGTTGGCTCTCAAGGAGTCAGTTTTGAAAATTGAGGCTCTTGAACTTAAAAATCAAAAATTAAAATCTGATCTTGAAAAAGAACAAATGATTATCAAGTCGTGGGTAAAAGCATCCGAAAGAATTATGATGCTTTTTCTAGAACAATTGATGCCCAGAAAAATGCATGGAAATCTGGAGATCTTGAAATGGCAGCTCTCATACCAGATCTTCATGCATTGCCTCCAGCTCTTAGGGTTGAAACCCATATGATCAACCTGAGATTGTCAAAACTGAACCCATTGAGACCACCCCCGTTGAGGTTAAACCTGGAGCCAATCAGGCTAGAGCTCCAGTTAAAAAGGCATCTGGTAACAAGCCTTTACCTCAGAAGTCTAAGGAGCCCAAGACTCAAAAGACCAAAACTCCAGCTGAACCTAGGTCCAAGGTTCAACAGCCTGATGAAAATAATATTTTGTCCAAACTGGAAAGTCAACTCCAACTTTTGTCTAGACAGGTTCAGAGTTGTACTGCCAGGATTAAAAATCTGGAAGGAGGTTCATCACCTCCAGTTGAAAAACAAAATATTAAAACCCCCTCAAAACCAAAACAAAAGAATGTTCCATCTGGAACAAAATCTGATAAGAAAAAGGGGAACAAGTATCAAATAACAATCATTTTTACTCCTGCACCTGGAGCTGGTGAAAAAGATCCAGATGCAGTCTTCAGTTTAACACCACAATAATCAACTGAGACTTCTGTAGTGAAGTCCAGTAAACCTATCAAGAAAATATGGGTTCACAAAAATAACTAATGATTTTTGTGGGTGTGCAGGGCGATCGAAAGAAGAATACCTGGTATCTGGACAACGCAGCTGGCCGGACTATGACCCGATGTAAGCCCCTGCTTGAATAGTTCACTGTCCAAGATGGACCGGCAGAGACGTTTGGTAATGATCAGAATGGAAAGACTGAAGGATATGGTGTAATCAATAATGGACAAGTCCAGTTCACTAGAGTTGCATTTGTGAATGGTTTGAAATATAACCTGATCAGTGTCAGTCAACTTTGTGATGATGGATACAAGGTATTGTTCGATATTGCTCAAGGCACCATATTTAACAAGGATTGGAAAGTGGTGATGATTGCACCAAGGAAGGGAAATGTGTACATCATGGATATAGAACCAGCTCCAAAAGAGCAGTGTTTCTATACCAAGGCTGATGAGGATACCAACTGGCTGTGGCATAAAAGATTATCCCATCTTAATTTCAAAAATATTAATAAGTTGTCTCGCAAACAACTGGTGGATGGGATACCTCAAATTTCTTTTAATAAAGAAAAGCCATGTCCAGGGTGTGAGATGGGCAAACAGAAAAGGGCCAGTTTCAAAACAAGGCAAAACTTTAGCATTACTGAACCTCTTCACATGCTTCATATGGATCTCTTTGGTCCAGTGAATGTTCAAACTAGAGCTGGAAAGAAGTACACTCTAGTTGTGGTCGATGAATTCACCAGATATTGTTGGGTGGTATTCCTCAGATCCAAAAGTGATGCACCTGCTAAAACCATCTCTCTCATCAAAAGAATTGAACTCAAGTACACTCGAAAAGTCTGTCAATTGCGAAGTGATAATGGTACTGAATTCCAAAATAAAGTACTTGAAACATTTTGCAATGACACTGGCATCTCTCAAAACTTCTCATCAGCACACTCTCCAGAGCAGAATGGAGTTGTGGAAAGAAAGAATCGCACACTGATAGAAGCGGCCAGAAGCATGCTATCTGAATCAGGTCTTCCCACCAGTTTCTGGGCTGAAGTAGTTGCAACTGCTTGTCACACCCAAAACCGGTCAGTCTACATCAAGAGACATAAGAAGACTGCCTATGAAGTACTCAGGAATCGAAAACCAAATATTGGATATTTTCATGTATTTGGTTGTCCAGTTTATATTTTAAATGATTCTAGTCAGCTTGGAAAGTTTGATGCAAAAGTTGATGAAGGTGTATTTTTAGGCTATTCAGATATTCGAAAGGCCTTTAGAGTTTATAATTATAGACTCCAAAAGGTTCACGAGACAATTCATGTCACATTTGACAAATCAAATGATGCAATCAACAAGAGACCAAGCCTTGATATTTCTCCAGTCCTTCCAATAAATTTTGGTGAAACTGACCAAGTTCATCAGTCAGCTGTTTCACCAGAAGATGTTTCCAGTTACACTCAACTGGAACCAGTTAAGAAGAAGAGCACCACCAGTGACACTTCATTTTATCCCTCCATCAATTTCAACTTACCACAGAAACTGGTGATTGGATCTGATGTACGTGCCACTCCAATATCAGCACCAGTTCAAACTCCAACTTCTCCAGTTCTTCAAGAAATGCCTTTTAATGAAGAATTTCATGATGCAAATCGTGACCTCATTGACTCTAATGAGGATATAGAAGTAGTTTGGGCTGATCCTCCTCCAGAAGCTGCTGCAACTGAAGAAGATCGCCAGGTGACTTGCACTGATATTGTATTACACCAGCCTAGTCAATACACTAAATGGACTCGAGCACATCCAATTGATCAGATTGTTGGAGATCCAAGTAGTGGGTTCAGACTAGAAGAGCCACCAGTGAGCAATGCTTAAATGTCACCTTCTTATCACTGATTGAACCGAAGAAGATTGACGAGGCTATGGCAGACCCAAGCTGGGTGGAAGCTATGCAAGAAGAGCTCATCCAGTTTGAAAGGAATAATGTGTGGTAACTTGTTCCTTGTCCACCAGGGTTAAAGAAAGAACCCATTGGTACAAGATGGGTCTACCGAAACAAGATGGATGAAGATGGCAATGTTGGCAGAAACAAAGCCAGATTAGTTGCCAAGGGTTATTGTCAAGCAGAGGGCGTTGACTTTGATGAAACGTTTGCTCCAGTGGCAAGACTTGAAGCCATCAGAATATTTCTGGCTTATGTAGCCCATCTGATGGATGTCAAAAGTGCGTTCCTTAATGGAATATTGGAAGAAGAAGTGTATGTTAAACAGACTCCAGGCTTCATCAATGAGAAGCATCCTCACTGGGTATATAGACTGAACAAAGATTTGTATGGTCTTAGACAAGCCCCAAGAGCCTGGTATGATACTTTAACTAAACATCTTCTCAAAAATGGCTTTCAAAGAGGTGCAATAGATAATACCTTATTTATCTTGAAAGAAAAAGGTAATATCTTATTGGTACAAATTTTGTGTTGATGACATTATATTTGGTTCAACTGATGATGCAATGTGTAAAAGGTTTTCTAAAATCATGTCATCTGAGTATGAAATGAGTTTAATGGGTGAATTAACATTTTTCTTGGGTCTTCAGATTAAGCAAACTGAAAATGGAATTTTTATAAACCAAGAAAAATATGTCAGAGATTTGTTAAGAAAATACAAATATGATTCAATCCCATCGAAAAACACACCTATTGCGGCACCTTTAAATTTGGACTCTGACCCAACTGGAAAACCAGTGAACACCACTGAATATCATGGTATGGTTGGTTCACTGATGTATTTAACTACCAGTCGACCAGATATAATGTTTGCAACATGTCTATGTGCCAGATTTCAGGCTAACCCAAAAGAATCACATTTGCATGCTGTTAAGCGCATCTTCAGATACCTGAAAGGGTGTCCTAGCCTTGGTCTTTGGTATCCCAAAGGCTCAGGGTTAGATCTAATGGGTTATTCAGATTCAGATCATGCAGGTTGTAAGATAGATAGAAAATCAACAACTGGTGGTTATCATTTCCTCGGAGGAAAACTGGTAAGTTGGACCAGCAAGAAGCAGACGTCAGTCGCTATGTCCACTGCTGAGGCAGAGTATATTTCTGCGGCCAGTTGCTGTGCCCAGATTCTCTGGATCAAGAACCAGTTACTAGATTATGGTCAAAAGTATACAAGGAGCCCAATCTTTTGTGACAACACCAGTGCAATTGCTATATCACAACCCAGTGATGCACTCTAAGACAAAGCATATTGACATCAGGTATCATTTCATTCGTGATCATGTTATGAAAGGAGACATTGAAATTCATTTCATCCCCACTGACAAACAGCTCGCTGATGTTTTTACAAAACCTCTTGATGAGAAAACTTTTAAACATCTCATCAGCGAACTGGGAATGTTAAATCCTTAAAACTGGAGATTTTTGTTATGAACGTGTCAGTGACACTGATGAAGTTCTCCAGTTGAGGAGGTCCAGATAATCTTTGCTCTCCAGGCTATCGAACGCCTTTGTGATACTATCCCGACACTAATCGATTTCTGGATCATCATTTTAGGGGGAAAAGACTCAAAATAATTTTCTTACTAAAATTCTTTTTGTTTGAAAATGGGAACTGGAGAACTCTCCAGTTGGAAACTGGCACTGGACTAATCCTCCAGTGTACATGTTCAATCTTGTCTAAAAACTGGCGGTCAACCAGATTTCATAACGTTGTAAAATACTTGGTCAATACTTGTGACACGTGATAGTACTCGAGTGCTTTAACCTACTCACTATCGTCATATGACGTATTAAGGTCATTTGTGTAAAAAGGATTGTTGGCATGATAAAAGAAATGCTTGACATTGAGCTGGACAAATTCTATCCTGACGATGAAGCTGAGTACGATGCCAGAAATCTTAACATATCAGTGGAGAAGGCTAGAGAGGTTAGGGCCAGTGGAATTCAAAGGAGATTGGAGAATGTCCAGAAGGTGGTCAGGAGAGTACTGAATCCACCCAAGTCCAAAGGAAAGTTGAAGCAACTGCCAAGAGATGCAGATCTAAGGACTTGGGTACAATCAGATGAACCCTCAACTGAGGTTATCCGAGATGCAGTGCAAAATCTGAGCACTGGCCAGATTCAATTGGCTAATGAATCTGAAGCACGAGCATACCTGACTGAAGTGCTACAGCGAAGATACAATCCAGGAAAGATCGTTAATGTGAGAGTATCGATCAGGCCTGGAACTCAACACTTTATAGTTGGTGTTCAGTACTTTAATGGACCAATGCTTCAAACTGAGAATCCAGACATTCACCATTATGGCCATTCTGAGCATGTGGAGATGCTGAAATTGTTGGAGGCTAGGCAGCATAAGAACAAGGTTGAAAAGGGTTGGGTTTATGTTCTTCAGCAACTGATCAAGTTCAAAGAAAGTGTTGAAGAAAAACTGAACTTTGATCCTGAAGACAAACTGCCCATTTCTTCAGCTGCCAAAAGAAGGAAAACTGGCGAAGGGCCATCTGCATAAGTTTTTCCTTCCAGTTTATCTACTTGTATTTTTATTTACATTCTGTAACTTGTGTAAATTTCATTTCCTTGTATAAATGAAGTTACCAGTTTGTAACCACAAGGTAGATAATAGATTAAATCTAACAAACTCAAAAGAAAAACCCAAGGCATTTATTGATCTATAAAAATGCCTTGGAAAATTTAGATAGATTTAATCGAACAAGTCTTTCCAGTTCATACATGTATAGATACAAGAACTGAAAAAGTCTTGGCAATATTTCAGGACAAATAGGGGGAATTTGTTAGGACCAGTTTTGTTTGAAAATGGGAACTGGAGAACTCTCCAGTTGGAAACTGGCACTGGACTAATCCTCCAGTGTACATGTTCAATCTTGTCTAAAAACTGGCGGTCAACCAGATTTCATAACGTTGTAAAATACTTGGTCAATACTTGTGACACGTGATAGTACTCGAGTGCTTTAACCTACTCACTATCGTCATATGACGTATTAAGGTCATTTGTGTAAAAAGGATTGTTGGCATGATAAAAGAAATGCTTGACATTGAGCTGGACAAATTCTATCCTGACGATGAAGCTGAGTACGATGCCAGAAATCTTAACATATCAGTGGAGAAGGCTAGAGAGGTTAGGGCCAGTGGAATTCAAAGGAGATTGGAGAATGTCCAGAAGGTGGTCAGGAGAGTACTGAATCCACCCAAGTCCAAAGGAAAGTTGAAGCAACTGCCAAGAGATGCAGATCTAAGGACTTGGGTACAATTAGATGAACCCTCAACTGAGGTTATCCGAGATGCAGTGCAAAATCTGAGCACTGGCCAGATTCAATTGGCTAATGAATCTGAAGCACGAGCATACCTGACTGAAGTGCTACAGCGAAGATACAATCCAGGAAAGATCGTTAATGTGAGAGTATCGATCAGGCCTGGAACTCAACACTTTATAGTTGGTGTTCAGTACTTTAATGGACCAATGCTTCAAACTGAGAATCCAGACATTCACCATTATGGCCATTCTGAGCATGTGGAGATGCTGAAATTGTTGGAGGCTAGGCAGCATAAGAACAAGGTTGAAAAGGGTTGGGTTTATGTTCTTCAGCAACTGATCAAGTTCAAAGAAAGTGTTGAAGAAAAACTGAACTTTGATCCTGAAGACAAACTGCCCATTTCTTCAGCTGCCAAAAGAAGGAAAACTGGCGAAGGGCCATCTGCATAAGTTTTTCCTTCCAGTTTATCTACTTGTATTTTTATTTACATTCTGTAACTTGTGTAAATTTCATTTCCTTGTATAAATGAAGTTACCAGTTTGTAACCACAAGGTAGATAATAGATTAAATCTAACAAACTCAAAAGAAAAACCCAAGGCATTTATTGATCTATAAAAATGCCTTGGAAAATTTAGATAGATTTAATCGAACAAGTCTTTCCAGTTCATACATGTATAGATACAAGAACTGAAAAAGTCTTGGCAATATTTCAGGACAAATAGGGGGAATTTGTTAGGACCAGTTTTGTTGAAACTGGCCAGTCTCCAGTTGCATCTGGAGACTAAGAAGATTTGTCCAGAAATATATTGAAGTCCAGTTGCAACGTATAGTTAACGCAACTGAAGACTTCCTCCAGTTGAGATCTGACCAGATGAAGAATCATTCCAGTTGAAGTCGAAGACAACAAATGGAAGATAAAGAATGACAATGGCAACGAAGCCCAGTTGACATTCTACTCAGATACAAACTGAAGACCATCAGTGTAAAGTACTTACAAAGCTTTACACTGATTACGAGGAAAAGACCTTTATGCTTTATGTGCTATTACACGGATAAAAGGATTTATCTATGTATAAAGTACAAAAGGTACATAAAGCAGGTTGAGTAAAGTTACTGTATGCCATAACTTTACACAGCATTTTAAGGAATTAAATGCTATTCCTTAAATGCTCTCAACCATATTTATACGGCCAAAGTTGACATCCTAATGTCAACTTTGCCTATAAATAGAGGTCTTTGCACAACCAAGAAACAACTTTGCAAACCTGCAATATTCTTGGTGAACTTGTGCAATATTCTCTCAATCGTAAAAAGGAACATTTCACAACTTTAAGTGTTTCGATTGTTTAGAGAATTTCCAAGTATAGATCAATTGTATTCATAGGTTGTTAGGATATTTACATACTTTGTATTATCTTGGTTCCGCAACAACCTTGTAATTTATTTAAAGTTAATAAATAAATTACACTTGAAAAATACATATTGTCTCACCAATTTACTTTACGAGTATTTATCTATTGCATTGTCATTTACTTATTGTCACCTTAATAAGTAATCTTTATCAAGAACTTGGTATACACTCACTGTAACTGGTCGTCTCCAGTTCAGTGTTTATATTGCAAAGTAACCCCACCATCGACATAGAGGTGTCTTCAGGTAGTACCATCTAGTTAGTTGGGACTTACAAGTGGTATCAGAGCAGAAGGCTAATATACTTGCCTAGATCTGCTTAGATGAATACTACTGAAGGTGGGGATGGTTCTGGTCAAGGTGAAAACCCTCTTAATACACCACCTATTCAAAATGTTAATACCAACCCTCCTCCTCCTAATGCCCCTAACCATGTCCATGTACACTACTCTAACACTCCTGTTCCCAAATTTGATGGAAATAGTGAGACCTTTGGTACATGGAAGGCCAGAATGCTCTTGCATTTTGGTGGGATAGAGAGGTATATGCTAAAAATCCTTAAGGATGGACCTTATATACCCATGTCTCTTGGGGTGAGTCCTCTTCTAGATCCTACTGGAAGAAGAGGTTCCAGAGAAAAGCTCGAAGACCATTGGTCTGATGAGGATCGTAGACTTGTAGATCTGGACACCAGACTTAAGAACATGATCCTTGGAGCTGTCCCTGAAGACTTAATTCCAACACTTGTGTTGTTCCCCAGTGCCAAGGCAATGTGGGATGAATTAGTCATTCAGTTTGAAGGAGGTGATGACACTATTGTCACCAGAAAGGTTGCCCTGAATAAGAAGTATGAATCCTTCTTTGCTCTTCCCAATGAAAGTTTAACTGGTACTTACACCAGGTTTTCTAGCCTCATTAATCAGTTGAGAGGCTTGGGTGTTGAGAAGGATAAGGATATTCTTCTTGAGAAGTTTTGTGATATTCTTCCTTCCAAATGGGAAAACATGGTTCTTGTCTTAAGACAAGGTAAAACCCTGCACAGTCACACTCTTGCATCGCTTTATGGAGCCTTCAGATTCACTGAAGATAATAATGCAGCAAGACTGGTGGCTGAGCAGGATGCCATGAACCATGCCCAGAGTCCCAAGGTTGCTAGCATAACTGAGCGACCTTGTGCTGCTTTAATGTCTGCAGAGAGTGTCCAGTCACACTCAACATGGATGCCCAGTCTTCCAGCATTATAAGCATCTAATGTGCCCATCGTTGCCATTTGATTTTTGTTTTCCAGGAGTTCATTAATTTGGCTTCTTTTGTAAATATCAATCATAATGCCCTCCTGTTCCAGTCTCTTGGATCTTTCTTCATCAGCACTTGGGAACTCAACATCCTCTACAATCTCACTTCCAGATACCAAGTGTTCTTTTCTTTTCAGACTTTTCAATTCTGTTGGCATATCTGGAAATGCTTCAAACTGTGGCTCACTGGCATCAGTACCAGCAGCTTGTTCTTCTTGCACATTGGCTTCAGTACCAACTACTTCTTGTGCACTGGCATCAGTACCAGTCACTTTTTCTTGTTGCACGATGGCTTCAGTGCCAAAGGCCTTTTCAATTGCACTGGCCACCACTTCTTTCTTTTTCATCACCAACCCTTCTGGAATGGACTCAGTGGCAGCATACTTTTCCCCCTTGGAATGTCCACCAGTTTGAGACTTGTGGGCATTCCATAACTGTTCAAGCATGTGTCTGTCTGAAGACCCAAATGTTCTTCCTGACACTGGAGTTATGATATTCACAGTCTTCCTTAACTCAGTCACTTGCTTCTTAATAATCTCAACTTCTTGAGGCAAGTGTTTTGGCATTTCAGTATTTATCATGTTGACCACCTCTAAATTTTCTGGTACATGCATCACTGATGTTGCTGATGACAGAATTCTGGTCAAGGGTTGGCCTGCTTTCCAGATTGCTAATTCTGGTGGTCAACTTCTGAATCTCTTCTGTCAGACCTGTCAGAGGCTGAACAATCTCGGCGTTCACTGTAGTCTGGACAGAATTTACCAGCTTTGTCTCCAAACCCTGGACTGCCACTTTAAAATTTTCTGAATTTTTGTTTGTGGCCTATACCAACTCACTCAACTTCTCGAAAACCAACTTATCATTTCCAGCAAATAGGTTCATTTCTGATGCAAGATTATTTGACAAAATTGATTTAAAATCAGAAACTACCTGAGAATAAGACTGTAGTGATCTCTCCAGGTCCGCCACGTTATTTAAAAGGTCTTGGACCTCAGTTGAAGAAGAAGTGGAGAGACCACCTGGAGGAGCAAGTTCTGAAGCCAATCTGATGACCAAAGGAACTTGTGTCTGGACTCCTTCAGTTGATGCTTCAGTTGTAGTAACAGTTGAGTCCAGCACATGAGGTAATTCCAGTGGTGCTTCAAGAGGTGGAGGTTGATTCGGTGAAATCTGGATTAAACTAGGGTTGAAATAAGAAGTGTTTTGCGGAATTGAAGGTGGTGGAGGTGGTGGTGCATTCAAGAATTCTGGTGGTGGTGGTGGAACATTTAGTGATTCTGGAGGTGGTGGCATTTCTGATGTCTGCTCCACTTCCATAGTATCATCACCCAAGAAACTCATATTAGCATCAAAATTAATACCATCAGACATTGGTGACTCAGCTTCATCCCAACCAATAATTTCACCAACTGTCTGATCACCAGCCTCTCTATTCAAATCAATCTGAGCATCCTGCTCAACATTCTCACTCTGTTCAACAATCAAAGAAGAAGGCTAATATACTTGCCTAGATCTGTTTCACGATGGCAATCCCAGAAAATACACAAGAAACTCATGAAACTAATTTTAATGAACCACCACCCGTTGTCAATAATAATCCTCCACCTCCTACTCCTCCTGCTTCTCCTCATGTACATGTGCACTACTCGAATAATCCTGTTCCTAAATTCAATGAAAGCAGTGATGAATTTGGTACGTGGAAAGCTAGGATGATATTACATGTTACTGGTATTGAAAGGAATATCATGAAAAATTTAAATGAAGGACCCTATGTGCCTAGACTTCCTATCAATGCACTCCTTGACCCAACTGGATCAAGAAGTGGAAGGGAAAAGAGGGAGGAACACTGGTCCGAAGAGGAGATTGGTAAATCTTGATACCATCCTTAAAAACATGATCCTCGGGGCTGTTCTAGAAACCCTAATTCCCACACTAGTTCTCTATCCCAGTGCTAAAACCATGTGGGATGAACTGGTGAGCCAGCATGAGGGAGGTGATGACACTGTTGTTACCAGAAAGGTCTCCCTAAACAAAAAGTATGAGTCATTTTTTGCTCTCCCCAATGAGTCTCTAACTGGTACTTACACCAGATTTCTGAGCATTATAAACCAGTTAAGAGGACTGGGGGTTGAGAAAGACAAGGATATACTTTTGGAGAAATTTTGTGATATTCTTCCCACTAAATGGTCTCACATGATTCTGGTCTTGAGACAAGGTAAAACCTTGCACTCCCATACTCTGTCAACATTGTATGGAGCCTTCAGATTCACTGAAGAGAATCAAGCCCAGAGGATTGAGGCTGAAAAAGATGCTTTAAATCATGCTTCCAGTAGTTCCACATTGGTCAGTAATACTGAACCACCCTGTTCCGCATTAATATCTTCCGAGAATGTATTTTCTATGAAGAAGATGATGTCTGAACTAATGGATTCTGGAGTCACAAATGATATCTCTCCAGACTGTGATGAAACTGACAGTGATGACCTGGTTGCAATGATTGCTAAAACATTTAATCGTTTTAAAGCAAGAGCAAATAGGCCCACTGGACAACATGCACCCAGTTCCTCTACTGACAAGACCAATCTGACATGCTTTAAGTGTGGCAGAAAAGGTCATTTCATGAAGGAGTGCAAGTCCAGTCAGTTTGTCTCTTAGTCTGGTCCATCTACTTCTTATAACAAGCCTGATGATAGCTATAAGTCCAAGTACAAAAAGCTTAAGGCTCAATTTCCTCTCATGTCTCAACAAATAGAAAATAATAAATGCATGATAGCAACCATTGAAGAAGCATGGGTTCCCTCAGATGATTCATCTGTTGATGAAGAAGAGGAAAAAGATTGTTGCTTTATGGCTCTGGCAGATCAAGAGCATCTGGTGAAGGATGATGTCACATCTGGTCGATGGGTGGACATAGTTATAAAAAAGGTTAGTGAGTATGATATTGAAACCGATCCTAAATTAAAATTGGACATTGCTGAAGCTCTAAATTCTGATTTAATTTTTGTGGAAACTGTTAGATTTGACAGTCTTAATGGCTTAGAAACAGATTCCTCTAAAATCGCTGTTTTAAAATCAAAATTAAAAGAACTTCAAGATATTGAACTGGCATTTCAAGCACAAGTTTTGGTAACTGAACAACTGGTGGGTTTGACTCCCTAAACAAAAAGTATGAGTCATTTTTTGCTCTCCCCAATGAGTCTCTAACTGGTACTTACACCAGATTTCTGAGCATTATAAACCAGTTAAGAGGACTGGGGGTTGAGAAAGACAAGGATATACTTTTGGAGAAATTTTGTGATATTCTTCCCACTAAATGGTCTCACATGATTCTGGTCTTGAGACAAGGTAAAACCTTGCACTCCCATACTCTGTCAACATTGTATGGAGCCTTCAGATTCACTGAAGAGAATCAAGCCCAGAGGATTGAGGCTGAAAAAGATGCTTTAAATCATGCTTCCAGTAGTTCCACATTGGTCAGTAATACTGAACCACCCTGTTCCGCATTAATATCTTCCGAGAATGTATTTTCTATGAAGAAGATGATGTCTGAACTAATGGATTCTGGAGTCACAAATGATATCTCTCCAGACTGTGATGAAACTGACAGTGATGACCTGGTTGCAATGATTGCTAAAACATTTAATCGTTTTAAAGCAAGAGCAAATAGGCCCACTGGACAACATGCACCCAGTTCCTCTACTGACAAGACCAATCTGACATGCTTTAAGTGTGGCAGAAAAGGTCATTTCATGAAGGAGTGCAAGTCCAGTCAGTTTGTCTCTTAGTCTGGTCCATCTACTTCTTATAACAAGCCTGATGATAGCTATAAGTCCAAGTACAAAAAGCTTAAGGCTCAAATTTCTCTCATGTCTCAACAAATAGAAAATAATAAATGCATGATAGCAACCATTGAAGAAGCATGGGTTCCCTCAGATGATTCATCTGTTGATGAAGAAGAGGAAAAAGATTGTTGCTTTATGGCTCTGGCAGATCAAGAGCATCTGGTGAAGGATGATGTCACATCTGGTCGATGGGTGGACATAGTTATAAAAAAGGTTAGTGAGTATGATATTGAAACCGATCCTAAATTAAAATTGGACATTGCTGAAGCTCTAAATTCTGATTTAATTTTTGTGGAAACTGTTAGATTTGACAGTCTTAATGGCTTAGAAACAGATTCCTCTAAAATCGCTGTTTTAAAATCAAAATTAAAAGAACTTCAAGATATTGAACTGGCATTTCAAGCACAAGTTTTGGTAACTGAACAACTGGTTCAAGAAAAACATGACCTGGAAATGATTTTGCAAAAAGAAAAACAGGTCATTAAATCATGGCTAGAAACAAGAAAGCCATATGATGCTGGAATAAACCAATTTCCATCCTAAAAACGTGCATATTTGGATGGAAATACTCATATTGCAGCATTAATACCAGTTATTGACCGGTTACCAGAGGAGGTTAGACCAAGTACCATTTATGATGAACCTTCTACCCCAAAAAATTGTATTATACCAGCTCAACTTCTAGAGGTTAAGACTGGAGCATCCCAGATGACTGCTCCAGTTAAAAAGGTCAATCAGAATAAACCTTTGCCTCAGACTGCTTCTAAAGAACCCCAGGTTCAAAAGAAAAAGAACAGTTCCCTCCCTAAGCCTAAGGTCCAGTCATCTGGAAAGGCTCAGGTGTCATCTGAAGAAACTATTTTGTTAAGGTTGGAGAGCCAGTTTCAACTACTGGCTCATCAAGTTCAAAGCTGTAATGCAAGACTGAACAACTTTGAGGGTACTTCATCTGGCCCTAAACAAAATCCAAACCTTTTTCTAAGAAAGATAAAAATGTTCCTTTAATTGAGAAAAAAAAAGGTTTCTAAACTATCAACTCCAGTAGTGTTTTCTACAAAAACTACTGTTGAAGAAAGTGAACTCAACCAGATACCCCCAGGGATCCATAAGGAAGGATCCAGTGAACCCATCAGTCGATGGGTTCCCAAATCTAACTAATATATCTGGTGGATGTGCAGGGAGATCGAAAGAAACATACCTGGTATCTTGACAGTGCAGCTGGCAGGATAATGACCGGACGTAAGACCCTGCTGGAGGAGTTCATAATTTCTGATGGACCCTCCATTACTTTTGGAAATGATGGTTGTGGAAAAACTGAGCGGTATGGTGTTCTGAACAATGGACAAGTCAAATTCAGACGAGTTGCATATTTGAATGGTTTGAAATATAACCTGATCAGTGTCAGTCAACTGTGTGATGATGGCTATCAAGTTCTGTTCAATATTGTTCATGGCATCGTATTCAACAAGGACTGGAAGGTAGTATTGATTGCTCCCAGAAGAGGGAATGTGTGTGTAATGGATATGGATAGCTCTTCTTCAGAGCATTGTTTCTATACTCAAGCTGATGAAGACACAATCTGGTTATGGCATAAAAGGTTATCCCATTTAAATTTCAAAAATATTAATAAGCTGTCTAAAAAACAACTGGCAGATGGGATACCTTCAGTTTCCTTCAAAAAGGAAAGGCCATGTCCAGGATGTGAGATGGGAAAGCAGAAACGTGCCAGTTTCAAGACCAAGCAGAATTTCAGCATATCTGAACCACTTCATATGCTTCATATGGATCTTTTTGGTCCAGTGAATGTTCAGACTCGTGCTGGTAAAAGATTTACCCTGGTGATTGTTGACGAATACTCCAGATTTTGTTGGGTAATCTTTCTCAGGTCTAAAAGTGAAGCTGCTGCTGAAATCATCACTCTCATCAAGCAGATTGAACTCAAGTACAAGCGAAAAGTGTGTCAGTTAAGAAGTGACAATGGAACAGAATTCCAGAATGCAAGTCTGGAGAAATTCTGTACTGACACTGGCATCTCTCAGAACTTCTCTTCAGCACGCACTCCAGAGAAGAATGGAGTGGTAGAAAGGAAAAATCGAACGCTGATAGAAGCTGCCAGAAGTATGCTTGCTGAATCTGGTCTTCCTACCAGTTTCTGGGCTGAAGCAATTGCAACTGCTTGCCACACCCAGAATTGATCAGTGTATGTGAAGCGACACAAGAAGACATCCTATGAAATATTAAGAAATAGAAAACCAAATATTGTTATTTTCACGTTTTTGGATGTCCAGTTTACATCCTAAACGACTCTAGTCAGTTAGGCAAATTTGATGCCAAAGCTGATGAAGGATATTTCTTAGGATATTTAGCCATTCGCAAAGCCTTTAGAGTCTACAACAAGAGACTGGAGAAGGTACAAGAGTCAATACATGTCACATTTGATGAATCAAATAATGCAATCAATAAAAATCCAGCCCTTGATTCTCCCCCAGTAAATCCAATTGTCTTCTGTGAATATGATCCTATCAACTACAATAAAGATTCACCTGAAGAAGTTTCCAGTCATCCTGACTTGGAACCAGTTCAAAAGAAGAAAACCCCAGTAGTACGCCTTTCTATCCTTCAATAAGTTTCAAATTACCCTCTGAACTTGTTATTGGATCAGATGTTCGTACTACTCCCCAGTATCAGTCTCAGTTGAAACTGCGCCAGTAATTCAAGAAATGCCTTTAAATGAAGAATTTCATGATGCAAATCATGATCTTACTGATTCAGATGAAGATATTGAATTAGTCTGGCAAGATCCTCCTCATGAAACAACACCAGAGGAGACTCAACTGAACTCTTGCACTGATATTGTTGTAAGCAATAATCCTGGTCAATACTCTAGGTAGACAAAAGCTCATCCTATTGATCAGATCATAGGTGACTCCAGTAGAGGGGTTCAGACCAGAAGAGCCTCCAGTGAACAATGTTTATATGTCAGCTTCTTATCACTGGTAGAACCGAAGAAGATTGACGAGGCTATGGAATATCCAAGCTGGGTGTTAGCTATGCAAGAAGAGTTACACCAGTTTGAGAGGAAAAAGGTATGGTACCTGGTTCCTCCTCCAGTTGGAAAGAAAGAACCAATTGGAACTAGATGGGTCTTCAGAAATAAGGTAGATGAAGATGGTCATGTTATCAGAAATAAGGCCAGATTGGTTGCCCAGGGGTATTGCCAATCAGATGTTGATTTTGATGAATCATTTGCTCCAGTAGCTAGACTTGAAGCAATCAGAATATTCTTAGCATTCGCTGCTCATCTTCAATTCAAGGTCTACCAGATGGACGTTAAGAGTGCATTTTTGAATGGAAAATTAGAAGAAGAGGTTTATGTTAGACAGCCACCAGGCTTCATTGATGAAAAACATCCCCACTGGGTATATCGTCTGGACAAAGCACTTTATGGCCTCAGACAAGCTCCACGTGCCTGGTATGATACTCTGACTAAACACTTGTTGAAAAATGGTTTTAAAAGAGGTGCAATTGACAATACCTTATTTATTCTTCGTGAAAAAGGTAATCTTCTGTTGGTACAAATTTATGTTGATGATATAATTTTTGGGTCTACTGATGAAAACATGTGCAAGAAATTTTCTAAAATCATGTCTTCAGAATATGAAATGAGTTTAATGGGTGAATTAACATTTTTTCTAGGTCTTCAGATTAAACAAACCAGTGATGGTATTTTTATTAATCAAGAAAAATATGTTAGAGGTCTTTTAAAGAAATATGATATGAACTCTTCACCATCTAAAACCACTCCAATTTCTGCACCACTGACACTGGATGGAAAACCAGTGAACACCACTGTGTACAGAGGCATGGTTGGTTCACTGATGTATTTAACTGCCAGTAGACCAGATATTATGTTTTCAACATGTTTATGTGCCAGATATCAGTCTAATCCAAAAGAATCTCATATGCTTGCTGTAAAGCGCATACTGAAATACCTTAAGGGTGTCCCCAGTTTGGGTCTTTGGTATCCCAAAGGCTCAGGCATAGATCTAATGGGTTATTCAGATTCAGATCATGCAGGTTGTAAGATAAACAGGAAATCCACTACTGGTGGATGTCATTTCCTTGGTGGCAAACTGGTCAGCTGGACCAGTAAGAAGCAAACTTCAGTTTCATTATCCACTGCTGAAGCTGAATACGTGTCTGCAGCCAGTTGCTGTGCTCAGATACTCTGGATGAAGAACCAGTTGCTTGATTATGGTATTAAATATTCAAAAACTCCCATATTTTGTGATAATACCAGTGCATTGCTATCTCAAACAATCCAGTCATGCACTCAAAGACAAAGCACATCGATCTCAGGTATCATTTCATTCGTGATCATATTATGAAAAATAATATTGAACTCCATTTTATTCCCACTGACAAACAACTCGCTGACATTTTTACAAAACCATTGGATGTAAAAACATTTGAATATCTTGTCGGTGAGTTGGGAATGTTGAACCCTTAATCTGGAACCTTGTTACGAACGCCTTCGTGACACTGGCAAAAATCTAATTCTGCCAAAAATCTTCTGTCTGCCGAATATGCTCCTGTCGCCGCCGTGATAAAGGCGGAGCATATCTCTCTAACTGCAGCGGCCATTCGTATAAACATGAATAACTGGATGGCCAAACTCTCTCTTTCCAGTGTTCATGAGGCTCAATCCATCATTGGGAGATTGAATACTTTCTTTCTTTCATGTCCTCTTTATGGTGCATTAACCTTAAATCTCGAAAAGATGTACCACGACTATTTATGTGAATTTTGGTACACAGCTGTGTATGTGGATGCAGAAAAATCCATCACTTACACACTGAAGCAAGGCACCAGACCATTGGCTATAACTGTTGATTCTCTTCGAACTGCTCTCGAATTGAATTATTTTTCACAGAATGAGATGCCCATTGAAGTACCTTCTGGTATTAATACAAGGGAAGTGTGTAGACTGATGGGACACACAGAGATCCTGGATGAGCATGGCCAGCTATCCAAGAAAGGAACAATCTACATGAGTAGGCTGACAGACTCATGGAGATTCTTTTTCACTCACATAGTTGAGTGTTTGGGAGGAAGCTCTGGAGGGCTTGACCAGATAAATCAGACACACCTCCAGATTGCTTACTGTCTCTGGTTCGGATACAGAGTGGATTTCGCCCAAATTTTCTTTGATGATCTGGTAGAGCGTCTTAAAGTGAAAGGTAGAAAAGCATTTGTACCATATATTCGTTTTCTTTCACTTATTTTTTAAAAGAGCTCTGGGTAACCAGTACGATTTTGAAACCACTCATTTTTCAGTATGTGAATATATGCGTGATCTGACCAATCTTAAATCTTCTGCAAATGAGGTAAATATTCCTTAGGTCATGATCACTAGTTTTCAAAGGGAAGAAACTGATGCATCATCACCAGATGAGTCAGGAGAGGCTTCAGGCAGGCCTCAAAATAGTGAGGGACCTACTGGAGACCTCATTGCTGAAATGGTTCCACCTATTACCCAGGTGGTTCCTGACCCTCAGCAAAATGTTAATTTTGTTCCACCAGACCCTCCCACTAGACCAAGAACTACAACCAGACGTCTTAGGAAAGGAGGAGTTCTGGTCGCTTCTCGTAGTACCCAATCTAGCCATCCAGAATCCTCCCAACAGGATTCTGGAGATGTCATAAGGGAAAACCCACAAGCAATCACTTCCAATATTCTTTTAGGGGATAGTGGTGAAGAAAATAGGGGGTCTGCCCAACCCTCAGTAGAGTCCGTGTCAGCACAATCAATTGAACATAGCCAAATTTCTGACACAACTCTTGCACAGACTGGGGTTACTGGAGCCTCACCTCTAGTGATTCCAGTCTCACATTCTTCGGCTGGTGAGATAATGAATGCAGATGGGTCGTTGATTGTTGAACAGAGTGAGAATGTTGAGCAGGATGCTCAGATTGATTTGAATAGAGAGGCTGGTGATCAGACAGTTGGTGAAATTATTGGTTGGGATGAAGTTGAGTCACCAATGTCTGATGGTATTAATTTTGATGCTAATATGAGTTTCTTGGGTGATGATACTATGGAAGTGGAGCAGACATCAGAAATGCCACCACCTCCAGAATCACTAAATGTTCCACCACCACCACCAGAAACTAATATGCCACCACCACCAGAATTCTTGAATGAACCACCACCTCCAACACCTTCAATTCCGCAAAACACTTCTTATTTCAACCCTAGTTTAATCCAGATTTCACCGAATCAACCTCCACCTCTTGAAGCACCACTGGAATTACCTCATGTGCTGGACTCAACTGTTACTACAACTGAAGCATCAACTGAAGGAGTCCAGACACAAGTTCCTTTGGTCATCAGATTGGCTTCAGAACTTGCTCCTCCAGGTGGTCTCTCCACTTCTTCTTCAACCGAGGTCCAAGACCTTTTAAATAAGGTGGCGGACCTGGAGAGATCACTACAGTCTTCTTCTCAGGTAGTTTCTGATTTTAAATCAATTTTGTCAAATAATCTTGCATCAGAAATGAACCTATTTGCTGGAAATGAGAAGTTGGTCTTCGAGAAGTTGAATGAGCTGGTACTGGACACAAACAAAAATTCAAAAAATTTAAAGTGGCAGTCCAGGGTTTGGAGACAAAGCTGGTAAATTCTGTCCAGACTACAGTGAACGCCGAGATTGTTCAGCCTCTGACAGGTCTGACAGAAGAGATTCAGAAGTTGACCACCTGAATTAGCAATCTGGAAAGTAGGCAAACCCTTGACCAGAATTCTGTCATCAGCAACATCAGTGATGCATGTACCAGAAAATTTAGAGGTGAGATGCTGAAAGAAATCACTGCAGAAATTTCTGAGTCAATACTTAGAAATATTCAAGATGGGTTATTGCCTCAGGTGGTCAACATGATAAATACTGAAATGCCAAAACACTTGCCTCAAGAAGTTGAGATTATTAAAAAGGAAGTGACTGAGTTAAGGAAGACTGTGAATATCATAACTCCAGTGTCAGGAAGAACATTTGGGTCTTCAGACAGACACATGCTTGAACAGTTATGGAATGCCCACAAGTCTCAAACTGGTGGACATTCTGTAAGTCCCAACTAACTAGATGGTACTACCTGAAGACACCTCTATGTCGATGGTGGGGTTACTTTGCAATATAAACACTGAACTGGAGACAACCAGTTACAGTGAGTGTATACCAAGTTCTTGATAAAGATTACTTATTAAGGTGACAATAAGTAAATGACAATGCAATAGATAAATACTCGTAAAGTAAATTGGTGAAACAATATGTATTTTTCAAGTGTAATTTATTTATTAACTTTAAATAAATTACAAGGTTGTTGCGGAACCAAGATAATACAAAGTATGTAAATATCCTAACAACCTATGAAATACAATTGATCTATACTTGGAAATTCTCTAAACAATCGAAACACTTAAAGTTGTGAAATGTTCCTTTTTGCGATTGAGAGAATATTGCACAAGTTCACCAAGAATATTGCAGGTTTGCAAAGTTGTTTCTTGGTTGTGCAAAGACCTCTATTTATAGGCAAAGTTGACATTGGGATGTCAACTTTGGTCGTACAAATATGGTTGAGAGCATTTAAGGAATAGCATTTAATTCCTTAAAATGCTGTGTAAAGTTATGGCATACAGTAACTTTACTCAACCTGCTTTATGTACCTTTTGTACTTTATACATAGATAAATCCTTTTATCCATGTAATAGCACATAAAGCATAAAGGTCTTTTCCTCGTAATCAGTGTAAAGCTTTGTAAGTACTTTACACTGATGGTCTCCAATTTGTATCTGAGTATAATGTCAACTGGGCTTCGCTGCCATTGTCATTCTTTATCTTTCATTTGTTGTCTTCGACTTCAACTGGAACGATTCTTCATCTGGTCAGATCTCAACTGGAGGAAGTCTTCAGTTGTGTTAACTGTACGTTGCAACTGGACTTCAATATATTTCTGGACAAATCTTCTTAGTCTCTAGATGCAACTGGAGACTGGCCAGTTTCAGCAAAACTGGTCCTAACAAATTCCCCCTATTTGTCCTGAAATATTGCCAAACTCACTGCCAGACAGATCGCTGCAGCCAGGGATGAATATCGAAAGAAAATAAAGGGTTTACTTAAACTCACTGCCAGACAGATCAAGGCAGCCATGGATGCAGATATTAGTACTTTCATTCCACTTGACACAACCAGAAAAATTGATAGGGCTCAAGTTCAGAAAGCCATGGAACAAGAAAAGGTGTCAAGGGAAACTGAATACATAATCCAGATTGCAAGGCAAAAAGCCAAGTATGAAGAAATGATGAACTTATGGGCTGATGTCAGAAAGATCATTGATGCTGAGATCATGCTTGCTGAAAATCATGAAGGTATGTCTAAGTTTCAAGTGAAGTTGACCAGGGAAGGTAACTTCGTGGATGAAAGGAAGAACACTTCAGTTCAAGCTTTTGGATGGACTGAACTAAAGGATATTGGCTTGACATTCAGGGGGAAATCTGATATATCCCCAGATGTCAAAGCATATTTGAAAAGGATTGAGAAGGTCTGGAAGAGGAAGCAACAAATGGAAACTGTTTTGGGTATTCGCTCTCCAGAAGCTTCACCTTCACCAAAAAGAAAGGCCACTGAAGATGCACAAGGACAAACTTCAAAGAGAAGGGCCTGACTTTTTTATCTACTTACTTGTATTGTATTTATTTCCCAAAATTGTAACTTATTTTCTGTTGATGGCTGTAAATATAGTTACATATTTTCATTCACAAGTAAGTGATCAGATTAAGTCTAAGTTAGAACTAAAAGATTAAATACTGGAACACTGATGATCTATAAAGTGTTTTCCAGCAACAAAAGTATTTTAGACTTAGTCAAAAACAAGTGTTTTTCAAGCATACATTTGTATAGATAGAAGCTTGAAAAACCTTGCATTATTTCTGAACAAATAGGGGGAATTTGTTAGGTCCAGATTTACTGGACTCACTCCAGACTTGAAGACTGGAGCGGCACTGAAGATTTGTCCAGAAATAATAGAAGACCAGTGAGCTGTTTACTTGTACAGGAATCTGGATTCCACCAGATTAGCTCACTGGACTTTACTCCAGTCAAGATCGTTTCTACTGAAGACAATCTCACTGAAGTCAAAGACTGAAGTTTGAAGAAAGAAGACTGACAAGCAGTGGAGCCCACTGACAGTCTTACCAGATCTCCTGACTGGAGCTTTATCAGTGTTTAAGACCTTACAAGTCTGAACACTGATTACGAGGAATTGACTTTTGCCTTTACACACTTTTACACGGACAACCCATTTGTCTATTGATAAAAGTACAATACGTGTGTAAAGGTGGTTGGTTAAAAGGATGACAAGTCACATCAATATGACTTTATCTTTATCCTTGTACTTTAACCAATGCATTTAAGGAATTAAAGTAGTTGCCTTAAATGCATGCAACCATATTTGTACGGCATAATAAATTCACTGTTGAATTTATTTGCCTATAAATACCAAGTCACATACCTCGTACAAATTACTTTTTGCAATTTGGTTAACTTGCTAAAATACTCTCGATCATAATAGTTATACTTCACAACTTTAAGTATATCGATCCAAGGAGATTATTTAGCAAGTATAGATCACTTGTAATTCAAAGATTGTTTAGATAGTTACATACTTGTAATATCTAGGTTCCGCAACAATCTTGTATTTTGTTTAACATCAAAAAATAAAATACACTTGAAAATTACATTTGTGTTCCACCATTTATTTACTTGCTTAAATATTGCTTTAAGTCTTTATTACTTTATTTATATTCTTGCATTTGTATTTAAAGTAATACTAGTCCAATCTAGTGCATTCTTGACTTGTTATTTTACACTCGTGGGTTAAACCATCGTGTGATGGACTTTACAGGAAGTGCCTCAGTTCAGGGAGAACAAAGCAAATCTGAAATCCAGCAGTGTGAGCCTGCAAAGAAAGATAAGGGCAAGGCCCAAATGGTAGAAGAACCCAAGTCCAAAGGTTCTAAGGGTTCTGGACTTGTGGTTGGTGAGAATGTTGATGAACATGGTTATCCCTTGCATGATCTTGATGCCGATGGCAAGAAGTTAGAGGCTCTGCAGAAGCAAGTCTCTAATCAATTCATTATGTGAAGGAAAAACAAGGAAAGAGAAAGGGAACAACATCTGAAGATGGGGACCCTTGATCATGTTGATGCTGCAGCTCTTGGTCTTTCACTAGAGAGATATCAGAAAATCAAGAATGATCCAAGAGTGCAGAAAGCCTTGGTTGAAATGGGTGAATATGAGTATGGGAGGATGTATTCTCCTTTGGAACAGAAGCTGGAAAGTCTCACATTTAAGATGTCCATTGGGGACTTGGTGAAAAATAGAATGAGTGAGATGGAAATAAAGAAGAAAGAAATTCTGGCTGAAGTTCTGAAGGTTGAAAAACAATTGGCAAGGCCACCTCCAAAGGCCAAAGTGACTGGACCTAGATCTTCAAGAAAACATGCTCGTGATGCTGATCTTTCCACATTTCAGCCAATTTCTGATGATGCTGCTGAGATCCAAAAGAAACATGAAAAGGATCAGTATGATCATTATATGAAGCATCGATCCCATCCAGCTAAAATAATTGATGTGGAAGTAACAAAAGCTGATGGATTGAGGCTTTTTGATTTGGTTGTCAAAAGAGAAGGGAGAGCAGTTGAAGAGTATAATCAGGTTTCAGTTCACGAATTTGGCATTTCAGAACACAGGGAGATGATCCAGATATTAAAGCCAAAGCCTAAATCTGCTCTAATTGGTGCATGGTTATCAAAAATCCAGCAGAAAATGCAAGCCAAGGTAGAAATGGAAGGTAGATTGTTTGGAAGGAAGGATCATTCTCATCTGAAGAGAAAAGCTACTGAAGCACCTTCTGGCTCGAGGCCTGCGAAGAAGTAGTTTTCCCTTTCAGTTTATTATTTATTTGCAATTGTAACAAACACTTCAGTTTGTATATATATGTTACATATTGTAGCCAACAAGTAGATGATAGGTTTAAGTTAGAAAAAAACCACAAGGAAAATTCTGAGACATCAATGATCTATAAGATGTACTTAGAAAACTTTTACAACTTAAACAAAAACTTGCATTTCAGACTTACAAACATGTATAGATAGAAGTCTGAGATGCATGCACTATCTCAGAACAAATAGGGGGAATTTGTTGGGTCGAAAATCGACCAAGTATAATTTGTTCAGAAATAGTTGAAGTTCAGTGAAGATACTTGTACAGAATTCTGAACCTCTTCAGAATTAAGTTCACTGAAGCTTCACTTCAGTTTTAGATCAGCCAAACTGAAAGCATTCATTCTGAAGTCAAAGACTGAAGACTGAAAAAAGAGAATCATCTCAGAAGCAGAAACCAGAGAAGATTCTACCTGATCGAAGACTGAAGCATCTCAGTGTAAAGTACTTACAACACTTTACACTGATTACGAGAAGCCTTTTTACTTTACCAACTTTTACCCAGTTAATATCTTTATCTATTAACAAGTACAAGGTTGAGTAAAAGGTTGGGAATAAAGTGTGAAATGTCACATCAAATAACTTTCACACTTAACCTTAAAAGTACGCATGTTAAGGAATTGACTTTAATTCCTTAAATGCTCCCAACCATATTTGTACGGCCTGGTCCACATCAGCATGAACCTTGCCTATAAATATAAAGGCTTCTCACAACTTGCAAAAAAAAAAAAAAAAAAAAAAAAAAAAAAAAAAAAAAAAAAAAAAAAAAAAAAAAAAAAAAAAAAAAAAAAAAAAAAAAAAAAAAAAAAAAAAAAAAAAAAAAAAAAAAAAAAAAAAAAAAAAAAAAAAAAAAAAAAAAAAAAAAAAAAAAAAAAAAAAAAAAAAAAAAAAAAAAAAAAAAAAAAAAAAAAAAAAAAAAAAAAAAAAAAAAAAAAAAAAAAAAAAAAAAAAAAAAAAAAAAAAAAAAAAAAAAAAAAAAAAAAAAAAAAAAAAAAAAAAAAAAAAAAAAAAAAAAAAAAAAAAAAAAAAAAAAAAAAAAAAAAAAAAAAAAAAAAAAAAAAAAAAAAAAAAAAAAAAAAAAAAAAAAAAAAAAAAAAAAAAAAAAAAAAAAAAAAAAAAAAAAAAAAAAAAAAAAAAAAAAAAAAAAAAAAAAAAAAAAAAAAAAAAAAAAAAAAAAAAAAAAAAAAAAAAAAAAAAAAAAAAAAAAAAAAAAAAAAAAAAAAAAAAAAAAAAAAAAAAAAAAAAAAAAAAAAAAAAAAAAAAAAAAAAAAAAAAAAAAAAAAAAAAAAAAAAAAAAAAAAAAAAAAAAAAAAAAAAAAAAAAAAAAAAAAAAAAAAAAAAAAAAAAAAAAAAAAAAAAAAAAAAAAAAAAAAAAAAAAAAAAAAAAAAAAAAAAAAAAAAAAAAAAAAAAAAAAAAAAAAAAAAAAAAAAAAAAAAAAAAAAAAAAAAAAAAAAAAAAAAAAAAAAAAAAAAAAAAAAAAAAAAAAAAAAAAAAAAAAAAAAAAAAAAAAAAAAAAAAAAAAAAAAAAAAAAAAAAAAAAAAAAAAAAAAAAAAAAAAAAAAAAAAAAAAAAAAAAAAAAAAAAAAAAAAAAAAAAAAAAAAAAAAAAAAAAAAAAAAAAAAAAAAAAAAAAAAAAAAAAAAAAAAAAAAAAAAAAAAAAAAAAAAAAAAAAAAAAAAAAAAAAAAAAAAAAAAAAAAAAAAAAAAAAAAAAAAAAAAAAAAAAAAAAAAAAAAAAAAAAAAAAAAAAAAAAAAAAAAAAAAAAAAAAAAAAAAAAAAAAAAAAAAAAAAAAAAAAAAAAAAAAAAAAAAAAAAAAAAAAAAAAAAAAAAAAAAAAAAAAAAAAAAAAAAAAAAAAAAAAAAAAAAAAAAAAAAAAAAAAAAAAAAAAAAAAAAAAAAAAAAAAAAAAAAAAAAAAAAAAAAAAAAAAAAAAAAAAAAAAAAAAAAAAAAAAAAAAAAAAAAAAAAAAAAAAAAAAAAAAAAAAAAAAAAAAAAAAAAAAAAAAAAAAAAAAAAAAAAAAAAAAAAAAAAAAAAAAAAAAAAAAAAAAAAAAAAAAAAAAAAAAAAAAAAAAAAAAAAAAAAAAAAAAAAAAAAAAAAAAAAAAAAAAAAAAAAAAAAAAAAAAAAAAAAAAAAAAAAAAAAAAAAAAAAAAAAAAAAAAAAAAAAAAAAAAAAAAAAAAAAAAAAAAAAAAAAAAAAAAAAAAAAAAAAAAAAAAAAAAAAAAAAAAAAAAAAAAAAAAAAAAAAAAAAAAAAAAAAAAAAAAAAAAAAAAAAAAAAAAAAAAAAAAAAAAAAAAAAAAAAAAAAAAAAAAAAAAAAAAAAAAAAAAAAAAAAAAAAAAAAAAAAAAAAAAAAAAAAAAAAAAAAAAAAAAAAAAAAAAAAAAAAAAAAAAAAAAAAAAAAAAAAAAAAAAAAAAAAAAAAAAAAAAAAAAAAAAAAAAAAAAAAAAAAAAAAAAAAAAAAAAAAAAAAAAAAAAAAAAAAAAAAAAAAAAAAAAAAAAAAAAAAAGAGTAAAAGTGGTTCAAAAAAAAAAAAAAAAAAAAAAAAAAAAAAAAAAAAAAAAAAAAAAAAAAAAAAAAAAAAAAAAAAAAAAAAAAAAAAAAAAAAAAAAATAGTTTAATTGTTTTAGACTTTTAGTTACTTGTCTAATTAACGGGGCAAAAAATAGTATAATTTTTCTCTTTTAAAAGAGTTTTTGTATACAAAAAGTTAGACTAAAGTGATAAAATCTAAAAGTTAAGTGGTCAAAATAAGAAACTCTAAAAGTATACAATCGTAAAAAAAATATATATATATATATATATATATATATATATATATATATATATATATATATATATATATATATATATATATATATATATATATATATATATATATATATATATATATATATATATATATATATATATATATATATATATATATATATATATATATATATATATATATATATATATATATATATATATATATATATATATATATATATATATATATATATATATATATATATATATATATATATATATATATATATATATATATATATATATATATATATATATATATATATATATATATATATATATATATATATATATATATATATATATATATATATATATATATATATATATATATATATATATATATATATATATATATATATATATATATATATATATATATATATATATATATATATATATATATATATATATATATATATATATATATATATATATATATATATATATATATATATATATATATATATATATATATATATATATATATATATATATATATATATATATATATATATATATATATATATATATATATATATATATATATATATATATATATATATATATATATATATATATATATATATATATATATATATATATATATATATATATATATATATATATATATATATATATATATATATATATATATATATATATATATATATATATATATATATATATATATATATATATATATATATATATATATATATATATATATATATATATATATATATATATATATATATATATATATATATATATATATATATATATATATATATATATATATATATATATATATATATATATATATATATATATATATATATATATATATATATATATATATATATATATATATATATATATATATATATATATATATATATATATATATATATATATATATATATATATATATATATATATATATATATATATATATATATATATATATATATATATATATATATATATATATATATATATATATATATATATATATATATATATATATATATATATATATATATATATATATATATATATATATATATATATATATATATATATATATATATATATATATATATATATATATATATATATATATATATATATATATATATATATATATATATATATATATATATATATATATATATATATATATATATATATATATATATATATATATATATATATATATATATATATATATATATATATATATATATATATATATATATATATATATATATATATATATATATATATATATATATATATATATATATATATATATATATATATATATATATATATATATATATATATATATATATATATATATATATATATATATATATATATATATATATATATATATATATATATATATATATATATATATATATATATATATATATATATATATATATATATATATATATATATATATATATATATATATATATATATATATATATATATATATATATATATATATATATATATATATATATATATATATATATATATATATATATATATATATATATATATATATATATATATATATATATATATATATATATATATATATATATATATATATATATATATATATATATATATATATATATATATATATATATATATATATATATATATATATATATATATATATATATATATATATATATATATATATATATATATATATATATATATATATATATATATATATATATATATATATATATATATATATATATATATATATATATATATATATATATATATATATATATATATATATATATATATATATATATATATATATATATATATATATATATATATATATATATATATATATATATATATATATATATATATATATATATATATATATATATATATATATATATATATATATATATATATATATATATATATATATATATATATATATATATATATATATATATATATATATATATATATATATATATATATATATATATATATATATATATATATATATATATATATATATATATATATATATATATATATATATATATATATATATATATATATATATATATATATATATATATATATATATATATATATATATATATATATATATATATATATATATATATATATATATATATATATATATATATATATATATATATATATATATATATATATATATATATATATATATATATATATATATATATATATATATATATATATATATATATATATATATATATATATATATATATATATATATATATATATATATATATATATATATATATATATATATATATATATATATATATATATATATATATATATATATATATATATATATATATATATATATATATATATATATATATATATATATATATATATATATATATATATATATATATATATATATATATATATATATATATATATATATATATATATATATATATATATATATATATATATATATATATATATATATATATATATATATATATATATATATATATATATATATATATATATATATATATATATATATATATATATATATATATATATATATATATATATATATATATATATATATATATATATATATATATATATATATATATATATATATATATATATATATATATATATATATATATATATATATATATATATATATATATATATATATATATATATATATATATATATATATATATATATATATATATATATATATATATATATATATATATATATATATATATATATATATATATATATATATATATATATATATATATATATATATATATATATATATATATATATATATATATATATATATATATATATATATATATATATATATATATATATATATATATATATATATATATATATATATATATATATATATATATATATATATATATATATATATATATATATATATATATATATATATAATAAGTGTTTATAACTTTTTTTTAGGGGGGGGGGGGGGGGGGGGGGGGGGGGGGGGGGGGGGGGGGGGGGGGGGGGGGGGGGGGGGGGGGGGGGGGGGGGGGGGGGGGGGGGGGGGGGGGGGGGGGGGGGGGGGGGGGGGGGGGGGGGGGGGGGGGGGGGGGGGGGGGGGGGGGGGGGGGGGGGGGGGGGGGGGGGGGGGGGGGGGGGGGGGGGGGGGGGGGGGGGGGGGGGGGGGGGGGGGGGGGGGGGGGGGGGGGGGGGGGGGGGGGGGGGGGGGGGGGGGGGGGGGGGGGGGGGGGGGGGGGGGGGGGGGGGGGGGGGGGGGGGGGGGGGGGGGGGGGGGGGGGGGGGGGGGGGGGGGGGGGGGGGGGGGGGGGGGGGGGGGGGGGGGGGGGGGGGGGGGGGGGGGGGGGGGGGGGGGGGGGGGGGGGGGGGGGGGGGGGGGGGGGGGGGGGGGGGGGGGGGGGGGGGGGGGGGGGGGGGGGGGGGGGGGGGGGGGGGGGGGGGGGGGGGGGGGGGGGGGGGGGGGGGGGGGGGGGGGGGGGGGGGGGGGGGGGGGGGGGGGGGGGGGGGGGGGGGGGGGGGGGGGGGGGGGGGGGGGGGGGGGGGGGGGGGGGGGGGGGGGGGGGGGGGGGGGGGGGGGGGGGGGGGGGGGGGGGGGGGGGGGGGGGGGGGGGGGGGGGGGGGGGGGGGGGGGGGGGGGGGGGGGGGGGGGGGGGGGGGGGGGGGGGGGGGGGGGGGGGGGGGGGGGGGGGGGGGGGGGGGGGGGGGGGGGGGGGGGGGGGGGGGGGGGGGGGGGGGGGGGGGGGGGGGGGGGGGGGGGGGGGGGGGGGGGGGGGGGGGGGGGGGGGGGGGGGGGGGGGGGGGGGGGGGGGGGGGGGGGGGGGGGGGGGGGGGGGGGGGGGGGGGGGGGGGGGGGGGGGGGGGGGGGGGGGGGGGGGGGGGGGGGGGGGGGGGGGGGGGGGGGGGGGGGGGGGGGGGGGGGGGGGGGGGGGGGGGGGGGGGGGGGGGGGGGGGGGGGGGGGGGGGGGGGGGGGGGGGGGGGGGGGGGGGGGGGGGGGGGGGGGGGGGGGGGGGGGGGGGGGGGGGGGGGGGGGGGGGGGGGGGGGGGGGGGGGGGGGGGGGGGGGGGGGGGGGGGGGGGGGGGGGGGGGGGGGGGGGGGGGGGGGGGGGGGGGGGGGGGGGGGGGGGGGGGGGGGGGGGGGGGGGGGGGGGGGGGGGGGGGGGGGGGGGGGGGGGGGGGGGGGGGGGGGGGGGGGGGGGGGGGGGGGGGGGGGGGGGGGGGGGGGGGGGGGGGGGGGGGGGGGGGGGGGGGGGGGGGGGGGGGGGGGGGGGGGGGGGGGGGGGGGGGGGGGGGGGGGGGGGGGGGGGGGGGGGGGGGGGGGGGGGGGGGGGGGGGGGGGGGGGGGGGGGGGGGGGGGGGGGGGGGGGGGGGGGGGGGGGGGGGGGGGGGGGGGGGGGGGGGGGGGGGGGGGGGGGGGGGGGGGGGGGGGGGGGGGGGGGGGGGGGGGGGGGGGGGGGGGGGGGGGGGGGGGGGGGGGGGGGGGGGGGGGGGGGGGGGGGGGGGGGGGGGGGGGGGGGGGGGGGGGGGGGGGGGGGGGGGGGGGGGGGGGGGGGGGGGGGGGGGGGGGGGGGGGGGGGGGGGGGGGGGGGGGGGGGGGGGGGGGGGGGGGGGGGGGGGGGGGGGGGGGGGGGGGGGGGGGGGGGGGGGGGGGGGGGGGGGGGGGGGGGGGGGGGGGGGGGGGGGGGGGGGGGGGGGGGGGGGGGGGGGGGGGGGGGGGGGGGGGGGGGGGGGGGGGGGGGGGGGGGGGGGGGGGGGGGGGGGGGGGGGGGGGGGGGGGGGGGGGGGGGGGGGGGGGGGGGGGGGGGGGGGGGGGGGGGGGGGGGGGGGGGGGGGGGGGGGGGGGGGGGGGGGGGGGGGGGGGGGGGGGGGGGGGGGGGGGGGGGGGGGGGGGGGGGGGGGGGGGGGGGGGGGGGGGGGGGGGGGGGGGAGGTTCCAACGTAATAATAATAATAATAATAATAATAATAATAATAATAATAATAATAATAATAATAATAATATAACATATAACTATGAATAATAATAATAATAATAATAATAATAATAATAATAATAATAATAATAATAATAATAATAATAATAATAATAATAATAATAATAATAATAATAATAATAATAATAATAATAATAATAATAATAATAATAATAATAATAATAATAATAATAATAATAATAATAATAATAATAATAATAATAATAATAATAATAATAATAATAATAATAATAATAATAATAATAATAATAATAATAATAATAATAATAATAATAATAATAATAATAATAATAATAATAATAATAATAATAATAATAATAATAATAATAATAATAATAATAATAATAATAATAATAATAATAATAATAATAATAATAATAATAATAATAATAATAATAATAATAATAATAATAATAATAATAATAATAATAATAATAATAATAATAATAATAATAATAATAATAATAATAATAATAATAATAATAATAATAATAATAATAATAATAATAATAATAATAATAATAATAATAATAATAATAATAATAATAATAATAATAATAATAATAATAATAATAATAATAATAATAATAATAATAATAATAATAATAATAATAATAATAATAATAATAATAATAATAATAATAATAATAATAATAATAATAATAATAATAATAATAATAATAATAATAATAATAATAATAATAATAATAATAATAATAATAATAATAATAATAATAATAATAATAATAATAATAATAATAATAATAATAATAATAATAATAATAATAATAATAATAATAATAATAATAATAATAATAATAATAATAATAATAATAATAATAATAATAATAATAATAATAATAATAATAATAATAATAATAATAATAATAATAATAATAATAATAATAATAATAATAATAATAATAATAATAATAATAATAATAATAATAATAATAATAATAATAATAATAATAATAATAATAATAATAATAATAATAATAATAATAATAATAATAATAATAATAATAATAATAATAATAATAATAATAATAATAATAATAATAATAATAATAATAATAATAATAATAATAATAATAATAATAATAATAATAATAATAATAATAATAATAATAATAATAATAATAATAATAATAATAATAATAATAATAATAATAATAATAATAATAATAATAATAATAATAATAATAATAATAATAATAATAATAATAATAATAATAATAATAATAATAATAATAATAATAATAATAATAATAATAATAATAATAATAATAATAATAATAATAATAATAATAATAATAATAATAATAATAATAATAATAATAATAATAATAATAATAATAATAATAATAATAATAATAATAATAATAATAATAATAATAATAATAATAATAATAATAATAATAATAATAATAATAATAATAATAATAATAATAATAATAATAATAATAATAATAATAATAATAATAATAATAATAATAATAATAATAATAATAATAATAATAATAATAATAATAATAATAATAATAATAATAATAATAATAATAATAATAATAATAATAATAATAATAATAATAATAATAATAATAATAATAATAATAATAATAATAATAATAATAATAATAATAATAATAAATAATAATAATAATAATAATAATAATAATAATAATAATAATAATAATAATAATAATAATAATAATAATAATAATGTTTAATATGTAGTTTATAATAATAATAATAATAAAAAATAATAATAATAAAATAATAATAATAATAATAATTAATTAATTAATTATTACTTGATGACACATGGCAAAAGACCCCACTAATCCAAGATGCCTCACACCCCTATTTTTTGAGAATGCCTAGCATGATGACATGGAGCCATGTGGCCAAAGACCCCCCTCTTTTTTTTTTTTTTTTTTTTTTTTTTTTTTTTTTTTTTTTTTTTTTTTTTTTTTTTTTTACTGAACCACTTTTACTCTTTTTTTTTTTTTTTTTTTTTTTTTTTTTTTTTTTTTTTTTTTTTTTTTTTTTTTTTTTTTTTTTTTTTTTTTTTTTTTTTTTTTTTTTTTTTTTTTTTTTTTTTTTTTTTTTTTTTTTTTTTTTTTTTTTTTTTTTTTTTTTTTTTTTTTTTTTTTTTTTTTTTTTTTTTTTTTTTTTTTTTTTTTTTTTTTTTTTTTTTTTTTTTTTTTTTTTTTTTTTTTTTTTTTTTTTTTTTTTTTTTTTTTTTTTTTTTTTTTTTTTTTTTTTTTTTTTTTTTTTTTTTTTTTTTTTTTTTTTTTTTTTTTTTTTTTTTTTTTTTTTTTTTTTTTTTTTTTTTTTTTTTTTTTTTTTTTTTTTTTTTTTTTTTTTTTTTTTTTTTTTTTTTTTTTTTTTTTTTTTTTTTTTTTTTTTTTTTTTTTTTTTTTTTTTTTTTTTTTTTTTTTTTTTTTTTTTTTTTTTTTTTTTTTTTTTTTTTTTTTTTTTTTTTTTTTTTTTTTTTTTTTTTTTTTTTTTTTTTTTTTTTTTTTTTTTTTTTTTTTTTTTTTTTTTTTTTTTTTTTTTTTTTTTTTTTTTTTTTTTTTTTTTTTTTTTTTTTTTTTTTTTTTTTTTTTTTTTTTTTTTTTTTTTTTTTTTTTTTTTTTTTTTTTTTTTTTTTTTTTTTTTTTTTTTTTTTTTTTTTTTTTTTTTTTTTTTTTTTTTTTTTTTTTTTTTTTTTTTTTTTTTTTTTTTTTTTTTTTTTTTTTTTTTTTTTTTTTTTTTTTTTTTTTTTTTTTTTTTTTTTTTTTTTTTTTTTTTTTTTTTTTTTTTTTTTTTTTTTTTTTTTTTTTTTTTTTTTTTTTTTTTTTTTTTTTTTTTTTTTTTTTTTTTTTTTTTTTTTTTTTTTTTTTTTTTTTTTTTTTTTTTTTTTTTTTTTTTTTTTTTTTTTTTTTTTTTTTTTTTTTTTTTTTTTTTTTTTTTTTTTTTTTTTTTTTTTTTTTTTTTTTTTTTTTTTTTTTTTTTTTTTTTTTTTTTTTTTTTTTTTTTTTTTTTTTTTTTTTTTTTTTTTTTTTTTTTTTTTTTTTTTTTTTTTTTTTTTTTTTTTTTTTTTTTTTTTTTTTTTTTTTTTTTTTTTTTTTTTTTTTTTTTTTTTTTTTTTTTTTTTTTTTTTTTTTTTTTTTTTTTTTTTTTTTTTTTTTTTTTTTTTTTTTTTTTTTTTTTTTTTTTTTTTTTTTTTTTTTTTTTTTTTTTTTTTTTTTTTTTTTTTTTTTTTTTTTTTTTTTTTTTTTTTTTTTTTTTTTTTTTTTTTTTTTTTTTTTTTTTTTTTTTTTTTTTTTTTTTTTTTTTTTTTTTTTTTTTTTTTTTTTTTTTTTTTTTTTTTTTTTTTTTTTTTTTTTTTTTTTTTTTTTTTTTTTTTTTTTTTTTTTTTTTTTTTTTTTTTTTTTTTTTTTTTTTTTTTTTTTTTTTTTTTTTTTTTTTTTTTTTTTTTTTTTTTTTTTTTTTTTTTTTTTTTTTTTTTTTTTTTTTTTTTTTTTTTTTTTTTTTTTTTTTTTTTTTTTTTTTTTTTTTTTTTTTTTTTTTTTTTTTTTTTTTTTTTTTTTTTTTTTTTTTTTTTTTTTTTTTTTTTTTTTTTTTTTTTTTTTTTTTTTTTTTTTTTTTTTTTTT
Source organism: Erigeron breviscapus (assembly GCA_034093135.1). Taxonomy (NCBI): domain Eukaryota; kingdom Viridiplantae; phylum Streptophyta; class Magnoliopsida; order Asterales; family Asteraceae; genus Erigeron; species Erigeron breviscapus. The sequence goes on from CM067167.1 coordinate 275,629,231, forward strand.
TTTTTTTTTTTTTTTTTTTTTTTTTTTTTTTTTTTTTTTTTTTTTTTTTTTTTTTTTTTTTTTTTTTTTTTTTTTTTTTTTTTTTTTTTTTTTTTTTTTTTTTTTTTTTTTTTTTTTTTTTTTTTTTTTTTTTTTTATATTTTTTTTTTTTTTTTTTTTTTTTTTTTTTTTTTTTTTTTTTTTTTTTTTTTTTTTTTTTTTTTTTTTAAAAGGGGAAGTAGGAAACGGTCGGGATATAAAATTTTGGCTTGATATTTGGTTGAGTAATGAGAAAAAAAAAAAAAAAAAAAAAAAAAAAAAAAAAAAAAAAAAAAAAAAAAAAAAAAAAAAAAAAAAAAAAAAAAAAAAAAAAAAAAAAAAAAAAAAAAAAAAAAAAAAAAAAAAAAAAAAAAAAAAAAAAAAAAAAAAAAAAAAAAAAAAAAAAAAAAAAAAAAAAAAAAAAAAAAAAAAAAAAAAAAAAAAAAAAAAAAAAAAAAAAAAAAAAAAAAAAAAAAAAAAAAAAAAAAAAAAAAAAAAAAAAACAAAAATAACAAACAAAATTAAAATCACAAATAAAATTCAGAATTAACAAACAAAAAAAAAAAAAAAAAAACAATAAAATAAGTGAAAGACCCACCTCCTCTCTCTCTTCTTCTTCGTCTATGCTCTTCGATGGAACGAAACCACCGGACGACACCCCATGTCGACGAGTTGCTAACAAAGGCTTCCTCATCGACAAGCCATGGATGAGGCGTCGATGAGGTCCTTAGGGAGAGGCCTTATTATAGTGCACTAAGTCAATAAACAACTTCTTTCTCTACTCTACTAAAGGGAATTGTTAAGTAATGTCTTGGAACATTGGTTTTGGTTAGTATGTATTTAATGAATTCAATATTTTTTAAATAAATAAAAGTTATATTTAATCATCATTAATTGAATCTAATAACTATCATTTTCATATGAATTATAATACACTCTTTTACATTTTAGGAAAGTTTGAATTCATTAAATGCATATTAACCAATATATCCGGGACAACACTTCTTTCAAAGTGGTTGTGGCGATATAAAACTGAACCGAACAGCTTATGGAGGAGAGTAATTGAGGTTGTCCACGACACCAAGAGGGGCTGGTATTCTGTCCCGGTGAACAAGTACCTTCCTGGTACTTGGACTAATATTGTCAAATGTTCCGACTCGATTAAGGTTGCTGGAAAAGGGATTAACAGTTTTTTAAAAGGGGAAGTAGGAAACGGTCGGGATATAAAATTTTGGCTTGATATTTGGTTGAGTAATGAGCCTCTAAAAACAAAGTTTCCTCATCTATTCAAGTTAGAGAAGAATAAAAAGGCTAAGGTAGCTGATCGTATCATTTTGGGCGATGGCAGGTCTAGTGGTGGTTGGGAATGGATTAAGAGACTGTCCAAGGTTGAGGAAATGGGGGAGATCGATAATCTGAATAGGCTCCTTGACGGAACGATTTTGGGCACTAGATCGGACAAGTGGGTGTGGACAGGATGCAAGGACAACACCTTGACGGTCCGCAATGTGAAAGATCTCATTAATAGCAACAACGACTATAGTAACAGGTTTGTGTTTGATTGGTGCAAATGGGTTCCTAGGAAATGTAACATCTTTATGTGGAGGGCGGTGATAGACAGAATTCCCACCATGGCGGCTCTTCAGGCCGCAATTGTGGTATCTTAGATTCTTCGTGTGTATTCTGTGGGGAGGCTGTTGAAACTGTGGAGCATCTGTTCTGTTCTTGTAGTATGGCTGCGAGAATCTGGCAGCTCGTCCAAGACTGGTGCAACATGTCTCCTTTCTTCATCTTCGATGTTAAGGATCTCTTACTGTTCCACGAGCTTCAGAGGAAGAAGGATGCTGAGAAAACGGCGATTAAAGGTATTATTATGACTACTTGCTGGGTGCATCTGGAAGGCGAGATGTGAGATTAAGTTTGCTAACTCGAGTTGGAATGAGTATGGGATTATCCATAATATCAAGACAATGGGGTTTCTATGGTTTCGGAATAGAGTGAAGAATAATAGGATTTCGTGGATTGATTTGTGTGCTTTTAAACTTGTGTAATTTGTGTTATTATTTGTACATATACACTGCCGATTTGTCGGGGGTGAGTTATAATAGAAGTTCACTTTTTAAAAAAAAACGATTATCAAATCCTTTGATCATTAAAAAGCCACCTGAAGAAATAGAAGTGGAGGCCTACGCATGCATCGTAGCTTACTTCGAAAGCCCAACTAGGTGGCTCTTAATTTTAGGAGGAGATCCCTTCAAGTTGAAATGGGGTCAAGTTTTTTTTTTTTTTTTTTTTTTTTTTTTTTTTTTTTTTTTTTTTTTTTTTTTTTTTTTTTTTTTTTTTTTTTTTTTTTTTTTTTTTTTTTTTTTTTTTTTTTTTTTTTTTTTTTTTTTTTTTTTTTTTTTTTTTTTTTTTTTTTTTTTTTTTTTTTTTTTTTTTTTTTTTTTTTTTTTTTTTTTTTTTTTTTTTTTTTTTTTTTTTTTTTTTTTTTTTTTTTTTTTTTTTTTTTTTTTTTTTTTTTTTTTTTTTTTTTTTTTTTTTTTTTTTTTTTTTTTTTTTTTTTTTTTTTTTTTTTTTTTTTTTTTTTTTTTTTTTTTTTTTTTTTTTTTTTTTTTTTTTTTTTTTTTTTTTTTTTTTTTTTTTTTTTTTTTTTTTTTTTTTTTTTTTTTTTTTTTTTTTTTTTTTTTTTTTTTTTTTTTTTTTTTTTTTTTTTTTTTTTTTTTTTTTTTTTTTTTTTTTTTTTTTTTTTTTTTTTTTTTTTTTTTTTTTTTTTTTTTTTTTTTTTTTTTTTTTTTTTTTTTTTTTTTTTTTTTTTTTTTTTTTTTTTTTTTTTTTTTTTTTTTTTTTTTTTTTTTTTTTTTTTTTTTTTTTTTTTTTTTTTTTTTTTTTTTTTTTTTTTTTTTTTTTTTTTTTTTTTTTTTTTTTTTTTTTTTTTTTTTTTTTTTTTTTTTTTTTTTTTTTTTTTTTTTTTTTTTTTTTTTTTTTTTTTTTTTTTTTTTTTTTTTTTTTTTTTTTTTTTTTTTTTTTTTTTTAACATGTTGAGAGAATCCTGTCTCACGTTAATTTTTTATGTCTAAAATAAATGTAACGCAAAAACTTAATGATTACTCAAATTCATACTACTATATGCACCTTAATCGTCCTCGTTAAAAAGTAAATGGAGCCACTTTACAGCCATGTTTTATGTGAGGAGTCTTATTTAAGTTGATAATAAAACCTGCTTGAATAAATGGATCATTTTAAAAGTTAATCGAACATACTAAAAAACCCTATATCCAAATAAAATTATATTCATACACAAGGATGAGCGTGGGACTGGTACCGTCCCGTACCGGTCCCGGTACCGACGGTACCGATCCCGAAAATGGCCAAAATCTAATACCGGTCCCATTTGAGTCGGTACCAGTCCCGGTACGGACCGGTACCGTACCGGGATGAGACCGGGATATCGGTACCAAATCCCGACTAGTCCCAATTATAACTTAGACACTAATGCATTCTACAAATGTATTTGTTCCAAGTGCAGGTAATATACTCCTTATGTCTTATTAATGTTAATGTATTCATTCCAACTACATGAAGCATACCAGATTTTAGTAACAAGAATAGCATCATGCCTTTAAACATCTAACTCTTAATATGATCCCATTTCCACTCGGGAACGTCTAATTGATGCAACAAACCATACGGCTTTTGATGGTCCGTCTTCACTCTTGCACACGTCAAACACTTTGCTACAAAATGAGCTACTTCACCTTTAATATCCGGCCACCAATAAATCGGCTTCAAATCTGCATACATTTTGGTGACACCGGGATGCATCGAATACCTACTTCTATGGACCTCTTCAAGGATCAACTCTCGGTTACCACCAAGCAGTGGCACCCAAATGCGACCCTTGTATGTTTTAAACCCACGGCTATTAGTCTCCATCACAAGTCGTTTCTTCTTCCCAATACTCTCGTTATCAATATTATCCTTCATTAATGCCATCTCTTGTGCTTCTTTAATTCGATCTAATAGACCCGACTTGGCCTGAACTTGCATGCTCATCAACTTACAAGAAGAGCTTTGCACTTTCCTACTTAGTGCATCCGCCACTACATTGGCTTTACCCGGATGGTATTTGATGTATTAATGCAACTATCATTATTGTAAAAATGAAATTTTATATAGTTTCCAAGCATACAGTTGATATTCAACAAGTATTGAGATTGTAACAGAAAACAAACCATGTTTGGTTCACTTAAACTACTTCTCTGATACCAACTTGTAACACCCGTCGTTTAAAAATATGGGTTTTCAAAAACTTTTCACCTAACGGTGTTAAATTGCGGAAGTAAAGACTGTAAAAGTCAAAACCGATAAAAACATTTCGGTTTCTGCATTTATTTGGTGTTACATGCCATATCAAACAATAGTTCAAATGAAAACCCAACGGTTGCCCAACATAAAACAACCGTTCACACATCACTACATAAATTCGACATTAAATACGAAATGTAATGAATGTCTAAAGAAAGCATCGTCTAAGGGTAGCTAAGGCTCCTGCATTGCATCTACCCAAGCTCACACGTCCTGCATCTAGTTTCCATCAAGCTAAACCTGAGGGAACAACCACATTAAGAAGCAAGTGTTAGCTATAAGAATAGCTAAGTAAGATAACACTTAATTTAAAAGCATTTGTCCAATTAAAACAATCTTCATTATTAGACAAGTTTTATTAGGCACAACACACATCACACGTTCACACATATACTGCATTTCAACTTCGTTTCAATTAGGATAATCATCCTAAATGTGCCTATCCTGCATTAGTTCACACATTGTCACACGTATCTTCGTTAACTGCATATAAGTGTGCCCTGCATCACACCCGACTGGATGATTAGTCAAAAGACTACTCATCTTACGTCGTTAAGGAATGGCAAGCCAATCCTTGAGTAATCCGTATATGTAGGTTGGTCAAACCCCTCGTATTACTCGCCCTGCGTTATAAAGACCACGTTGCGAGGAGCCACCCAAGCAACAACTGCATCTACGCACTCGCCCGGCTAAGGCTAGTACGGGTTAAGCTTAACACTTCACACTTCATTAAACTACAGCAACTGCATAACTACATATTACATTAAGCAATACTGCATTACACTACAATAGGGACTGCATCTCAGGTCTCATGGTCAACTGCATAACTACATATTACATTAAGCAATACTGCATTACACTACAATAGGGACTGCATCTCAGGTCTCATGGTCAACTGCATAACTACATATTACATTAAGCAATACTGCATTACACTACAATAGGGACTGCATCTCAGGTCTCATGGTCAACTGCATAACTACATATTACATTAAGCAATACTGCATTACACTACAATAGGGACTGCATCTCAGGTCTCATGGTCAACTGCATAACCCATAATACCTCCCAAGTAACCCATATGCCCACATGCAATAATAAGGTACCGAATGGAAGTGTTTACGATTTGAAACCAGCTTTTAGTTGATCCCCCAGCGTGTCAAAGTAGTGTATCTTACCTGGTAGTAGCGTACGCGTGCAAACAAATAGCTAATAGTGCTTATCAGTAATCCCCGACACCTATCGTACATTAACATATAAAGTATAAGTCATTTAGGACCTTAAATGGACCCTCGTACGAACTTAAGACTGACTACGTAAAATTCCAGAATTACACCTTACGAAGATAACCTTCGTACGAACTTAAACTTCGTTCGATCTACTTTACGAAAATAGCTTCTTTACGAATTTAACCAACGAATTTGGCTTCAAACGAATTTAAACAACGAATTTGGCTTCAACGAATTTAACAAAACTCCTTCTTACGAACTTGGCCAACGAAAATAGCATTAGAACGAACTTAACATAACTTACGAAGATAGTCATAAAACGAAGATTAACTTCGTTCGAACACTGGTTCGACTGTTTTTCAAAAACGACTAAGTTCTTCGATTTTCCAGAAAACGATCCATCTAGGCTTCACCCAAAACATGATTTTGACACAATTAAACACATTTTGATCATCCGGATCGATTACAAACTCGTTTAACATCGTTTTGCACGTTAATTGACCAAAACACCATCTAAGCCCTAATTACGTGTATAATCCAATTTTAATCAGATCTATTTCATAATTAACCAACCCCTAAACCTGAAAATACAACCAACGATTCAATGATTACCTGCTTGCTAGATGGCTGATCGATTCCAACACCAAAATACCCAATCGTTAGACCCAAAAACTAGATTAATTGCTTTAGAAATCAAGAAAAGATTAGAGAGACTTTGTGTATGAGTTATTATTTGCTAATGGCTGCTCAATCAACCCTAATTACACCCATCAAAGCCTTAATCCCGTTTTTAGATTTCAACCTATGTCAAAATCAGTCCCTGGACTTCTAAACCCTTCATTATTGGCCACAAACTGCATTATTGACCATATACAACATTAGTCCTTCATTAAAAGGCACTACATAGCCTTTAAGCGACATTAATCACACTTTTATTCGTCATTAAAATTTAGGCTTTTAAACCTAACTACTTTATCTACGTTAACCACACATAACTACATTCAAATATTAAGTAAAGACTTAACGACACCCCAAATTGACTTAACGGCATTAGTCAAACATTAAATAAAAGTTCGGGATGTTACAAATACCTCCCCCTTAAGAGGATTCCGTCCCCGGAATCTCATCAGATAGGAACAACTCGGGATATTTCTCCTTCATTACTGCTTCAGTTTCCCAAGTCAAGCTTTCTCCATGATTATGCTTCCACTTTATCAAGACAAGTTCAATCACTTTTCGGCGTAACTTCTTTTGCTTTCTTCCAAGTATCGCTACCGGTTCGTCTACTATTCTCTTCATTGGGTCAATACTCACGTCTTTAATAGGAATCACACTCGACTCCTCAGCTAAACATTTCCTCAAGTAGGATACATGGAAGGTGTTGTGAATTCCATCCAATTCTGGAGGTAATTCCAACTGATATGCCACATCTTTAATGCGCTTCACCACTTTAAAAGGTCCAATGAAACGTGGACTCAACTTTCCCTTCTTTCCAAATCGGATAACTCCTTTCCAAGGTGATACTTTCAGCATCACTAAATCACCAACATTAAACTCAATCGGTCTCCTTTTCTTATCTGCATATGTTTTCTGCCTTTCTCTTGCCACACGTAAGGCTTCTTTAGCTACATTAACCTTTTCAGAGGTAATTTCAATAATTTCGGGACCGGTCAACTGCTTTTCACCGGGCTCCATCCAACAACTTGGAGTCCTACATCTCCTTCCATATAACATTTCAAATGGTGGCATCCCAATACTTGCATGGTGACTATTATTATAAGCAAATTCAATCAACTTCAAGTGTTCATCCCATGCTCCACCGTATTCAAGTACACACGTTCTCAACATATCCTCCAAGGTTTGAATGGTTCTCTCACTTTGCCCATCGGTTTGGGGATGATAGGCGGTACTCAAATTTATTCTACTACCCAACTCCCGTTGAAGACCCTTCCAAAAGTTTGACACAAACCTCGAGTCTCGATCCGAAACAATAGATAACGGGACTCCATGTTTCGCAACTACTTCATCAATGTACAACTTCGCCATCTTCGTTAAAGGCACATCTTGTCGGGTAGCTAGAAAATGAGCACTCTTCGTCAATCTATCTACAATCACCCAAATCATATCATTCCCTTTCGGCGTTTTCGGTAGCTTCGTTACAAAGTCCATCGTGATATGATCCCATTTCCACTCGGGAACGTCTAATTGATGCAACAAACCATACGGCTTTTTATGGTCCGTTTTCACACGTGCACATGTCAAACACTTTGCTACAAAATGAGCTACTTCACCTTTAATATCCGGCCACCAATAAATCGGCTTCAAATCTGCATACATTTTGGTGACACCGGGATGCATCGAATACCTACTTCTATGGACCTCTTCAAGGATCAACTCTCGGTTACCACCAAGCAGTGGCACCCAAATGCGACCCTTGTATGTTTTAAACCCACGGCTATTAGTCTCCATCACAAGTCGTTTCTTCTTCCCAATACTCTCGTTATCAATATTATCCTTCATTAATGCCATCTCTTGTGCTTCTTTAATTCGATCTAATAGACCCGACTTGGCCTGAACTTGCATGCTCATCAACTTACAAGAAGAGCTTTGCACTTTCCTACTTAGTGCATCCGCCACTACATTGGCTTTACCCGGATGGTATTTGATTTCACAATCATAGTCTTTAAGTAATTCCATCCACCTTCTTTGTCTCACATTCATCTCCTTTTGAGTAAACATATATTGTAAACTCTTATGGTCGGTGTAAAGTGTGCATTTAGTACCATATAAGTAATGTCTCCATAATTTCAATGCAAACACAACCGCCGCTAGCTCAAGATCATGGGTAGGGTAATTCTTCTCATGAGGCTTCAACTGACGTGAAGCATAGGCAATCACTTTGTCTCTCTGCATTAAGACACAACCCAAACCCGTAATAGAAGCATCGCTATATACCACTAAATCATCAGTACCTTCAGGCAAGGCAAGGATAGGAGCTTCACACAACTTCTTTTTCAACGTTTGGAATGCATTTTCCTGCTTTTCAGTCCACTCGTACTTCACACCCTTCTTTGTTAATTCCGTCATAGGCTTGGCTATTCGGGAAAAATCCTGAATAAACCTTCTATAATACCCAGCCAAACCAAGAAAACTCTTAATCTCGGTAGGAGTCTTTGGCTGCTCCCACTTTGAAACAGCTTCAATCTTTGAAGGATCTACTTTAATACCTTCCGATGTAATAACATGACCAAGAAACTGCACTTCTCGGAGCCAAAACTCACATTTAGAAAACTTTGCGTACAACTTCTTCTCCCTCAACACCTCCAAAACTGCTTTCAAATGCTCACGGTGTTCATCCTCTGACTTAGAATAGATCAAAATATCGTCAATAAACACAATAACAAAATGATCTAGAAAGGGGCGGCATACCCGATTCATTAAGTCCATAAACGCGGCTGGAGCATTGGTCAACCCAAATGGCATGACCAAGAACTCATAATGACCATATCTAGTCCGGAAAGCTGTCTTTGCTACATCTTCCTTCTTTACCTTTAACTGATGATAACCGGACCGCAAATCAATCTTTGAAAAATACGAAGCACCATGTAGTTGATCAAAAAGATCATCAATTCTCGGGAGAGGATACTTATTCTTGACCGTTCGTTTGTTCAACTCACGGTAGTCAATACACATGCGCATTGATCCATCCTTCTTCTTAACAAAGAGAACCGGAGCTCCCCAAGGCGAGGAACTAGGTTGTATGAACCCCTTGTCAAGTAACTCCTGTAGTTGCGTCATTAATTCCTTCATTTCTGTAGGAGCTAATCGGTAAGGTGCTTTAGCAACGGGTGTAGCACCGGGAATAAGATCTATCTGAAAAGTAACTTCACGATCGGGAGGAATACCGGGTAGATCATCGGGAAACACATCGGGGAAATTGGATACTACCTCAACACTAGCGATTGGAGACTTCTCTTTTCTTGCATCTATGACATAAGCCAAGAAATGGCTCTTGTTTTTCCTTATACATTTAATAGCTTTCATCATACTAATAATCTTTATTCCTCCTCTCTTCTTGTCTCCATACACCGTTATCACTTTACCCTCGGATATAGGCAATCGAATTATCTTTTGGGAACATAAAATACTAGCTTCATTTCTAGCCAACCAATCCATACCAATCACTACATCAAAACCACCTAAGGTAGTAGGTAATAGTTGGACTGGAAAAGAACGACCTTCAATCTCAATGTCACAATCGTCATATCCCACACGTATATTATTAACCGTACCATTAGCAATTTCTACCTCTAATGAACAATCTAAGGGAGTAGTGACTCTTTCTAGCTTAGGAGCAAATAATGTGGACACAAACGACCTATTTGCACCTGAATCAAATAAAACAGAGGCAGGCTTTGAGTTAACAAGGAAAGTACCACTTACCACTTCATCGTTGTTCCTTGCGTCATCAACCGTCATTTGAAGAGCTCTCACTTTTGTTGCTGTCGTGGCGGTCTTCTTTCCAGCATTCTTCATCTGTGGACAATCGGCAATGAGATGACCCGTTTCTTGGCACTTGTAGCAACGAGTCTTGTCCCTACATTCAGTGGCAAGATGTCCCGACTTCCCACACTTATGGCACCTTCTTGTCTTGTCGGTACAATGCCCTTCATGAATTGTCTTGCAAAATGTACACCATGAACCATTCTTCTTTTTATCCTTGTCACCACTCGAACTACCACTTCCACGGAACTTCTTATTATTATTGTTATTGGAAGACCAATTTGACCTTCTTTTAAATCCCACTTTCTTGTCGTCGACTTTCTCAACTACTTTCTTGTCCGAAGCAAAATCATCATCAAGCTTTTTAGACTCCTTGATTGCTTCAGTCAGAGTCTTGTGCTGCCTGCAGATACCTCGATAACTCGGAGGCAAACCATCAACATAGCAAGCAACCTGATCTGCATCAGTACGGAACAGATGGCCTACGAACTTCATCTTCTCCATAAAGGAACGAGCATAATCATTAATTTTGCCAACTTCAGCTGTCAAAGCACGGAACTCTTTTTCCATTTTACGCTGCTCATGTACCCCAATATATTCCTCAATGAATTTCTGCTTAAAGTCAGCCCACGTAATAGCAGTTACCATAGCCGGAGTCATCGAAATAGTAATGCTCTTCCACCAGTCCCGAGCACCTTCTTTCAACATCCTACTAGCACACAACACTTTCTTATCCTCGGGACAATCACAAGCTTCAAAAACCATCTCAGTATCATCAAGCCATTCCATGCAACCTACTGCATTAAGTGTTCCATAGAATTTCTGAGCTCCACACTTCTGGAAACTTTCAAACTTGAATCGAGGGGCGTGAACATCATTAGGAGGAACCACATTAACATTAGCATGGGGAATAACAACATCATCGACCGGTGGCTCAGTGTGGTGAGAAGGCACAGAGTGACTGTTACCAGTTCCTTCTGCGTTAGCTGCCAACGCCTGATTCAACTGTTCTTGCGTTTGGGCCAACTGGGCCTGAAGAGTTAGCACAAGATTATACATCTCCGTCTGATTGGGAATCTGATCCACCACTACATCGTTAACTCTCGGAGGATTGCCAGGTGGTGGAGGCATCGGACCCAATGAGCCTGGTTGATTAACACGGCGGGGGTTCACACGATTCACATTAGCATTAGCAGCAGCATTAGCAGCAGCATTAGCAGCATTAGAAGCACCTGCACCCGGATGGACAGGTGGAGTAACGCTAGCAGTAGCTCCGTCGCGTTGGATGTTGCGGTTGCGAGTGTTAACCATTTTCCTTCAATAAAATGGTGGAGTCGATAAGCGCAAAATAAAACAAAAAGCTCGTCGAGATAAGGCTAAAACATATCATCGTAACGTAAACATCTCGTAAGCCCTATCACACTCGCACTCATCCCAACCCATCCTACATCACATGTCATCTCTAGCTAAGGCATCCTACGAGTACCTAGCATGCACACCTTAAGTTTAAGTCCAAATCCTATGGTCAATAGGCCTTGGTTCACTTAAACTACTTCTCTGATACCAACTTGTAACACCCGTCGTTTAAAAATATGGGTTTTCAAAAACTTTTCACCTAACGGTGTTAAATTGCGGAAGTAAAGACTGTAAAAGTCAAAACCGATAAAAACATTTCGGTTTCTGCATTTATTTGGTGTTACATGCCATATCAAACAATAGTTCAAATGAAAACCCAACGGTTGCCCAACATAAAACAACCGTTCACACATCACTACATAAATTCGACATTAAATACGAAATGTAATGAATGTCTAAAGAAAGCATCGTCTAAGGGTAGCTAAGGCTCCTGCATTGCATCTACCCAAGCTCACACGTCCTGCATCTAGTTTCCATCAAGCTAAACCTGAGGGAACAACCACATTAAGAAGCAAGTGTTAGCTATAAGAATAGCTAAGTAAGATAACACTTAATTTAAAAGCATTTGTCCAATTAAAACAATCTTCATTATTAGACAAGTTTTATTAGGCACAACACACATCACACGTTCACACATATACTGCATTTCAACTTCGTTTCAATTAGGATAATCATCCTAAATGTGCCTATCCTGCATTAGTTCACACATTGTCACACGTATCTTCGTTAACTGCATATAAGTGTGCCCTGCATCACACCCGACTGGATGATTAGTCAAAAGACTACTCATCTTACGTCGTTAAGGAATGGCAAGCCAATCCTTGAGTAATCCGTATATGTAGGTTGGTCAAACCCCTCGTATTACTCGCCCTGCGTTATAGAGACCACGTTGCGAGGAGCCACCCAAGCAACAACTGCATCTACGCACTCGCCCGGCTAAGGCTAGTACGGGTTAAGCTTAACACTTTTCACTGCATCTGTTTTATGAGCTCAATTTCACACATATAGATTGGGTCCCTGCATTCCCAAACATTCACACACATATAGTCTAGGTAACACACATTCCTAGACATTCACACACTTTAACTTCATTACGTTTGGATCCTTAAACGTGCAAGTGACATAGCAACCTAGCAAGTCTAGTGAACTAGGCGTACAAGTCAAGCATGCATATCACACATCAACTTCATTTCTATATATCATGCATATCAAGATACTTCATTAAACTACATCAACTGCATAGCTACATACTACATTAAGCAATACTGCATTACACTACAATAGGGACTGCATCTCAGGTCTCATGGTCAACTGCATAACCCATAATACCTCCCAAGTAACCCATATGCCCACATGCAATAATAAGGTACCGAATGGAAGTGTTTACGATTTGAAACCAGCTTTTAGTTGATCCCCCAGCGTGTCAAAGTAGTGTATCTTACCTGGTAGTAGCGTACGCGTGCAAACAAATAGCTAATAGTGCTTATCAGTAATCCCCGACACCTATCGTACATTAACATATAAAGTATAAGTCATTTAGGACCTTAAATGGACCCTCGTACGAACTTAAGACTGACTACGTAAAATTCCAGAATTACACCTTACGAAGATAACCTTCGTACGAACTTAAGACTGACTACGTAAAATTCCAGAATTACACCTTACGAAGATAACCTTCGTACGAACTTAAGACTGACTACGTAAAATTCCAGAATTACACCTTACGAAGATAACCTTCGTACGAACTTAAGACTGACTACGTAAAATTCCAGAATTACACCTTACGAAGATAACCTTCGTACGAACTTAAGACTGACTACGTAAAATTCCAGAATTACACCTTACGAAGATAACCTTCGTACGAACTTAAGACTGACTACGTAAAATTCCAGAATTACACCTTACGAAGATAACCTTCGTACGAACTTAAACTTCGTTCGATCTACTTTACGAAAATAGCTTCTTTACGAATTTAACCAACGAATTTGGCTTCAAACGAATTTAAACAACGAATTTGGCTTCAAACGAATTTAAACAACGAATTTGGCTTCAAACGAATTTAAACAACGAATTTGGCTTCAAACGAATTTAAACAACGAATTTGGCTTCAAACGAATTTAACCAACGAATTTGGCTTCAAACGAATTTAACAAAACTCCTTCTTACGAACTTGGCCAACGAAAATAGCATTAGAACGAACTTAACATAACTTACGAAGATAGTCATAAAACGAAGATTAACTTCGTTCGAACGCTGGTTCGACTGCTTTTCAAAAACGACTAAGTTCTTCGATTTTCCAGAAAACGATCCATCTAGGCTTCACCCAAAACATGATTTTGACACAATTAAACACATTTTGATCATCCGGATCGATTACAAACTCGTTTAACATCGTTTTGCACGTTAATTGACCAAAACACCATCTAAGCCCTAATTACGTGTATAATCCAATTTTAATCAGATCTATTTCATAATTAACCAACCCCTAAACCTGAAAATACAACCAACGATTCAATGATTACCTGCTTGCTAGATGGCTGATCGATTCCAACACCAAAATACCCAATCGTTAGACCCAAAAACTAGATTAATTGCTTTAGAAATCAAGAAAAGATTAGAGAGACTTTGTGTATGAGTTATTATTTGCTAATGGCTGCTCAATCAACCCTAATTACACCCATCAAAGCCTTAATCCCGTTTTTAGATTTCAACCTATGTCAAAATCAGTCCCTGGACTTCTAAACCCTTCATTATTGGCCACAAACTGCATTATTGACCATATACAACATTAGTCCTTCATTAAAAGGCACTACATAGCCTTTAAGCGACATTAATCACACTTTTATTCGTCATTAAAATTTAGGCTTTTAAACCTAACTACTTTATCTACGTTAACCACACATAACTACATTCAAATATTAAGTAAAGACTTAACGACACCCCAAATTGACTTAACGGCATTAGTCAAACATTAAATAAAAGTTCGGGATGTTACAAATACCTCCCCCTTAAGAGGATTCCGTCCCCGGAATCTCATCAGATAGGAACAACTCGGGATATTTCTCCTTCATTACTGCTTCAGTTTCCCAAGTCAAGCTTTCTCCATGATTATGCTTCCACTTTATCAAGACAAGTTCAATCACTTTTCGGCGTAACTTCTTTTGCTTTCTTCCAAGTATCGCTACCGGTTCGTCTACTATTCTCTTCATTGGGTCAATACTCACGTCTTTAATAGGAATCACACTCGACTCCTCAGCTAAACATTTCCTCAAGTAGGATACATGGAAGGTGTTGTGAATTCCATCCAATTCTGGAGGTAATTCCAACTGATATGCCACATCTTTAATGCGCTTCACCACTTTAAAAGGTCCAATGAAACGTGGACTCAACTTTCCCTTCTTTCCAAATCGGATAACTCCTTTCCAAGGTGATACTTTCAGCATCACTAAATCACCAACATTAAACTCAATCGGTCTCCTTTTCTTATCTGCATATGTTTTCTGCCTTTCTCTTGCCACACGTAAGGCTTCTTTAGCTACATTAACCTTTTCAGAGGTAATTTCAATAATTTCGGGACCGGTCAACTGCTTTTCACCGGGCTCCATCCAACAACTTGGAGTCCTACATCTCCTTCCATATAACATTTCAAATGGTGGCATCCCAATACTTGCATGGTGACTATTATTATAAGCAAATTCAATCAACTTCAAGTGTTCATCCCATGCTCCACCGTATTCAAGTACACACGTTCTCAACATATCCTCCAAGGTTTGAATGGTTCTCTCACTTTGCCCATCGGTTTGGGGATGATAGGCGGTACTCAAATTTATTCTACTACCCAACTCCCGTTGAAGACCCTTCCAAAAGTTTGACACAAACCTCGAGTCTCGATCCGAAACAATAGATAAAGGAACTCCATGTTTCGCAACTACTTCATCAATGTACAACTTCGCCATCTTCGTTAAAGGCACATCTTGTCGGGTAGCTAGAAAATGAGCACTCTTCGTCAATCTATCTACAATCACCCAAATCATATCATTCCCTTTCGGCGTTTTCGGTAGCTTCGTTACAAAGTCCATCGTGATATGATCCCATTTCCACTCGGGAACGTCTAATTGATGCAACAAACCATACGGCTTTTTATGGTCCGTTTTCACACGTGCACATGTCAAACACTTTGCTACAAAATGAGCTACTTCACCTTTAATATCCGGCCACCAATAAATCGGCTTCAAATCTGCATACATTTTGGTGACACCGGGATGCATCGAATACCTACTTCTATGGACCTCTTCAAGGATCAACTCTCGGTTACCACCAAGCAGTGGCACCCAAATACGACCCTTGTATGTTTTAAACCCACGGCTATTAGTCTCCATCACAAGTCGTTTCTTCTTCCCAATACTCTCGTTATCAATATTATCCTTCATTAATGCCATCTCTTGTGCTTCTTTAATTCGATCTAATAGACCCGACTTGGCCTGAACTTGCATGCTCATCAACTTACAAGAAGAGCTTTGCACTTTCCTACTTAGTGCATCCGCCACTACATTGGCTTTACCCGGATGGTATTTGATTTCACAATCATAGTCTTTAAGTAATTCCATCCACCTTCTTTGTCTCACATTCATCTCCTTTTGAGTAAACATATATTGTAAACTCTTATGGTCGGTGTAAAGTGTGCATTTAGTACCATATAAGTAATGTCTCCATAATTTCAATGCAAACACAACCGCCGCTAGCTCAAGATCATGGGTAGGGTAATTCTTCTCATGAGGCTTCAACTGACGTGAAGCATAGGCAATCACTTTGTCTCTCTGCATTAAGACACAACCCAAACCCGTAATAGAAGCATCGCTATATACCACTAAATCATCAGTACCTTCAGGCAAGGCAAGGATAGGAGCTTCACACAACTTCTTTTTCAACGTTTGGAATGCATTTTCCTGCTTTTCAGTCCACTCGTACTTCACACCCTTCTTTGTTAATTCCGTCATAGGCTTGGCTATTCGGGAAAAATCCTGAATAAACCTTCTATAATACCCAGCCAAACCAAGAAAACTCTTAATCTCGGTAGGAGTCTTTGGCTGCTCCCACTTTGAAACAGCTTCAATCTTTGAAGGATCTACTTTAATACCTTCCGATGTAATAACATGACCAAGAAACTGCACTTCTCGGAGCCAAAACTCACATTTAGAAAACTTTGCGTACAACTTCTTCTCCCTCAACACCTCCAAAACTGCTTTCAAATGCTCACGGTGTTCATCCTCTGACTTAGAATAGATCAAAATATCGTCAATAAACACAATAACAAAATGATCTAGAAAGGGGCGGCATACCCGATTCATTAAGTCCATAAACGCGGCTGGAGCATTGGTCAACCCAAATGGCATGACCAAGAACTCATAATGACCATATCTAGTCCGGAAAGCTGTCTTTGCTACATCTTCCTTCTTTACCTTTAACTGATGATAACCGGACCGCAAATCAATCTTTGAAAAATACGAAGCACCATGTAGTTGATCAAAAAGATCATCAATTCTCGGGAGAGGATACTTATTCTTGACCGTTCGTTTGTTCAACTCACGGTAGTCAATACACATGCGCATTGATCCATCCTTCTTCTTAACAAAGAGAACCGGAGCTCCCCAAGGCGAGGAACTAGGTTGTATGAACCCCTTGTCAAGTAACTCCTGTAGTTGCGTCATTAATTCCTTCATTTCTGTAGGAGCTAATCGGTAAGGTGCTTTAGCAACGGGTGTAGCACCGGGAATAAGATCTATCTGAAAAGTAACTTCACGATCGGGAGGAATACCGGGTAGATCATCGGGAAACACATCGGGGAAATTGGATACTACCTCAACACTAGCGATTGGAGACTTCTCTTTTCTTGCATCTATGACATAAGCCAAGAAATGGCTCTTGTTTTTCCTTATACATTTAATAGCTTTCATCATACTAATAATCTTTATTCCTCCTCTCTTCTTGTCTCCATACACCGTTATCACTTTACCCTCGGATATAGGCAATCGAATTATCTTTTGGGAACATAAAATACTAGCTTCATTTCTAGCCAACCAATCCATACCAATCACTACATCAAAACCACCTAAGGTAGTAGGTAATAGTTGGACTGGAAAAGAACGACCTTCAATCTCAATGTCACAATCGTCATATCCCACACGTATATTATTAACCGTACCATTAGCAATTTCTACCTCTAATGAACAATCTAAGGGAGTAGTGACTCTTTCTAGCTTAGGAGCAAATAATGTGGACACAAACGACCTATTTGCACCTGAATCAAATAAAACAGAGGCAGGCTTTGAGTTAACAAGGAAAGTACCACTTACCACTTCATCGTTGTTCCTTGCGTCATCAACCGTCATTTGAAGAGCTCTCACTTTTGTTGCTGTCGTGGCGGTCTTCTTTCCAGCATTCTTCATCTGTGGACAATCGGCAATGAGATGACCCGTTTCTTGGCACTTGTAGCAACGAGTCTTGTCCCTACAGTCAGTGGCAAGATGTCCCGACTTCCCACACTTATGGCACCTTCTTGTCTTGTCGGTACAATGCCCTTCATGAATTGTCTTGCAAAATGTACACCATGAACCATTCTTCTTTTTATCCTTGTCACCACTCGAACTACCACTTCCACGGAACTTCTTATTATTATTGTTATTGGAAGACCAATTTGACCTTCTTTTAAATCCCACTTTCTTGTCGTCGACTTTCTCAACTACTTTCTTGTCCGAAGCAAAATCATCGTCAAGCTTTTTAGACTCCTTGATTGCTTCAGTCAGAGTCTTGTGCTGCCTGCAGATACCTCGATAACTCGGAGGCAAACCATCAACATAGCAAGCAACCTGATCCGCATCAGTACGGAACAGATGGCCTACGAACTTCATCTTCTCCATAAAGGAACGAGCATAATCATTAATTTTGCCAACTTCAGCTGTCAAAGCACGGAACTCTTTTTCCATTTTACGCTGCTCATGTACCCCAATATATTCCTCAATGAATTTCTGCTTAAAGTCAGCCCACGTAATAGCAGTTACCATAGCCGGAGTCATCGAAATAGTAATGCTCTTCCACCAGTCCCGAGCACCTTCTTTCAACATCCTACTAGCACACAACACTTTCTTATCCTCGGGACAATCACAAGCTTCAAAAACCATCTCAGTATCATCAAGCCATTCCATGCAACCTACTGCATTAAGTGTTCCATAGAATTTCTGAGCTCCACACTTCTGGAAACTTTCAAACTTGAATCGAGGGGCGTGAACATCATTAGGAGGAACCACATTAACATTAGCATGGGGAATAACAACATCATCGACCGGTGGCTCAGTGTGGTGAGAAGGCACAGAGTGACTGTTACCAGTTCCTTCTGCGTTAGCTGCCAACGCCTGATTCAACTGTTCTTGCGTTTGGGCCAACTGGGCCTGAAGAGTTAGCACAAGATTATACATCTCCGTCTGATTGGGAATCTGATCCACCACTACATCGTTAACTCTCGGAGGATTGCCAGGTGGTGGAGGCATCGGACCCAATGAGCCTGGTTGATTAACACGGCGGGGGTTCACACGATTCACATTAGCATTAGCAGCAGCATTAGCAGCAGCATTAGCAGCAGCATTAGCAGCACCTGCACCCGGATGGACATTACACAGCGATTCACATTAGCATTAGCAGCAGCATTAGCAGCAGCATTAGCAGCATTAGAAGCACCTGCACCCGGATGGACAGGTGGAGTAACGCTAGCAGTAGCTCCGTCGCGTTGGATGTTGCGGTTGCGAGTGTTAACCATTTTCCTTCAATAAAATGGTGGAGTCGATAAGCGCAAAATAAAACAAAAAGCTCGTCGAGATAAGGCTAAAACATATCATCGTAACGTAAACATCTCGTAAGCCCTATCACACTCGCACTCATCCCAACCCATCCTACATCACATGTCATCTCTAGCTAAGGCATCCTACGAGTACCTAGCATGCACACCTTAAGTTTAAGTCCAAATCCTATGGTCAATAGGCCTTGGTTCACTTAAACTACTTCTCTGATACCAACTTGTAACACCCGTCGTTTAAAAATATGGGTTTTCAAAAACTTTTCACCTAACGGTGTTAAATTGCGGAAGTAAAGACTGTAAAAGTCAAAACCGATAAAAACATTTCGGTTTCTGCATTTATTTGGTGTTACATGCCATATCAAACAATAGTTCAAATGAAAACCCAACGGTTGCCCAACATAAAACAACCGTTCACACATCACTACATAAATTCGACATTAAATACGAAATGTAATGAATGTCTAAAGAAAGCATCGTCTAAGGGTAGCTAAGGCTCCTGCATTGCATCTACCCAAGCTCACACGTCCTGCATCTAGTTTCCATCAAGCTAAACCTGAGGGAACAACCACATTAAGAAGCAAGTGTTAGCTATAAGAATAGCTAAGTAAGATAACACTTAATTTAAAAGCATTTGTCCAATTAAAACAATCTTCATTATTAGACAAGTTTTATTAGGCACAACACACATCACACGTTCACACATATACTACATTAAGCAATACTGCATTACACTACAATAGGGACTGCATCTCAGGTCTCATGGTCAACTGCATAACTACATATTACATTAAGCAATACTGCATTACACTACAATAGGGACTGCATCTCAGGTCTCATGGTCAACTGCATAACTACATATTACATTAAGCAATACTGCATTACACTACAATAGGGACTGCATCTCAGGTCTCATGGTCAACTGCATAACTACATATTACATTAAGCAATACTGCATTACACTACAATAGGGACTGCATCTCAGGTCTCATGGTCAACTGCATAACTACATATTACATTAAGCAATACTGCATTACACTACAATAGGGACTGCATCTCAGGTCTCATGGTCAACTGCATAACTACATATTACATTAAGCAATACTGCATTACACTACAATAGGGACTGCATCTCAGGTCTCATGGTCAACTGCATAACTACATATTACATTAAGCAATACTGCATTACACTACAATAGGGACTGCATCTCAGGTCTCATGGTCAACTGCATAACTACATATTACATTAAGCAATACTGCATTACACTACAATAGGGACTGCATCTCAGGTCTCATGGTCAACTGCATAACTACATATTACATTAAGCAATACTGCATTACACTACAATAGGGACTGCATCTCAGGTCTCATGGTCAACTGCATAACCCATAATACCTCCCAAGTAACCCATATGCCCACATGCAATAATAAGGTACCGAATGGAAGTGTTTACGATTTGAAACCAGCTTTTAGTTGATCCCCCAGCGTGTCAAAGTAGTGTATCTTACCTGGTAGTAGCGTACGCGTGCAAACAAATAGCTAATAGTGCTTATCAGTACTCCCCGACACCTATCGTACATTAACATATAAAGTATAAGTCATTTAGGACCTTAAATGGACCTTCGTACGAACTTAAGACTGACTACGTAAAATTCCAGAATTACACCTTACGAAGATAACCTTCGTACGAACTTAAGACTGACTACGTAAAATTCCAGAATTACACCTTACGAAGATAACCTTCGTACGAACTTAAGACTGACTACGTAAAATTCCAGAATTACACCTTACGAAGATAACCTTCGTACGAACTTAAGACTGACTACGTAAAATTCCAGAATTACACCTTACGAAGATAACCTTCGTACGAACTTAAGACTGACTACGAAGATTAACTTACGAAGATAGTCATAAAACGAAGATTAACTTCGTTCGAACACTGGTTCGACTGCTTTTCAAAAACGACTAAGTTCTTCGATTTTCCAGAAAACGATCCATCTAGGCTTCACCCAAAACATGATTTTGACACAATTAAACACATTTTGATCATCCGGATCGATTACAAACTCGTTTAACATCGTTTTGCACGTTAATTGACCAAAACACCATCTAAGCCCTAATTACGTGTATAATCCAATTTTAATCAGATCTATTTCATAATTAACCAACCCCTAAACCTGAAAATACAACCAACGATTCAATGATTACCTGCTTGCTAGATGGCTGATCGATTCCAACACCAAAATACCCAATCGTTAGACCCAAAAACTAGATTAATTGCTTTAGAAATCAAGAAAAGATTAGAGAGACTTTGTGTATGAGTTATTATTTGCTAATGGCTGCTCAATCAACCCTAATTACACCCATCAAAGCCTTAATCCCGTTTTTAGATTTCAACCTATGTCAAAATCAGTCCCTGGACTTCTAAACCCTTCATTATTGGCCACAAACTGCATTATTGACCATATACAACATTAGTCCTTCATTAAAAGGCACTACATAGCCTTTAAGCGACATTAATCACACTTTTATTCGTCATTAAAATTTAGGCTTTTAAACCTAACTACTTTATCTACGTTAACCACACATAACTACATTCAAATATTAAGTAAAGACTTAACGACACCCCAAATTGACTTAACGGCATATACTGCATTTCAACTTCGTTTCAATTAGGATAATCATCCTAAATGTGCCTATCCTGCATTAGTTCACACATTGTCACACGTATCTTCGTTAACTGCATATAAGTGTGCCCTGCATCACACCCGACTGGATGATTAGTCAAAAGACTACTCATCTTACGTCGTTAAGGAATGGCAAGCCAATCCTTGAGTAATCCGTATATGTAGGTTGGTCAAACCCCTCGTATTACTCGCCCTGCGTTATAGAGACCACGTTGCGAGGAGCCACCCAAGCAACAACTGCATCTACGCACTCGCCCGGCTAAGGCTAGTACGGGTTAAGCTTAACACTTTTCACTGCATCTGTTTTATGAGCTCAATTTCACACATATAGATTGGGTCCCTGCATTCCCAAACATTCACACACATATAGTCTAGGTAACACACATTCCTAGACATTCACACACTTTAACTTTATATTTTTCTATCAATAAAACTTGTAAAAATGTATGTGTACAATAAAATGATAAATAAAAACTACTAAAAAAAAATAAAAAAATAAAATAAAAAAAAAAAAAAAAAAAAAAAAAAAAAAAAAAAAAAAAAAAAAAAAAAAAAAAAAAAAAAAAAAAAAAAAAAAAAAAAAAAAAAAAAAAAAAAAAAAAAAAAAAAAAAAAAAAAAAAAAAAAAAAAAAAAAAAAAAAAAAAAAAAAAAAAAAAAAAAAAAAAAAAAAAAAAAAAAAAAAAAAAAAAAAAAAAAAAAAAAAAAAAAAAAAAAAAAAAAAAAAAAAAAAAAAAAAAAAAAAAAAAAAAAAAAAAAAAAAAAAAAAAAAAAAAAAAAAAAAAAAAAAAAAAAAAAAAAAAAAAAAAAAAAAAAAAAAAAAAAAAAAAAAAAAAAAAAAAAAAAAAAAAAAAAAAAAAAAAAAAAAAAAAAAAAAAAAAAAAAAAAAAAAAAAAAAAAAAAAAAAAAAAAAAAAAAAAAAAAAAAAAAAAAAAAAAAAAAAAAAAAAAAAAAAAAAAAAAAAAAAAAAAAAAAAAAAAAAAAAAAAAAAAAAAAAAAAAAAAAAAAAAAAAAAAAAAAAAAAAAAAAAAAAAAAAAAAAAAAAAAAAAAAAAAAAAAAAAAAAAAAAAAAAAAAAAAAAAAAAAAAAAAAAAAAAAAAAAAAAAAAAAAAAAAAAAAAAAAAAAAAAAAAAAAAAAAAAAAAAAAAAAAAAAAAAAAAAAAAAAAAAAAAAAAAAAAAAAAAAAAAAAAAAAAAAAAAAAAAAAAAAAAAAAAAAAAAAAAAAAAAAAAAAAAAAAAAAAAAAAAAAAAAAAAAAAAAAAAAAAAAAAAAAAAAAAAAAAAAAAAAAAAAAAAAAAAAAAAAAAAAAAAAAAAAAAAAAAAAAAAAAAAAAAAAAAAAAAAAAAAAAAAAAAAAAAAAAAAAAAAAAAAAAAAAAAAAAAAAAAAAAAAAAAAAAAAAAAAAAAAAAAAAAAAAAAAAAAAAAAAAAAAAAAAAAAAAAAAAAAAAAAAAAAAAAAAAAAAAAAAAAAAAAAAAAAAAAAAAAAAAAAAAAAAAAAAAAAAAAAAAAAAAAAAAAAAAAAAAAAAAAAAAAAAAAAAAAAAAAAAAAAAAAAAAAAAAAAAAAAAAAAAAAAAAAAAAAAAAAAAAAAAAAAAAAAAAAAAAAAAAAAAAAAAAAAAAAAAAAAAAAAAAAAAAAAAAAAAAAAAAAAAAAAAAAAAAAAAAAAAAAAAAAAAAAAAAAAAAAAAAAAAAAAAAAAAAAAAAAAAAAAAAAAAAAAAAAAAAAAAAAAAAAAAAAAAAAAAAAAAAAAAAAAAAAAAAAAAAAAAAAAAAAAAAAAAAAAAAAAAAAAAAAAAAAAAAAAAAAAAAAAAAAAAAAAAAAAAAAAAAAAAAAAAAAAAAAAAAAAAAAAAAAAAAAAAAAAAAAAAAAAAAAAAAAAAAAAAAAAAAAAAAAAAAAAAAAAAAAAAAAAAAAAAAAAAAAAAAAAAAAAAAAAAAAAAAAAAAAAAAAAAAAAAAAAAAAAAAAAAAAAAAAAAAAAAAAAAAAAAAAAAAAAAAAAAAAAAAAAAAAAAAAAAAAAAAAAAAAAAAAAAAAAAAAAAAAAAAAAAAAAAAAAAAAAAAAAAAAAAAAAAAAAAAAAAAAAAAAAAAAAAAAAAAAAAAAAAAAAAAAAAAAAAAAAAAAAAAAAAAAAAAAAAAAAAAAAAAAAAAAAAAAAAAAAAAAAAAAAAAAAAAAAAAAAAAAAAAAAAAAAAAAAAAGTTAGATAGTAAGGGAAAAAAAAAAAAAAAAAAAAAAAAAAAAAAAAAAAAAAAAAAAAATGTGTAAAAAAATGATAAATAAAAACTACTAAAAGTGCCAAAAATTCTCAAAATCCATTGAAAATAGCCAAAAATCATTAAAAAAAATGTTAAATATCATAACAATTTAGTCGTTATCGTTGTTATAGTT
>CM067167.1:275658679-275666179 GCA_034093135.1 Erigeron breviscapus
AAGAAGGTTCATTTCCATACACTTTTTCATAAGGTGTTTTTCCTTTAAGAACAGAGGAAGGAGTCCTATTAATTAAATAAGTAGCAGTAAGCACACAATCACTCCACAGATATAAAGGTATTCCCCCCTGAAACATAAGAGACCTAGCCACATTAAGAAGGTGTCTATGTTTCCTCTCTACAATTCCATTTTGTTGAGGTGTATAAGAAACAGAAGTTTGATGAACAATTCCCTTTGAATTGAATAAATGAGTGATTTGTTTATTTAAAAACTCTGTACCATTATCACTTCTAACAACCTTAACTTTTACATTAAATTGAGTATTTAGTAATTTCAGAAACTGTATTATATTTTCAAAAACTTCTGTTTTGTTTTTTAACATAAAAGTCCAAACTGCTCTAGTAAAATCATCTACAACAGTTAAAAAATATTTAAACCCTTCTTTACTAGTAACTTTATATGGTCCCCAAACATCTAAATGAATTAAATCACCCAAACCAACAGATTTATGATCACTCAAAGGAAATGGTTCTCTAGTTTGTTTGGCCTTATGACAAACATCACAAGGACCAATCACATTAGAAGGCAGATTCAACTTTTTAGAAAAAACAGATAATGCTTGATCAGCAGGATGACCAAGTTTCATATGCCACAATAGTTTAGACTCACAAGGAACAGAAGCAGAATTGCACATAATAGAAGAAGAAGGAAGAGGAAGATCATCATAAACATATAAGTCACCTTGTTCACTACCAGTCCCCAACACATTCTTTTGATGTAAATCCTGAATGTAACATGTACTGGGATCAAAACCTATGTACAAATTATTATCTCTAGCAAGTTTATGAACAGACATAAGATTCACATTATATTCTGGAACAACAAGAACATCAACCAAGACAATGCCATTTTTTAGATGTAAATTACCTATTTGTTTAACAATAGCACAAGTACCATTATGATGTCCAATTTTTAATTTTAAATCAGAAATATCTACCACATTTGTAAGATTTTTTGTAGACATAGTCATATGTTGGTTTGCACGACTATCAATGATCCATTTAATCAAAGCATTAAACAAGAAACTGTTACAACTTAAAAACCAGGAATTACTACACATAGGCATACCTGCCATATTGGCATGCAAACTGGGTGAAGAAGCAGTCTTGGTATCTAACAAACTAAGAAGCTTTGCCACTTGATCAGAAGTAAGAGAATTAGAAGAAGAAGGCATAGAACCAGAATGATCATAAGGTTTAGAACCAGAATCAGTTTTATCCATAGTAATGTTGTTATTTGAAAACCTGTTACCATTAAACTGATTTGAAGAATTTTTATTTTTCAGAATAAAACACCTGTCAATAGTATGACCAATTCTGTTACAATGAGTACAATGAAGATTTGGATTAGGTGGTCTAGAACTCTTTGATTTTGATCAAAAGTTTTTCTTGACTCAAAGTTATTATCATAAGTTCTTTTACATTGAGTTTGTCCAAATACTCTCGATCTTAAACAGGGATACTTCACAACTTTAAGTATCTCGATCCCAAAGAGTTATTTGACAAACATAGATCATATTGTAATCATAGGTTGTTAGGATACTCACTTAATTGTGTTATCTTGATTCCGCAACAACCTTGTATTTTATTTAAACATCAATAAATGAAATACCCATGAAACATACATAATGGTCCACTTTATTTGTTTATTGCTTTAAGTCTTGTATTACTTTGTTTATATATCTTGCATCTTTATTTACAAGTAATACTAGTCCATATCTAGTGATTATTAGACTTGTTGTATTTTACACTTTCTATTGGTTAACCATCTCGTTTATTAAGGGACTCACATTTGGTATCAGAGCAGAAGGCTAATCATTGCCTAGATCTGTTCTTGATGGCTAACCAAGAAAATACACAAGGTTTTAGTCTTGGTCCCGATCCTAATGTAAATATGCATGATCAAAATGAACCACAAAACGTTAATAACACTAATCCTCCACCTCCTCCTCCTACTCCTGCTTCTCCACACGTGCATGTGCACTACTCGAATAATCCTGTTCCTAAATTCAGTGGGAACAGTGATGAATTTGGTACGTGGAAAGCTAGGATGGTTTTGCATGTCACTGGTATTGAGAGGAACATGATGAAGATCTTAAACGAAGGTCCTTATGTACCTACATCACCTCTCAATCCACTTCTTGATCCTTCTGGATCTAGAAGGGGAAGGGAAAAGAGGGAGGAACATTGGTCAGAAGAGGAGAGGAGATTGGTGAATCTTGACACCCTCCTTAAAAACATGATCCTCGGGGCCGTTCCAGAAACCCTAATTCCCACACTAGTTCTTTTTCCTAGTGCCAAAACCATGTGGGATGAGCTTCTTAACCAACATGAAGGAGGAGATGACACCATTGTCACCAGAAAGGTCTCCTTAAACAAGAGGTATGAGTCATTTTTTGCTCAACCTAACGAGTCTCTCACTGGTACTTACACCAGATTTATGAGTATCATAAACCAATTGAGAGGTCTTGGGGTTGAGAAGGACAAGGATATACTTCTGGAGAAATTTTGTGACATTCTGCCCACCAAATGGTCTCACATGATACTTGTTTTACGACAAGGTAAAACTCTGCACACACACACTCTCTCAACTCTATATGGAGCCTTCAGGTACACTGAAGAAAATCAAGCTCAGAGAGTGGTTGCAGAACAAGATGCTTTTAACCATGCCTCCAGTTCTCCTAAAGTGGTTAGTTATTCTGAACCACCAAGTACAGCACTGATATCTTCTGAGAATGTATTTTCTATGAAGAAGATGGTGTCTGAACTTATGGATTCTGGAGAGTCCAGTCAAATCTCTCCAGACTGTTGTGATGAAACTGAAGATGATGACCTTATTGCAATGATTGCTAAAACGTTTAACCGTTTCAAAGCAAGAGCAAATAAGCCATCTGGACAATTTGCATCCAGTTCTTCCACTGACAAGACCAATTTGACATGCTTTAAGTGTGGCAAAAAGGGTCATTTCATGAAAGAGTGCAGGTCCAACCAGTTTGCATCCAAGCCTGGTCCATTCTCTTCTAATAATAAGCCTGATGATAGCTATAAATTGAAATATAAAAAGCTTAAGGCCCAAATTGCTCTCATGGCACAACAAATGGAAACAAATAATAAGTGCATGATTGCTACAACTGAAGAGAAGTGGGTTCCTTCTGATGACTCATCT
Source organism: Erigeron breviscapus (assembly GCA_034093135.1). Classification (NCBI taxonomy): domain Eukaryota; kingdom Viridiplantae; phylum Streptophyta; class Magnoliopsida; order Asterales; family Asteraceae; genus Erigeron; species Erigeron breviscapus. The sequence goes on from CM067167.1 coordinate 275,661,905, forward strand.
GTTGATGAAGAAGAAGAAAGAGATTGCTGTTACATGGCTCTGGAAGTTGATGAGCACCTGGTGAAGGAAGATGTCACATCTGGACGATGGGTGGACATTGTTATTAAAAAGGTTAGTGATTATGATAATGCAACTGACCAAGAACTAAAATTGGACATTGCTGAAGCTTTAAATTCTGATTTAATTTTTGTAGAAACTGTTAGATCTGATTGTGTAAATGGTCTAGAAACAGATTCTTCTGAAATAAATGCTTTAAAATCAAAATTAAAAGAGCTTCAAGACATTGAACTGGCATTTCAAGCCCAGGTTCTGGTAACTGAACAATTGATTCAAGAAAAGCAAGATCTTGAGATCATTCTAGAGAAAGAAAAACTGGTAATAAAGTCATGGCTAGAAACTAAAAAGCCATATGATGCTTCAGTTAAACAATTTCCTGCTCAAAAACGTGCATATTTAGATGGAAATACTAATGTTGCATCATTAATACCAGTAATCGATCGATTACCAGAGGTGTTAAGGCCCACAACTGTTTATGATATGCCTGAAACACCCAAGACCAATTTAGACCCAGTTCAATCCCCAGAGGTTAAGACTGGAGCTGTCCAGATGACTGCTCCAGTTAAAAAGGTAAAGCAGAATAGACCTTTACCTCAGACCAATCCCTTACCAAAGCCTTTGACTGGAAAGGCTAAGGTATCATCTGAAGAAAATATTTTGTCCAGGATAGAGAGCCAGATTCAAATTCTGACTCGTCAATCACAAAGTTTTAATGCAAGATTAAACTTTCTTGAGGGTACTTCATCTGGCCCTAGACAAAATACAAAACCTTTTTCAAAGAAAGACAAATTTATTTCTCCAGTTGAGAAAAATGAAAAGGTTTTAAAACCATCAACCCCAGTGGTCTTCTCTTCTAAGACCACTATTGAACAAAGTGAACTAGACCAGATTGCCCCAGGGACCTATAAGGGAGGGTCCAGTGAACCCATCAGTCGATGGGTTCCCAAATCTAACTGATCAATATCTGGTGTATGTGTAGGGCGATCGAAAGAAGCTTATCTGGTATCTTGACAGTGCAGCTGGCAGGACGATGACCGGATGTAAGACCCTACTGGAGGAGTTCACCATTTCTGATGGACCCTCCATCACGTTTGGAAATGATGGTTGTGGAAAGACTGAGGGATATGGTGTTCTGAACAATGGACAAGTCAAGTTCAGACGAGTTGCATTTGTGAATGGTTTGAAATATAACTTGATCAGTGTAAGTCAACTGTGTGACGATGGCTATCAAGTCTTATTCAATGTTGCTCAGGGCATCGTACTCAACATACTCAGAAATGTCTTCTTATGAAGAATTTCATACTGAACCAGTACTCCAGGAAATGCCTTCAAATGAAGAATTTCATATGAACCAGTACTCCAGGAAATGCCTTCAAATGAAGAATTTCATACTGAACCAGTACTCCAGGAAATGCCTTCAAATGAAGAATTTCATACTGAACCAGTACTCCAGGAAATGCCTTCAAATGAAGAATTTCATACTGAACCAGTACTCCAGGAAATGCCTTCAAATGAAGAATTTCATATGAAATACTCCAGAAATGTCTTCAAATGAAGAATTTCATACTGAACCAGTACTCCAGGAAATGCCTTCAAATGAAGAATTTCATATGAAATATCCAGAAATGCCTTCAAATGAAGAATTTCATACTGAACCAGTACTCCAGGAAATGCCTTCAAATGAAGAATTTCATACTGAACCAGTACTCCAGGAAATGCCTTCAAATGAAGAATTTCATACTGAACCAGTACTCCAGGAAATGCCTTCAAATGAAGAATTTCATATGAAAGTACTCCAGGAAATGCCTTCAAATGAAGAATTTCATACTGAACCAGTACTCCAGGAAATGCCTTCAAATGAAGAATTTCATATGAAATACTCCAGAAATGCTTCAAATGAAGAATTTCATACTGAACCAGTACTCCAGGAAATGCCTTCAAATGAAGAATTTCATACTGAACCAGTACTCCAGGAAATGCCTTCAAATGAAGAATTTCATACTGAACCAGTACTCCAGGAAATGCCTTCAAATGAAGAATTTCATACTGAAAGTACTCCAGAAATGCTTATGAAGAATTTCATACTGAACCAGTACTCCAGGAAATGCCTTCAAATGAAGAATTTCATGATGCAAATCGTGATTTAAATGACTCAGATGAAGATACTGAAGTAATTTGGCAAGACCCTCCTCCAGAATCAACTCCAGAGGAGACTCAACTGAATTCTTGCACTGATATTGTTGTCAGTAACAATCCTGGTCAGTACTCCAGATGGACAAAAGCTCACCCTATTGATCAGATCTTAGGTGACTCCAGTCGTGGTGTTCAGACCAGAAGAGCCTCCAGTAATCAATGCTTATACGTCAGTTTTCTATCTTTGATAGAACCTAAGAAGATTGACGAGGCTCTGGAAGATCCAAACTGGGTGACTGCTATGCAAGAAGAGCTTCACCAGTTTGAAAGGAACAAAGTATGGTATCTGGTTCCTTTCCCAGTTGGAAAGAAAGAACCAATTGGAACAAGATGGGTCTTCAGAAACAAAGTATGGTATCTGGTTCCTTTCCCAGTTGGAAAGAAAGAACCAATTGGAACAAGATGGGTCTTCAGAAACAAAGTAGATGAAGATGGCCACGTAATAAGAAACAAGGCCAGACTGGTAGCACAAGGCTACTGCCAGTCAGATGTCGACTTTGATGAATCTTTTGCTCCAGTGGCTAGACTTGAAGCGATCAGAATTTTCTTAGCATTCGCTGCTAATCACCAGTTCAAGGTCTACCAGATGGACGTAAAGAGTGCTTTCTTGAATGGGAAGCTTGAAGAAGAAGTTTACGTCAGACAACCTCCAGGTTTCGTTGATGACAAGCATCCACATTGGGTATATCGTCTGGACAAAGCGCTATATGGCCTCAGACAAGCCCCACGTGCCTGGTATGATACTCTGACTAAACATTTGTTGAAAAATGGTTTTAAACGAGGTGCAATTGACAATACCTTGTTCATTCTTCATGAGAAAGGTAATCTGTTAATGGTACAAATTTATGTTGATGATATAATTTTTGGGTCTACTGATGAAAACATGTGCAAGAAATTTTCTAAAATCATGTCCACTGAATATGAAATGAGTTTGATGGGTGAATTAACATATTTTCTTGGACTCCAGATTAAACAAAACAAAGATGGAATTTTTATTAATCAGGAAAAATATGTTAGAGATCTTTTAAAGAAATTCGATATGAATTCTTCACCATCTAAACCAACTCCAATTTCTGCACCACTGACACTGGACTCGGATCCAGATGGCAAACCAGTGAACACCACTGTATATAGAGGCATGGTTGGTTCACTGATGTATTTAACGGCCAGTAGACCAGATATTATGTTTTCAACATGTTTATGTGCCAGATATCAGTCTAATCCAAAGGAATCTCATATGCTCGCTGTAAAGCGCATACTGAAGTACCTTAAAGGTGCTCCCAGTCTAGGTCTTTGGTACCCCAAAGGCTCTGGAATGGATCTAATGGGTTATTCAGATTCAGATCATGCAGGTTGTAAGATAGATAGGAAATCCACAACTGGTGGATGTCATTTCCTAGGTGGCAAACTGGTCAGCTGGACCAGTAAGAAGCAAACTTCAGTTTCATTATCCACTGCTGAAGCTGAATACGTGTCTGCAGCCAGTTGTTGTGCTCAGATACTCTGGATGAAGAACCAGTTGCTTGATTATGGTATTAAATATTCAAAAACTCCAATCTTTTGTGATAATACCAGTGCCATCGCTATCTCCAACAATCCAGTCATGCACTCCAGAACCAAACACATCGATCTAAGGTACCATTTCATTCGCGATCATATTATGAAAAACAACATTGAACTCCATTTTATTCCCACTGACAAACAACTCGCTGACATTTTTACTAAACCACTGGATGTAAAAACTTTTGAATATCTTGTTGGTGAGTTGGGAATGTTAAACCCTTAAATCTGGAACCTTGGTATTGAACGCCATTGTGTACTACTAAGGATCTTTGATTTAAAGATTCAAAAATTTATTTCTGGATCAACATTCCAGGGAAGACTTGAAAAATATTTTCTCTTAAAAATGTTTAAGTTCAGGGGGAATTAATTTTCTCACTGGACAAATTCTTCAGAAAATATTACTGGTGCTTTGTAAATATGTCCCTCTCACTGGTAACTGGACAAGTTGAAGTGCGTGTTTGA